>CM075492.1:295000-637500 GCA_037950675.1 Hypophthalmichthys molitrix | reverse complement strand
GAGGAACACTGGAATATTTCCTGATCAGAAATGTAGAAGTGTGTTAAAATCAGTCTCAGACAATGGACTAAAACACACACTGTTTCGGTAGTGACATGAACATGAGGGACACTTTTTTTTTACATAAAGTTTCATGATTTAAAAAAAACAACAATGGGGAAAAAAATGCAAAAATTATTTCAATATCATTTTCAGAAGTGTAAATTTAGGGGTCGGGGTTCAGGACAGACTCCTCCCAATTGAAAGTACCCAATAAATGATGATTTTACATATATTAATCTTACTGATATTTTAAATATTATTGTGGGATTCAATAGATAATAGAGGATCTTAGTAAACATCTAAAATTTGAATACTTAAATGCTTTCTGCAGTTTGCACCAATTCTGTAGAATGGCCCATATAAGCACTATACACTGATATTAAATGTTACGTGTGTGTGTGTGTGTGTGTGTGTGTGTGTCAGAGAGCTGGGTCTGATCCGGAGGCGCAGTCAGTCGTCTGGAGCTCATCAGCGTCCGTCTGTCCGCAGTAAGAGTCTCTCATCAGTGAGTTTGTTCATGTGTGTAATAACAGTAATCATGGTTGAGTGTGGTGTCGGTGTTCCACAGAGCAGCGCTTCTCGTTCCTGATCATCATTGACTTTGAGTCCACGTGCTGGAGAGAGAAGAACAGCTTCGGCCAGGAGATCAGTGAGTCCTGACTCTTCTTCATACCTCCTCCTTCTGTGTTTCTGTGGCTCTGAGCGTGTGCTTTTGCTCCTCGTCAGTCGAGTTTCCAGCCGTCCTGCTGAACGTGTCGAACGGAGAGATCGAGTCCGAGTTCCGCACGTTCGTCCAGCCGCAGGAGCATCCGGTGTTATCAGACTTCTGCACGGAGCTCACGGGCATCACTCAGGTCATCAGTCGCTCTGATTCATACGCCTTCAGTGATGTGTGTGTGTGTCACTGACCGTGTGTCCTGTGTGTGATTGGCTGACAGGATCAGGTGGACTCCGCCCCTCCCCTACACATCTGCCTGTCCAGATTCGTGCGCTGGCTGCTCCGCCTCCAGCAGGAGAGGGGCGTGGTCTTCGAGACAGACAGCACAGGCCCCGCCCCCTCCGGACACCCCTGTGCTTTTGTCACATGGTCAGGTGAGAATGACTCTCTCACGGCTCGGCTCTTCATCTGTCTGGCGTAGGTTCATCAGTAACGTGTGTGTGTTGATGTAGACTGGGATTTGGGCGTGTGTTTGCTGTACGAGTGCAAACGGAAGCAGCTGACCGTTCCTGAAGCTCTGAAGAGCTGGATCGATCTGAGAGCCACTTACAGGGTAACACACACACACACACACACACACACAGCTCTCTGGCACAGGTTTGGATTGGTTTGTGATTTTACTCAACTGTTCATTGAATTAAATCAGAAGAATACCACGGTAAAGCGTCTAGTGTTTACTCTGGTCTGTCAGCTCTTCTATAACAGGAAGCCCAAAGGTCTGAGAGGAGCTCTGCTGGACCTCGGCATCCAGTTCACAGGAAGAGAGCACTCAGGTACACACACACACACTCTTACACACACACACTGAACACACACACACACACACTGATGTATGTTGTTTGCGCTCAGGTCTGGTGGACGCGAGGAACACGGCTCTGCTGGCGTGGCGGATGGTGTCTGACGGCTGTTTACTGACCGTCACCAAGTCTCTGCGGCCGGTGAGTTCTGTCTGTGCGCCCGCACACCTGCACAGGTGACTCCACCCCCTGCATGACATCACAGCCAATCAGGAGCCAGCGCTGAGGTTTATTAAAGCATCTCTCTGTCTCTCAGGCGCTGGTGAAGTCCAGACCTCCACTCAGAAACACCTCCTGTACGCGTCGCTCGGCACCGAGTGAACGTGACGAACCGCAGGTGAGCGTGTGTCGAGCGCTTGTGACGTCGCGCACCGTCCTCTCCAGCACAATCACACCGCTGGGAGGCCTGCAGGAGACCAGCATCACAGCGCTGGCCGGGCTCTCAGACACGACCTACGACCCCGAGACTCCGGACGCCTGCTGGAGGGAAGGTGTCCTGCTGACCGAGGAGGAGGAGCCTGGCTCCTATGATGACGTTCCTCTGGGGGCGGAGCCTGATGAGAACCAACACAACAAAACCACATCAAACCAGCACAAACCCGCCAGCTGCTCTGTTTCTACAGGTGTCTTTAAAACGCCCAAGCCACTCCCGCGCACAGACCCGTACGGACCCCTCTCACGCTTCTTAGGACGCAGCACCGCCCCCTTCAGTGTTTACAAAGACCTGCCCATCAGTGTGCCCCGCCCCCATCTCCCCAAAGACCCGCCCATCAGCGTGCCCCGCCCCCATCTCCCCAAAGACCCGCCCATCAGCGTGCCCCGCCCCCATCTCCCCAAAGACCCGCCCATCAGCGTGCCTCGCCTCCCTCTCTCCAAAGACCCGCCCACCAGCAAGTCCCGCCCCCCTCTCTCCTGCGCTGTCGGTCACTCGTCCAAGAGGACGGCCCCTCTGTGCGGCTGCGGCCGCAGGGCCCGGCGTCTGACGGTGGGTAACGGAGGGCCCAACCACGGCCGGGCATTTTTCTGCTGCCCCGTCAGACGGCAGAGCTGCGGCGGCCCACAGAAGGGCTGCGACTTCTTCCAGTGGGAGTCTGGATTAATGCAGTCCAGAGCTCAAAACCAGCTGAGAACACCACAGACCTGCAGCTCCAGAGCCCTCCGATGACCCACAACACTGTCACTGCATCACTTCTATTACGATTTTAACAAACCTGTAAAATAAATAATTTATAATAAATCACTTTTAATAAATCAAGTTATTTTAGAAACATTGTAAAGTTGCAGAAACGTCTATATTCATTCTCCAGCATGTGTGTGTATAGTGATGATGTAAAGCCTGTATTCAAGATCAGACTCTCTTTGAATGAAATTTACTCCACAGAAATATTGTTTTACTGTATATGTACTGTATATTATATAAATAAAAGAGCAGTGCTATTTTAAATGTGACTTCAAATGTTTTGTTAACTGTATGTAAAGTCTATATATAATGCATTAAAAATGATTATCAATTATGCCTTGTAACACACCTTATAAAGCACTGTATATAACTACAGTTATAATACATTATAATCTTATCTATTGTTACAACTTTAGAAAGTACAATGCAGTAAAACGCATATAAAGCTTGTTTATCATGTAACAAGGAATCTGCACATATAATACTTTGATTACATAATTAATATAATACATCATACATAAAGCTTCAAGTGTTGACCAAAACCTTTTATTTATAGAAAGTTTATTATATATTTTTAATGAAAGAAAACACGTGTGATGGACATTAAGGTCTTTTAACTTATAATTTGCAACAGCGTCAAACGCGTTTCGTAATTAAATGTCCCATTCGTGGCCTTGTACGACGCGTGCTGTGGAGAGCTTGAAGCGCGAGTGACACAAACACGCGTGCTTGGAGCGCGTTCATATCCCTAGAGTTTCTTCATCACATCTTATTTATCTAAAGGAGCAGCACAGAGTTTGTCTGATAACGCGCAGTCATGTCTGATACGCGCAAGAGGAGCAGGAAGCGCTTCGCCGGGCACGCGCACAAGAAACAGAAGGGCTCCCGTGAGCTGGAGGTGGGCGCGCAGGGGGTGCTCATCACCTGCAACATGAACGAGCGCAAGTGCACGAGCGAAGCCTTCAGCCTCCTCAACGAGTACGCGGACGCGCTCTACGGCCCTGAGCAGGTGAGTAGCATGATGTCAGAGATGTGTTACTGTAGTGTAGTGCACTATAGAGATGTGTTACTGAAGTCTTGTACACTATAGAGATGAGTTACTGAAATCTAGTGCACTATAGAGATGTTACTGAAGTCTAGTGCACTGTAGAGATGAGTTATCGAAGTCCAGTGCACTATAGAGATGTGTTACTGAAGTTTAGTGCACTATAGAGATGTGTTACCGAAGTTTAGTGCACTATAGAGATGAGTTACCGAAGTCTAGTGCACTATAGAGATGAGTTACCGAAGTTTAGTGCACTATAGAGATGTGTTACCGAAGTTTAGTGCACTATAGAGATGAGTTACCGAAGTCTAGTGCACTATAGAGATGAGTTATCGAAGTCCAGTGCACTATAGAGATGTGTTACTGAAGTTTAGTGCACTATAGAGATGAGTTACCGAAGTCCAGTGCACTATAGAGATGTGTTACTGTAGTGTAGTGCACTATAGAGATTTTACTGTAGTGTAGTGCACTATAGAGATGCGTTACTGTAGTGTAGTGCACTATAGAGATGTGTTACTGAAGTCTTGTACACTATAGAGATGAGTTACTGAAATCTAGTGCACTATAGAGATGTTACTGAAGTCTAGTGCACTGTAGAGATGAGTTATCGAAGTCCAGTGCACTATAGAGATGTGTTACTGAAGTTTAGTGCACTATAGAGATGTGTTACCGAAGTTTAGTGCACTATAGAGATGAGTTACCGAAGTCTAGTGCACTATAGAGATGAGTTACCGAAGTTTAGTGCACTATAGAGATGTGTTACCGAAGTTTAGTGCACTATAGAGATGAGTTATCGAAGTCCAGTGCACTATAGAGATGTGTTACTGAAGTTTAGTGCACTATAGAGATGAGTTACCGAAGTCCAGTGCACTATAGAGATGTGTTACTGTAGTGTAGTGCACTATAGAGATTTTACTGTAGTGTAGTGCACTATAGAGATGCGTTACTGTAGTGTAGTGCACTATAGAGATGTGTTACTGAAGTCTCGTGCACTATAGAGATGTTACTGTAGTGTAGTGCACTATAGAGATGTTACTGAAGTCTCGTACACTATAGAGATGTGTTACTGAAGTCTAGTGCACTATAGAGATGTGTTACTGAAGTCTCGTACACTATAGAGATGTGTTACTGAAGTCTAGTGCACTATAGAGATGTTACTGTAGTGTAGTGCACTATAGAGATGTGTTACTGAAGTCTCGTGCACTATAGAGATGTTACTGTAGTGTAGTGCACTATAGAGATGTGTTACTGAAGTCTAGTGCACTATAGAGATGTGTTACTGAAGTCTCGTACACTATAGAGATGTGTTACTGAAGTCTAGTGCACTATAGAGATGTTACTGTAGTGTAGTGCACTATAGAGATGTGTTACTGAAGTCTCGTGCACTATAGAGATGTGTTACTGAAGTCTCGTGCACTATAGAGATGTTACTGTAGTGTAGTGCACTATAGAGATGTGTTACTGAAGTCTTGTACACTATAGAGATGTTACTGTAGTGTAGTGCACTATAGAGATGTGTTACTGAAGTCTAGTGCACTATAGAGATGTGTTACCGAAGTCTCGTGCACTATAGAGATTTTACTGTAGTGTAGTGCACTATAGAGATGCGTTACTGTAGTGTAGTGCACTATAGAGATGTGTTACTGAAGTCTCGTGCACTATAGAGATGTTACTGTAGTGTAGTGCACTATAGAGATGTTACTGAAGTCTAGTGCACTATAGAGATGTGTTACTGAAGTCTCGTGCACTATAGAGATGTTACTGTAGTGTAGTGCACTATAGAGATGTGTTACTGAAGTCTAGTGCACTATAGAGATGTTACTGTAGTGTAGTGCACTATAGAGATGTGTTACTGAAGTGTAGTGCACTATACATTTGCGTGCACTATAGAAATGTTACTGTTTTCTAGTGCACTACAGAGTGTCTCTGTATTTGTTACAGCCCACAGACAGCCTCAGTGAGGATGAGGAGGCTGATGAAGATGCAGAGGCTGCTCTGAAGAAGGAAGTGTCTCAGATACAGTCGTCCATGAAGACGCATCAGCAGAGGTTCACTGCGGTCGACAGCGGAGCCAATAACGTGGTGTTCATTCGCACGCATGGAGTCGGTGAGAGAATCTGATCAGAGCATCACATGACCTGCACCTGAACCAGTGATAACACTGTCTCTCTCGTTCTCAGACCCAGAGAAGCTGGTTCATCACATCCTGTCGGACCTGCATCAGACGAAGAAGAGGAAGTCGCGTGTGATCCTGCGCATGCTGCCGGTCAGCGGCACGTGTCGAGCGTTTCCAGAAGACATGGAGAAGTTTCTGAGCGAGTATCTGGAGCGCTGGTTCAAAGCGCCGCTACGGGCCACGTACCAGATCTGCTTCAAAGCCCGAAACAGCAGCCACAGCAAGAGAGACGACGTCATCAAAGCCGTCGCTGGTACACTTCATCATCATCATCATCATCACACAGATTCCACATACTGCCTCTGTGAATGATTCAATGACTCACTCATGAAGACTTCACTTGTTTCATTACTGGGTGAATCAGTGTTTTTAAATGAATCTCTTGAATGAGTGATTCAATTACAAATACATTTTTTTTTAACAGTCACTTGTCGCCACCTACTGGTGTAACAGTGTAATTTCAATCTTTATTTGAAGCGTCAAGTTACTTTCAAAAGGTGGTTTGCTCTATTTTGATCGCTATGGCAGACATCAGTGTTTATATCTGAACTTTTATCCCAGAACTTCTGTGATAATCTCAGACGTGCGTTTCCGTTCACTGTTTGTCTTGTCTTGGTCTTTCAGGTTTGGTGGGTAAGATGAACCCGCTGAATAAGGTGGATCTGACCAACCCTGAGCTGAGCATCATCATAGAAATCATCAAGAGCGTCTGCTGTGTCAGCGTCGTCACCGACTACACGCTCTTCCGCAAGTACAACCTGCAGGAAGTGGCGAAAGAGCCCACCAATCAGAGCATAGGCCCACAGGAAGCAGCCAATCAGACACAGGGGCACAAGTGTGGAGAGAGAGCGGAGGGCGACGACGTTTCCGCTGGCAATGGGAGGAAGGAGGTGGAGCTTGAGTGAACTGTGGCTGCGCAGAGCCGTTTTTAAAACCATTTTTACACTGTTTGTGTCCAGGCTTTTGTTTTTTAAGCAGTGTTCCAGTGTCAGCAGGTTTCACACTGTAATTTTTTGTTTTTACTTCTGTTTGTTGGTGATGTTTGTATGGTTATTTTGGACACGTTTTTCTCTGAAAATACTACGATGTATGGAAATGAAATAAACAACTGAAGTCACTTGTGTTTTATCTGTATTAATGTCTCTTTTTAATTGTTAAGCCAATTTATATCTCTGGTGAAAGTGTCTGTGGAATATGAAGTAATGATAACATTTCATTATATAAAAGTAGATTTTTTTTGAGAGAGAGAGCATTCAATGTGACATTTTCTATGGAAGCATATTAACACCATGGAGTACAATATAAAAAAAAGCTACTGACTTTATCTCACAATTCAGGCTTGTCAGAATTGTGAGCTATAGAACCAGAATTCTGAGGAAAAATGTGAATCCCAAGATATAGAATGGGAATTCTGAGGGGAAAAGTCTGAATTTGCAAGATTTAAAATCAGAATTGTGAAATCGAATCAGAATTCTGAGGAAAAAAGTCAGAATTGCGAGATACAGAATCGTAATTCTGCGGGGAAAACATCTGAATTCTGAGATATAGAATGGGAATTCTGAGGGGAAAAGTCTGAATTGCGAGACAAAATCAGAATTGCAAGATATATAATTGGAATAAGAGGAAAAAAAGCATAATTTCCAGATATAAAATTGGAATTCTGAGGAAAAAAGTCTTTGTGAGATATAGAATCTGAATTTTGAGGAAAGTCTGAATTGTGAGATAAAATTGCAATTCTGAGAAATAAATCTGAATTGCGAGATATATAATTGGAATTCTGTGGAAAAATTCTGATTTGCAAGATATGAAATTGGAATTCTGAGGGAAAAATGTGAATTGCAAGATATAAAATTGGAATTATAAGGAAAAAGTTTGAATTGTGAGATTTAGAATCGAAAATTTTGAGGGGGGAATTCTGAGGAAAAGTCAAGTGCGAGATATAAAATCGGAATTCTGAGGGAAAAAACTGAATTGCGAGATATAGAATCGGAATTCTGAGGAAAAGTCTGAAGTGCGAGATATAAAATTGGAATTCTGAGGAAAAAAGTATGAAATGCGAGATATAGAACTTGAATTCTGGGGGAAAGGTCTGAGGTGCGAGATATAAAATCAGAATTGCAAGATATATAATTGGAATTCTGAGGAAAAAAGCATAATTTCAAGATGTAAAATTGGAATTCTGAGGAAAAAAAGTGTGAGATATAGAATCTGAATTTTGAGGAAAGTCTGAATTGTGAGATAAAATTGCAATTCTGAGGGAAAAATGTGAATTGCAAGATATAAAATTGGAATTATAAGGAAAAAGTTTGAATTGTAAGATTTAGAATTGGAATTCTGAGGAAGAACATCTGAATTGCAAGATACAGAATCGGAATTCTGAGGAAAAGTCTGAAATGCGAGATATAAAATTGGAATTCTGAGGAAAAAAGTCTGAAATGCGAGATATAGAACTTGAATTCTGGTGGAAAGGTCTGAGGTGCAAGATGTATAATTGGAATTCTAAGAAAAAAGACATCGTTTCGAGATATAAAATCTGAATTCTGAGGGGGAAAAGTCTGAACTGAGGGATAAAACAAGCTTCTATAGTTTCCCCCTCATTATGACTAACAGCTCTTCAGAAATGCTCCTACATTGTTCGTTATTTCATCATAACTCATAGTTTCAGAGTGAATTGGGACTGAATGCAGTGGTTGAGCAGCAGAACTGAAGTGGATGTGAGTAATGTGTTTGTGTTACTCTGGTTTGTGTGGAAGTCTTGAGAGACGTCGGAGTCTCTGCAGGGCATCTCTGGGTCAGTGTCGTGTTAAAGGTCACGGCATCGTGAAACAATAGTGATTAGCCGTGTCGCTCCCTGGAGACGAGGATTAGCATTCATTGCATGACCTTTCCAGCTGCCGGGAGACGCAGGTCACAGCAGGTGAGACCAAACACATACGCTAATATTAACATGTTTCATTAGAGTAAAATAACATGTGCAGAAGCATTTAGAGGTATTTCACTCTGCAGATGGAAGCAAGTTATTTTGTGTAGCTGAATTAAGATGTCTTGATTATTTCTTCTTCATTTTAACCTGTGTGTGTGTCAGCTGAGGTCGGCCTCCTGCAGTGTGTCAGATGGCATGTGGTGCGACCTTTAACACCTCCTCCTTCAGATGGACAGATTTCCAGAAGATCCATCTGTGAATTCAGAAGTTTAACCAGAGACAAAAACCTGCACAAACAGGGAAGGTTCTCTCAAAGTTATGAACAAACGTTCTTACAGTAACATTAAATAAATGTTCTTTCAAAGTTTTGATAATGTTCTCAAAACGTTAGCACATCAAAAACATTATTTATACATCATTCATGAATTATTTTTCATAACTTAATGGTAACGTCATCAAAACGTTTTAACATATTTTTGCTAGGCTATAGCTGGGAAAAGGTTTCTGCATATCACGTGTTTTCGATACTATTCTCTCTCAAGTCTATATAATATGCAATATAATTGTGGCAATAGTATAAAATACGTTAAATAAAGTAAAATAGCAGTATCGCAAAAACAGTTCTAAGAATAGGCTATCGACGGATTTATAAAAAAAAGAAATAGCAGCATACCATCAAAAACCATTAAAACTTACTCAAACATATTTAATGGAAATAAACGAAGGAAGCAGCATATAATATTTAAACACGAATGAGAAATAAAAATGAATAAGTAAATGTGTGAGTGAGAAGCAGTGACGATGATGTAGTTGATTGACGTGCTCGTGCTCGTACTGACAGCTCGAGACTCTCACAGCAGCTGCGCGTGACTCAAACTCCTGTCAGGTAAAAACATCATTTACATCATACTTTAAACTTCATAAACATTTACGATCAATATTTACATCGGATATTTTCATTATACATCGAGTGGAACCGTCTTTTGATTCTCTGTTTTCCGTCGAATAAACTTCATCAAGCGCGCGCGGACTCCTCAGACCGTCATATGAAGGATAAACGATCAAATGTTGCATTTGAAATATTATATCCTAAAGCTCTGCGTTATTATTCCGTGAATATTCATTAGTATATTGATCTCAAATTCAACGAAACGATTTCAACTCAAACTTGGCGTTTTTTTATGATAAAAAAAAAAAACATTTTACAAAACTGGATTTCTGACAGGAATAATGGCACATTTATATCTGTCGATTAAAACACGATATTGTGTATTTTTGTGTATTAAAATTAAGTCTGTCCTAACAGTGATAAAATGCAAAATAAATAAATAATGTAAAGAACAATAACATAAATGCGAATTAACCAATTTTATTAACAAATAAGATAAAACAGTATGCAATAAACTAAAAAAAAAAAAGAAATACAATCTAATTAAACAAAAATAAATAAATGGAATAACAATAAAATAAAGAAGTGCAAATGTTAATTAAACACGAGTTAAACAGTAAGATATATGCTTGTTCTGAAATCTGATTATTGTATGTTCCTGTGGTTACTGACGATAATTGAATCTATTTATACTTCATATTATAATAATATGATTTTTATATATTTAGATTTTATAATTTTCTCTCACTCCTCAGGAGTCTCAGATGACATCATGAGTTACCATAGTGACGCGCCTCGCCCTCCAGTGCCGGGTGAGGAGGGCTGTGAGGGCGGGCGCTTCTCCAGTAAGACTCCTCGGTCTGATTGGTCAGAGTCTCCAGCGGTCACACCGCGCCACTCTGACCTGGATCTGGGGTTCGAGCCCGAGGGCAGCGCTTCACGGGACGGCCCGTACGAGCCCTGGGCTGAGACGCTCCTCACGCTGCTGGA
Source organism: Hypophthalmichthys molitrix (assembly GCA_037950675.1). Lineage (NCBI taxonomy): Eukaryota > Metazoa > Chordata > Actinopteri > Cypriniformes > Xenocyprididae > Hypophthalmichthys > Hypophthalmichthys molitrix. Next base: position 626,740 of record CM075492.1, on the reverse strand, counting down.
CGACCGCGACGGCACGGCCCTGTTCCTGCACTTCCTGCGGACGCTGGGCTGCTCGGCGGTGCTGGAGTTCTGGTTCGCCTGCCGCGGCTTCCAGAAGGTGCCCGAGGGCGCGGCCGGGCGGCGCCTCAAACTGGCCAAAGCCATGTACCGCTGCTACCTGTCCGAGCGCAGCGGCTGCGTTGTGTCCCGCAAGATCACGGCCGAGACCAGGTGCGCCGTGCGAGACGCCATTCAGCGGCTGCAGCTGGACTCCGGCCTGTTTGCGCAGGCGCATGCGCAGGTGCAGGCCGTGTTACAGGACAGCCTGTTCCCGCTGTTTCTCAGATCAGACGTGTATCTGAAACACACTCAGACTGTCCAGTCACCACGAAACCACAAGACAACACTGCAAGGATGCCAGGCCACGCCCTCAGAGGGGGTGGAGCCTGAGAAAGAGACCCTCCCTTCCCACAGTGCAGCCAATCAGAAGCGTCCAGTCGATCGGCAGTGCAGGTGAGACTCAGTGAGATTCAGGTGAGATGCAGAGAGTCCTCATGTCCACTGACGAGTGTGTTCCCTCGACAGACAGCACAGGTGTCGTCGACACCTCCGAACACGAGACGAGAGACACACACACCTGCCACACACACCCGTGAGTGAAATGAGTAAATGATTCAGAAATAAACAACATGTTCGTGCTTTAAGAGTGTGTTTGTGTTCATGAACAGGTGAAGATGACGCCACACACCTTCGCAGCTGAACTGACGAGACGTTTGCAGGAGCTGCAGACTCGAGGGCCGAGACACGCAGTGAGTTACTGTCGCTCAGAGTGTTTACTGTGTGTTTAATCCAGAGTGAGTGATCGCATCATATCCTGTTCTGACAGGAAGAGGAAACAGATTCCAGCGCCACCTCGCTGATGGCGGACAGTGACAGTGACATCATCAGCACATGTGACGTTAAGTGCGTCAGTGTCCATCATTACTGCCGGTTCACTCTCGCTGCGTGTTAACTCCTGCTCGTGTGTCTCAGGTGTGTCACAGTGGTGTATTATTACAGCGGAGACGTGATCCCGTACAGGACGTGTGTCCGGAGTGACCCCGCCGTGACCCTCGGACGCTTTAAATCCCTGCTGACGCGCAGAGGGCCGTTCAGGTGAGACGCGCTCCTTCGCATCAGCGTACGAGTCAGTGTGTCCCTCTTCATCTCTGTCTCTGATCAAACAGGTTTTACTTCAAGAGGGCGAGCGCGGAGTTCGACTGCGGCGCGGTTTATGAGGAGATCCGTCGGGAAGAGGCCGTCCTGCCCACGTTTGAGCAGAAAATCATCGCGAGAGTGGAGAGAATCTCTGATGAAATGAGCTGAACACAAGCATTTCTCTGTACAGAGTCTGTTTACTTGATTTGAATATGAGGTTGACAAAACCATCATTTAATCAAGAGTTTATTGTTTGCTGCTTTTGAATAAACAGTCATTCTTCGGAGACTCTGTTTGTGTGCTTTTTAATTAAGGTGATCATCGTTTAAACATCAACTGTTTCTCCTAAACTATGGACATGTCTTTCAGCTGATATTGAACACATTCAGACATTCATTTTTGTAGAAGATATTTTTGTTAGGTTGATTTTATTTATTTATTTTATTTTATTTCGTCAAACGCGCTGTTGTCGTGTTGTAGTACCGGAGGCGGCCGGCAGGTGTCAGTGTTCGGGCGCGCAGCGGCGTTGACAGGCAGCGGAAGCAGCAGAGAAACATCTCGCGTCTGAAGAGTTCAGCGCTGTTTGCTCTCTATTGACAGCGACGATGGACCCGCTGGACGCGGTTCTGGATGAGGTGGCTCTGGAGGGTTTGGACGGGATCAGCATTCAGACGCTCTGGTTGAGGCTGCGGAGTCGACAGCCCGAGTTCGGGTTGAATCTGGATCCGCTCAGTCAGCAGTTCATCTGGAGCTGCTTGATCCGAACCGAGGAGATCCGCTTCTATCTGCTGCCGGAGAGCCGCAGAACCGTCGTGTTACACGACCGGTCAGTCATTTACCACACTCTTACTATAGTAACACTGAGAAGCGAAGAAGAACACTTTTTCATTTGGAGTTCTGAAGACATTCTCAAGAGTCTCTGTTCATGAGCAGATTTCCAACTTCAGTGGTCAAAAATATGATTAAAATCTGATCACTTGCTATTGATAAAGTGTACAAAAATATGAAATCTCACTCATTATTATAACTATCAATATCATTAAAAACAGACGGGGACAATACTTTTTTTTTTGTAATTGTTAACAATTAAAAGTGAGGTGATGACATAACGTTACCAATGATGACATACTATTTAACTAATTATGTATGTAATTTTGATATTTATGTCTTAAATAAGACCTTTAAAGTCACAATATCAATGTCAATTTTAGCTCCTTATGTCATAATTTTGATTTTTTTTCTGTCAGTTAAGACTGTCATAATATCGACACTTTGTCAATTTCAGCTTCTTACATCATAATTTTGCTTTTTATGTCATCATTAAGACTTTTTAAGTCATAATATCGATTTCAGTTTGTTATAATTTAGATTTTTTGTCATAATATGGACTTTTTTTATGACAATTGAACTTTTTGTCATAATTAATACAATTTAAGTCATAATATATTTTTAAGTCAATTTCAGCTTTTTATGCCATAATTAAGATTTTTTTGTCATAATTAAGACTTTTTAAGTCATAATATTGATTTTTCTTTATGACAGTTTCAACTTCTTATGTCATAATTTTTACTTTTTTTGTCATAATTAAGACTTTTTAAGTCATAATATGGACTTTTTTATGACAATTACAACTTTTTGTCATAATTAATACAATTTAAGTCATAATATATTTTTAAAGTCAATTTCAGCTTTTTATGCCATAATTAAGACTTTTTAAGTCATAATATCGATTTCAGCTTTTTATGTCTTAATTTTGATGTTTTTGTCATAATTAAGACTTTATGACAATTTCAGCTTCTTTTTGTTATAATTTTGACTGTTTATGTCTTAATTGCGATTTACCAAAGTATGATTTTTTTTTTCTCTGATGTTTCATCCGTTTCACTCTGAAGTCTGTGAAGATGCTCAAATGTTCTAAAGATCATTAACTTTCAGCTCCATATTAAAGTGTGTCACGTTTAGATTTACATGAAAAGGATCTCCACTGTCCCTAATCAGACTTATTTTGCATTTTATGTCCGTTTACAGCACAAATATGTGCATTCTGCAGGTGTAATAGTTTAATTGAATAGTCTTAAATTAATACAGTAATCACTGCAGCTTTGGCTGTGAATCCGTCTGAATCGGTGTTTGTGGGTCGTCTCTGTGTCCGTTCAGGTTCGTGGAGGTGGACCGGAACACGGGCATTCATGAGATGCGTCAGGTCGAGCCGCAGGACGTGTACCCGGTGCGCGTGCTGACGGACGACCCCAGCGGCCTGCAGGGCTCCTGCCTGTTCTTCAGCGAGCGCGTGGACGTGAGCGAGCAGGTCCGGGCGCCGCTGACGCTGGAGGAGGTCCAGACCCGGTGAGATCCGCGAGGACCGGGACGCGTCCAGACTCCGGCTCGGGCCGCTCGCTGACGGCGTCTCTCTGCTTCCCCTCAGGTGGGGCGAGCGTCTGGTGATGGTGGCGTCCGCGGAGCTCCGCTATCGCGCTCTGATCGGGCCGGAGGGAAACCCGGAGCTGAAGCTGCCGGACCTGTGCTACTGTATCCTGGAGCGGCTGGGCCGAGCGCGGTGGCAGGGAGAGCTGCAGAGAGACCTGCACACGCGCGTCTTCAGGTGCTCACACTACTGCTGCTTCACATGACATCTAGTGTTCAGTTCTGGTGATGTAATCATGTGTGCTGTGATTGGTCAGAATGGACGCAGGTAAGATGCATTATCTGAGGAGGAAGCTGGACAGGAACGGGCTGATCACGCTACAGTCACACGTCGCGCGACTGCCGTCAGGAGCTCAACAACACTCGCTGCTGCTGCTGCTCAAGCGCTTCCACGTGGACCGGTGCGCACACACACACACACTCACACACACACACACACACTTATTAGTCGTCTCAGGTGTGTTCAGGCTAATATAATGTATAATCCTGTCTGTGTGTGTGTGTGTGTGTCAGGAGGAGTAAGTATGATATCCTGATGGAGTCCACGTCCAACCTCCTGTCTGAGCTGCCCGATAAGACGGGCGTGATCATGAAGATCCGCGAGCAGCTGGTGAGGAAGACTCTGATGATCTCATGGAGATGATCTCCAGTTCTTGTCGTAACGCTTGTGTGTTGTGTTGTGTTGTGTGTAGCGTGTCAGCGAGCGCACCTTCAAGCGCGTGTATCAGTACATGACCGCCGCTAAGATGGTGACCCTGATGAAGCTCCCTCTGAAGGAGTTCGACCCCAACGGAGGCCCCTTCAAAACCCTGCGAGGTCAGAGGTCACGCCGACTCGTCACGTGACGCCGCGTGACTCAAGCGCCCGCTGACCGCTCTCTCTGCTGTGATTGGTTGTTAGGCACTGACGTGTTCGTGCGCTGTCTGAAGCTCCTGAAGCCGTACGGACAGAAGGACGTGGAGGAGGAAGAGGATGATGAGAACAACGATGAAGACGGCGACGCGCCCGTCAAGAGGAACGTCCTCGCAGAGCCTCGCATCATCGAGCGTGACGTGCTGACTCAAGCCTACGACATCGGTCAGATTCTAACCTTCAGTCACACCGACATCTATAACATCAACGATAACTGTGATCATATCTGTGATAACTGTAACGATAACTATAATCATATTGATAACTGTAACGATAACAATATAAGTTTAATGAAAGCTATAATGGTAGCTTTAATGTTAACAATAATAACTATAGTATTAACAATAACTGTAATGTTAAAAATAATGATACATATAGTAAATAAAGTGATAATTAAATGTAACGATAACTGTAACAAAAACTGATGATATCTGTGATAACTATGTTAACAATAATAACCATAATCATAATGGTAACTATAATAATATACCTAACTTTAATGAAAGTTTTATAACGATAACTAACAAAAATGATAACGATAGCTATAATGTTAACTATAATGCTAACTATAGTATTACTGATAACTGTAATGTTAAAAGTATTGATAAATATATTAAATATAACTAATTATAAGTAACTAACTAACAATAACTATGATATCTATGATAACTAATGTTAATAATTCTGTTATTAGAACAAAATATAACTAACAAAAATTATAAGGATAACTTAAGCTATAACAATAGCTATATTAGTGGCGATAATGTTAAGGATAACAATGATAACTGTAACCATAACAATAACTTTTATGTTAAAGATAACTATAATGATGTGTTAATGATAACGATAAATTTAACAATAACTAATGTTAACGATATTTGTGAATGTAATGATAACTACAATTTTAACAATAACTATAATGTAAATGATATAAATGTAATAACTATAATGATAACGATAATGATAACATAATAATAACTATAATGTAAATGATAATGGTGAATGTAATAATAGCTATAACGATAACTTTAATGTTAAAGATGATAACTATAATGTGTTTATAACTATAACAATAACTGTAATGATTAGGATAACTATAACGATTACTATAACTATGTCGATGACTCTAATGTTAACTATAATGATAACTATAATAATGTGTTAGTGAAAACGGTAATATAACTTTAAGAATGACTATATTGTTAACAATAATAATAACTAAAGCAATACCCACAACAATAACTATGATGTTAACGATAATAACTATAGTAATACTGATGACTATACTAGCATGTACTCCAGCATGAAAACATTATGTTTATTATAAGCGCGCTGTGGTTTTGTCGTCTTCCAAATGCTCACACTTTTTAAAGTCAGGTGGTTTTTGATTGGCTGTTGATGTTTTTATCGTTCATCAGCTGGAAAAGTCGCTCTGAAAGTGATTCTGGTGATATCGTTCATTATTGTTATAGTTGTGGCATGGACTGTGCTATTAGAGTTAAAACTTAATGGTTATAGTTGTGGTCTTATGATCGTGATCTCTGTGCTGTGATTGGCTGCAGTGGTGTCGACCGGGACCAGAGGGATCTCTCAGTCGGTCCTGCGAGGGAAACTCAACGTCGGAAAACTCGAGGGACGAATGATCTGTAGATTACTGGAGCGAATCGACATGATCAAGGTAACGCGTGAATCTCAGGAGAACATGCGCAGGTCACATTTCACCGCGACACAAGAATGACAGTGAAGGGTGTCCTCGTGTGTGTCTCTCAGGGCTTCATGGAGGACGAGGGGCGGCAGAGAACCACCAAATACATCAGCAAACTCTTCGTGGAGCAGAGTAAACTCAGCCTGCAGTTCACGAAAGAGCGGCAGCGCAGCCAACACCTGCGCGTCACACACCTGACTGACCCCAAACCACAGAAGCAGCCGGAGCCGCCCACGGGCGTCTCTGAGGAGGACGAGGGAGTGAAGAGCTGCGCTGGAGCACAGGAAACGCAGCAGAAAGACCAGAAGCCCCTGAAGCTCAAACAGTCCAAACTCAGCTTCAGCAAACAAGCCACGCCCCGCAAAAGTGAGTGACCAATCACGCCACGTGCGCTTACTGATTTGGTTTTGGTTTTCATGCGTGTTTGTGTTATTCAGAGAAGCCCTCTGCGCGAGTGGGCGGCGATAAAGCCTCTCAGAAGGATGTAGTTGGACAGAACGCAGAGGCTGCTGACCACGCCCCCAGCACGAGCACCAGCCAATCACATCACCCCGAGGAACCGCAGCCGGTGATCGTGGAGGTGCTGGCGGAGGTCAGTCCATGATAACTGTAACGATAATGTTAAAAAGAACAATAACGATGAGAAAGAATACGATAACTATAACCATAACATTAACAATGATAACTATAGCGATAATGTTAAAAAGAACAATAATGTACTACAACAATAACTATAATGATATCAATAACAATAACTATAACAATCACTAATGCTAACTTTAACATTACGTTTATCGATATGTATAATTTTAACGATAATAAGATGACTGTAACAGCTATAGTGTTAATGTTAACGATAGTAGTAATAACAATTAACTGTAACGCTAACTAAAACAATAATTATGATAATGATAACGAGAACAATAATGATAAGAACGATAATGATAACTGTAACGATAACTATGATAACATTAACAATAATGATAACTAGAGGGTTAACTATAACGATGATATCTATAACGATAACTGTAACAATCACTAACACTACCTTTTATGATATCTATAATTTTAATGACAATAAGATAATTGTAACGATTATAATGATAACTGTTTTGTTAACGATCATAGAAATAATGATTAACTGTAACACTAACTATAACAATAACGATAATTATGATGTTAGCGGTATCTTCAACTATAATGATAATGTTAATGATAACTGTAACAATAAATGTAATAACTAGAATGTTAACCGTAACGACAACTTTAAATATAACTTAAACAATAACTATAATGTTAACGATAACTATAACGTGATTGAAAACTGTAATGTAATAATGATATCTATAACAATAACTGTGATAACTCTAATGATCGCTGTAATGTTAATAATTATAATGAGCATTATAACTAATACTGATAACCCATAACATCAACGATAACTGTAACGATAACTGACTATAGTTATAATGATAACAGTAACAATAACTATAATGGTGGCTATAACGTCAACGATAATGATAATGTTAGTGATTATGACGCGAGTTTCATTACATGATGATCTGTTTCTCAACAGAAGTCGAAGAAGGTGGAAATTCACGAGACGTACCGACTGCTGAAACGCAAGAACATGATCATAGAGGCCGTGCGCTGCAGCAAGATCATCGAGGGCTTTTACTCGTAAGACACTCTCTCTCGTGCGCTCGCGTACGCTGTACACGTCACATAAACGTGTGTGTGTGTGTGTGTGTGTCAGGCTGCAGAAGCTGCTGACGGAGGAGGAAAGGAAGGATGGCGTGAACACTAAAGTCTGTAAGAAGAGTGTGGTGAGGCTGATCCGCTCGCTGTCTCGAGAGGGTTTACTCAAACTCTACAGGACCATCGTCATACAGGACGGAGTACAGAAGAAGGTGCCACACACACACACACACACACACACACACACATATATATATATATATATATATATATATATATATATATATATATATATACACTGCAGCTAATACACACGTGTGTCTCAGGTTGAGTTCGTGGTTCATCCCTCCGTTACGCCAGATGATCTGCTGGTCAAAAGTGCCATAGAGCAGATCCGCATGCGTATGTCCAGCTCAGCCTCTGCAGCTCGGTGAGAAAAACGCACCACCCACAATCCCCTACAATAACACACACCAAACATCTCGCTAGCGGCTTAACCACAGATAGTACGCTTTAAATTCTTCAAAAGTGACAGTAAAGACATTTATAATGTTACAAACGATTCTATTTCAGATATATGCAGCAGAAAGGGACTTCTTCCAAAAACATTAAGAAACGACCCCAGACGTTTGATCGCTAGTGTGTGTTAATTGTTTTGTTTCTCAGCGTTGAGTGTCAGGCAGAAAAAGCCAAGTCCAGCGCACAGGAGGCGAAGGAGAATAAAGCATCATCTTCCTCGCGTCCGTCTCAAAGCAGCGGCCTGAAGAAGGTGTCTGAGAAGATGGGCGTCAAAACCCTCAAATCCTTCAGACCCGTCCTTGGTAACGGAGCCGCACACACTGCAGCCGCACACACACTTCTCGGCGCTTCATATTCACAGTCAGATCTGCGTCCTGTGTGTCAGTTCCAGGACTCGGCCGCTCCATGGGTTTCCAGCCCAAGATGCCTCGTCTGCGTATCGTTCACTCCTTCCTGTGGTACCTGATTTATGGGCATCCTATCAGAAGATCCGGTCCTGCCGACCCGGTTCCTGACGCTTCGGCGCAGTCCGACCCAGAGACGCCGGCGGACGGACAGATGGAGGGGCAGTTCAGAGGTGAGTCTGGGGTCAGATGATGCTTATTTGAGATGAGTGACTCTCTCAAACACGTGTGTGTGTGTGTGTGTGTAGTGTACGTGAAGGAGAACAGCTGGAAGAGGTACATCCCTCCCATTCCGCTGCATAAAGACTTCGGATACGGATGGGCCCTCATCAGTGACGTTCTGGTGTCGCTGCCGCTCAGCATCTTCATGCAGGTCGTCCAGGTCAACTATCAGGTACAAACACACACACACCTTTGGATTTGAACAGGACCTATGATGCTGTTTCCATGTTCATTTGTTGTTAGTGTGTATTGTTGCTGTTTGAGCATGAAGAAGCTCTGCCAAGTTGAATGATAACAAAATAAAAATAATATTTTGAATCATAATTTGGTGCAGTAATGTTGTGGTTGTGTTGTAATTAGGTTGCAGGTTTGCAGGAGTACCTGAATGATCCAGTGAGGAAACATTATCTGATCAGATTCCTCCCTCCTGAGATGAAGAGACAACTGCTGCACAAGAGGCAAACACACACACACACACACACACTATTGACATGATCATATGAACAACAGACTGTAAAACCATGACAAGTCATAAAGTCAACAAAAAGCATCTGAAGCATGATCAGACACTTCTTCGTTCAGGCGCTTATTGTCTTTTAAAGTGTTGTGATGATGACGATGTGGTCCCTCACACAGGAAGTACATCTTCAATTTCCACGAGAGTCTCCAGAGGTTGTGTTTCATGGGCTTGCTGCAGTTCGGACCCACGGAGAAGTTCATGGATAAAGATCAGGTGAGCAGGATGTCACGGTCACATGATCACTTCAAAGTTAAAGTTTGTGTGTGATGTATTAAGAATACATTCGTGTTTGTATTAGGTGTTTGTTTTCCTGAAGACGAAGGGCACAATCGTGGATACGACGGTGTGCGACCCGCACTATAACATGGCCATCGAGACCATCCGGCCGTTTGAGAGGAGACACTACGTGTTCAGTAGCGCACAGGACGTGGAGAATTACTGGTTCGACCTGCTGTGTGTGTGTCTCAACACACCTCTAGGTACAAACACGCAACCTGCGATATCCCTCATGGGTTTGAGATCAGAGCACGGTTTGTTTGGTTCATTCAGCTACTATCAAAGCTGGGAATCGCAACATGACTGCACCAAACCCTCAACTTAAACACAACACAACATTACAACAAAAATACAAATACAACACATACAACACAACTGCAGCGTAAACAGAACACAGTCGTAATGTAACCTCAGATGTGTTTCAGGTGTAATCAGGCCGCGTCATGGCCAAGGTAATGCTGAGGGGGCCGAGTCTGACGTCACGACAGTGGAGCGCAACACCAGGCTGCTGTACACGCTACAGTAAGTCAGCCATTCTGATTGTCTCAGGCTGGATTGTCTGTCACCTGATTGGCTGATGTCACTAGTGGTTGTGTTTTTCGGTTGCTAGGGGCAGTTGTAACGTGGTGGATGATGGCGTTACCCCCGGCGACGGGCAGGGCGCTGGCGGACTGGACTCGTCCTTTTACAGCCACCTGAAACGCAACTGGACGTGGACCAGTCACCTGATCAATGAAAGCAAACAGGTATACACACACACACACACACACACAGAGTGTTTCCAGCTGATGTTGTGCTGTGTGTTAATGCGTTTGTCATGTGTTCAGAGCACTGAAGATACAGGAACGCATCATGCCATCAGACTGAGGAATCTGCTGTCCAAACACCCTCTGCCCAAACCGCCCACGCTCTCCGGTAACACTTCATTATGACGATCGATCAGAGCAGTCAGACTCCTGCGGTGGTGATATATCAGGTGATTGTGTGAATGAATGTCATTGGCAGCGGTTCAGAGCGGAGCGAAGGCGGCGCCCCCTGCCGTCCTGGAGGAGGATGTGCGTCTGAGCTCAGAGCCGTCCAGCAGGAACGAGGAGGTGCGCGGAGGACGAAACCTCAAACGCAAGAGAGCAGCAAACCAGAGCAGCAAGAAAGAGAGCAGCAAACCGGCCCGCAAGAAGAAGAAAGGTCACTGACGCTGACAGGAAGCTGATGTTAAACGGTGATGATGTCATGTAGCTCAACACGAAGTGTGTGTGTGTGTGTGTTTGTCAGTGCGAGCGTGTAGGCAGAGTCAGGCTCAGGACGAGACGGACCAGCGGGCTCTGCTGCAGATGACCCGACAGAGAGTGGCATGGACGCACTTGGAGGACAGTCTGCTGATGCTGTGCCGCGTCGCCAGCCACTTCCTCAACCGCAAGGTACCATGCTAGCAAAAATGAGCCTACGAGCTTTCATTATACATAATATAATCTAAACAATCATCATATGTACATTATGTGTTATAATAAATGCCTGCAGAGGGCGGCAGCGGCCTGGTGATTGTTGTTGTTACACTGGACAGCAGATCAAATCCTTTAATATTTGGCCAAACAGTATTTTATTCAAATGTTCACTTAATCTTTAATATTTCGCCACTTCTTTATGATAAAAACTGCTACATCCACTGTAATTTTTTGGACAAGAATATGTGGACATCAAAACATGCAAATTATTTTGAATTTACGATGAATAGTTCCATATTTAGAGACATACTGATGTATTCTCCTGTGCTGGCGTAGGTTTATAAATGACGGCATGACAACAACACTCTACTACAACAACTCTTCCTCTTCTCTGAAGCAGCCCAACATGGCCCCGCCCCCTTTGTTGTGTGTTCTCGGGGGCGGGGTTTATTTGAATTTTGGGGTTTGTGATGTCACTAACCCAGGAAGAAGCTTGTTGTAGTCCCTGGCAGACATTTGTTGTGTCCTTAAAAAGCAATTTCTGTGAAAAAACATACAGCATGTTGGCATTCCCTTGATTTGTGTTTATGGTGCATTAATTCTGATGAAAAGACATTTCTCACTGACATCATCTCAGCTGTTAATGAAGTAGAGAACGTGCTTATGTTTATATATTGTGTGTGTGTGTGTGTGTGTGTGTAGCTGAAGAGGCCGTTCGTGCCCTGGACGGTGGTTCGTGACGTGCTGCACGCCGAGTTTGAGTTATCGCTGGATAAAACATCTCTGTCTGTCAGCCGACGCTCACGATACATCATGAAGAACCCGCAGACCTGCCTCAACTACAGGTGTGTGTGTGTGAACAAATACACACACACACACTATATGTTCACAGACTGACACACACATGCTGTCTGACTTTAGACTAATGAATCTCAGTGTAAGTGATTGTGAATGGTCTGATGGTGGTTTTGTAGGATTTGTCTGGCTGAGATGTATCAGGATAAAGAGCTGATGGCCAGATTCATGAACCGAACGGACGACTATAATGATGTGAAGGTGAGACTTCGCGATTCTTCAGTGATTCTGAATCAATTCTCTCAGAGAGATGTTCACTTGCTGCCAGTTTCACAGAAGAAACACTTTCAGCGAGTGTTTAAATGTCCACAGAAAGTGTTGCTTCTCTTGACACTTGTGAAGAGGGTTTTACTCACATTAATCTGAATTTAGTTTTAGATTTTTTGCAAAACATAATGTTCTTCCTCAGTGTTTCTGTCTTGTTTTCCAGCGCAAATATCTAAACATTATTAAATCAAGATACATTTACTGGAGGAGCAAAATGACTGAAGATATTAAATCTTGTTTACTGAAAAATGTATCAAAGTGAAGTGTGTGTGTGTGTGTGTTACAGGTGTGTGCTGATGAGTATAAGGAGTTTGTTCGCTCTCTGAGGTCAAAGTTCAGCTCCAGCTACGGCTCCAGTGATGTCATCATACCAGACACCAGAGACGAGCTCTTTCACAAGTACACACACACACACACACACACACACACACGTTATTTTAGTAGAACAGTTTTTATTAATATTTTAACCCTCTGGTGCTCTTCGATCATTTTTGACATAAAAATGTCATGTTGTTGTTTTTTAGAATCGTGTACTTCATTGGAATGGTACGAAACTTAGTAAAGGTTTTAGCACTTGAAAAAAATCATGGACATGATTCGTAAAGATTAAACGAAATAAAGATTTCATGAAAAAAAAAAACAGTCACACTTGTAATGGTCGTGATCAAAAATGAGCGCATTGGAAATAAATGGGAGACGAATTTCATCTAGTGGAAGTGTTTGGTACTGCACCTAAACAAAATCTCACTGAAAGCTAATTTTTTGAGAGATCAACCTCAAATTTAGAACACAACTTGTTTAGATTTATGGCTATGATTGTCTCAGTTTTACAGTAAATCATGTTTTGGAAAATATATTTTTCATTAAAAAATATATATATATAAGTTCAAATATATAAAGTTCATTTTTTTTTAAAACTTTTTTCACTTCAGCATTTTGTGTGTGTGTGTGTTTCCTCAGGTTTAAGGTGTACACGATTGACGAATCACTCGAGTGCAGTAAAGACATCTTGAAGAGGTGCGTGTGAACGTCAGTCTGCAGGACATTTATTTTAATAAACACAAACTGGCAATTTTATAGTTTAAATTGATTTAATTAGGTTTTCATCAAGTATCAAGTGCTTTGAGCTCTGGAATACACTACATCAGTTAAACACTATTCTTATTATTAATATTAACAAAAATGTAAAAAAAACCAATAAAGTAATGCAAAGAAATGCAAGAAAGTTCGAGGAGAGTGAGAATAGTAACGTTTAAAGTTTAATTACTGTGTGTGTAATAGTTTCTTCAGTGGAGTCTGTGTTTGATGCTGGACTGTAATGACTGTGTTTCAGGAAGGAGGACATTGATGTTCTGGTGCTGTTTAATTTAATTCAGAGCACACTAGTGCTCACCAACGCTCAGATGAAGAACTACAGACCCTTCCAGGTACAAACACACACACACGTTTATACTGTGATGATGTATCAGTCACATGTCGGTGATGACGTCTGTCTGTCTGTGTGTGTCAGACGTTCTGTCTGTACACGCGCTACAGCGAGGAGGTTCTGTCCCAGGCCTTCCAGACCTGTCGTAACCGGGCGTTAGTGAACCGCCGGCGGCCCATCACCAAGGCCCACCTGAAGAAATGCCACTCGCTGCCCTTCCTGCCCATGTCCTACCAGCTGTCACAGCACTACTACAGGTCAAACACAGCTTGAACATAGCATCATAACCACTGGAAGTTACAGCAGTTTTTGTGCAGTGTGCTCGTATTCCACACTGATGCTGCCAGTTAAACGCCTGTCCGTCTGCTGCAGGTTCTTCACGTGGCGTTTCCCGAGCCTCATCTATAACGAGGCATTCGATCTGATGACGGGTTTATACAAGGGCAGCATCAGCGACAGACCCAACAACTTCCACTTCCAGAAAGACCCTGAAAACCCGGGAGAAGAGGGTGACTCTAGTCAGGAGGAGGGCGAGGACAATGCTCAGGCCATGCTGCAGTTCCCCATGGATGCTCCGGGTGGCGCCAGCGCGTGCTGCCTGACCCTCATGACCCTGGGCCTGCTGTCCGTGGACATCAGTATCCCACAGCAGATCGTGGTGGTGGACACTACGATGGTGGACAACGAGGTGGTCAAGAGGTGCTGCACGCGCTCAAGAACACTCACAGATAAACTCGCTAAAGACCTGTTCACTCTGTAACAATGACTAGATTAGCGTTCACACCAACAGTAACGATAACTATATTAGCGTTCAAACCAACAGTAACGATAACAGTAACGATGACTATATTAGCGTTCACACCAACAGTAACGATAACAGTAACGATGACTGTATTAGCATTCACACCAACAGTAACGATAACAGTAACGATGACTATATTAGCATTCACACCAACAGTAACGATAACTGTAACGATGACTATATTAGCGTTCACACCAACAGTAACGATAACTATATTAGCGTTCAAACCAACAGTGACGATAACGGTGACGATAACTATATTAGCATTCACACCAACAGTAACGATAACAGTAACGATGACTATATTAGCATTCACACCAACAGTAACGATAACTGTAACGATGACTATATTAGCATTCACACCAACAGTAACGATAACTATATTAGCGTTCAAACCAACAGTGACGATAACGGTGACGATAACTATATTAGCATTCACACCAACAGTAACGATAACTGTAACGATGACTATATTAGCGTTCACACCAACAGTAACGATAACTGTAACGATGACTATATTAGCGTTCACACCAACAGTAATGATAACAGTAACGATGACTGTATTAGCATTCACACCAACAGTAACGATAACAGTAACGATGACTATATTAGCATTCACACCAACAGTAACGATAACTGTAACGATGACTATATTAGCGTTCACACCAACAGTAACGATAACTATATTAGCGTTCAAACCAACAGTGACGATAACGGTGACGATAACTATATTAGCATTCACACCAACAGTAACGATAACTGTAACGATGACTATATTAGCGTTCACACCAACAGTAACGATAACTGTAACGATAACTATATTAGCATTCACACCAACAGTAACGATAACTGTAACGATGACTATATTAGCGTTCACACCAACAGTAACGATAACTATATTAGCATTCAAACCAACAGTAACGATAACAGTAACGATGACTATATTAGCGTTCACACCAACAGTGACGATAACGGTGACGATAACTATATTAGCATTCACACCAACAGTAACGATAACCATAACGATGACTATATTAGCGTTCACACCAACAGTAACGATAACTATATTAGTGTTCAAACCAACAGTAACGATAACCGTAACGATGACTATATTAGCGTTCACACCAACAGTAACGATAACAGTAACGATGACTGTATTAGCGTTCACACCAACAGTGACGATAACGGTGACGATAACTATATTAGCATTCACACCAACAGTAACGATAACCGTAACGATGACTATATTAGCGTTCACACCAAGAGTAATGATAACAGTAACGATGACTATATTAGCGTTCACACCAACAGTAACGATAACAGTAACGATGACTATATTAGCATTCACACCAACTGTAACGTTAACAGTAACGATGACTGTATTAGCATTCACACTAACAGTAACGATAACAGTAACGATGACTATATTAGCGTTCACACCAACAGTAACGATAACCGTAACGATGACTATATTAGCGTTCACACCAACAGTAACGATAACAGTAACGATGACTGTATTAGCATTCACACCAACAGTAACGATAACAGTAACGATGACTGTATTAGCGTTCACACCAACAGTGACGATAACAGTAACGATGACTGTATTAGCATTCACACCAACAGTAACGATAACAGTAACGATGACTGTATTAGCGTTCACACCAACAGTAACGATAACAGTAACGATGACTATATTAGCGTTCAAACCAACAGTAACGATAACCGTAACGATGACTATATTAGCGTTCACACCAACAGTAACGATAACAGTAACGATGACTGTATTAGCATTCACACCAACAGTAACGATAACAGTAACGATGACTGTATTAGCGTTCACACCAACAGTGACGATAACGGTGACGATAACTATATTAGCATTCACACCAACAGTAACGATAACCGTAACGATGACTATATTAGCGTTCACACCAAGAGTAATGATAACAGTAACGATGACTATATTAGCGTTCACACCAACAGTAACGATAACCGTAACGATGACTATATTAGCGTTCACACCAACAGTAACGATAACAGTAACGATGACTATATTAACATTCACACCAACTGTAACGTTAACAGTAACGATGACTGTATTAGCATTCACACTAACAGTAACGATGACTATATTAGCGTTCACACCAACAGTAACGATAACAGTAACGATGACTATATTAGCATTCACACCAACTGTAACGTTAACAGTAACGATGACTGTATTAGCATTCACACTAACAGTAACGATAACAGTAACGATGACTATATTAGCGTTCACACCAACAGTAACGATAACCGTAACGATGACTATATTAGCGTTCACACCAACAGTAACGATAACAGTAACGATGACTGTATTAGCATTCACACCAACAGTAACGATAACAGTAACGATGACTGTATTAGCGTTCACACCAACAGTGACGATAACAGTAACGATGACTGTATTAGCATTCACACCAACAGTAACGATAACAGTAACGATGACTGTATTAGCGTTCACACCAACAGTAACGATAACAGTAACGATGACTATATTAGCGTTCAAACCAACAGTAACGATAACCGTAACGATGACTATATTAGCGTTCACACCAACAGTAACGATAACAGTAACGATGACTGTATTAGCATTCACACCAACAGTAACGATAACAGTAACGATGACTATATTAGCGTTCACACCAACAGTAACGATAACAGTAACGATGACTATATTAGCGTTCACACCAACAGTGACGATAACAGTAACGATGACTATATTAGCGTTCACACCAACTGTAACGATAACAGTAACGATGACTATATTAGCATTCACACCAACTGTAACGATAACGGTGACGATAACTATATTAGCATTCACACCAACAGTAACGATAACCGTAACGATGACTATATTAGCATTCACACCAACAGTAACGATAACAGTAACAATGACTATATTAGCGTTCACACCAACTGTAACGATAACAGTAACGATGACTGTATTAGCATTCACACCAACAGTAACGATAACAGTAACGATGACTGTATTAGCGTTCACACCAACAGTAACGATAACAGTAACGATGACTATATTAGCGTTCAAACCAACAGTAACGATAACCGTAACGATGACTATATTAGCGTTCACACCAACAGTAACGATAACAGTAACGATGACTGTATTAGCATTCACACCAACAGTAACGATAACAGTAACGATGACTGTATTAGCGTTCACACCAACAGTGACGATAACGGTGACGATAACTATATTAGCATTCACACCAACAGTAACGATAACCGTAACGATGACTATATTAGCGTTCACACCAAGAGTAATGATAACAGTAACGATGACTATATTAGCGTTCACACCAACAGTAACGATAACCGTAACGATGACTATATTAGCGTTCACACCAACAGTAATGATAACAGTAACGATGACTATATTAGCATTCACACCAACTGTAACGTTAACAGTAACGATGACTATATTAGCGTTCACACCAACAGTAACCATAACAGTAACGATGACTATATTAGCGTTCACACCAACAGTGATGATAACAGTAACGATGACTGTATTAGCGTTCACACCAACAGTGACGATAACAGTAACGATGACTGTATTAGCGTTCACACCAACAGTAACGATAACAGTAACGATGACTGTATTAGCGTTCACACCAACAGTAACGATAACAGTAACGATGACTGTATTAGCATTCACACCAACAGTAGCGATAACGGTAACGATGACTGTATTAGCGTTCACACCAACAGTGACGATAACGGTGACGATAACTATATTAGCATTCACTCCAACAGTAACGATAACCGTAACGATGACTATATTAGCGTTCACACCAAGAGTAATGATAACAGTAACGATGACTATATTAGCGTTCACACCAACAGTAACGATAACCGCAACGATGACTATATTAGCATTCACACCAACTGTAACGTTAACAGTAAAGATGACTGTATTAGCATTCACACTAACAGTAACGATGACTATATTAGCGTTCATACCAACAGTAACGATAACAGTAACGATGACTATATTAGCGTTCACACCAACAGTGACGATAACAGTAACGATGACTATATTAGCGTTCACACCAACTGTAACGATAACAGTAACGATGACTATATTAGCATTCACACCAACTGTAACGATAACGGTGACGATAACTATATTAGCATTCACACCAACAGTAACGATAACCGTAACGATGACTATATTAGCATTCACACCAACAGTAACGATAACAGTAATGATGACTATATTAGCGTTCACACCAACAGTAACGATGACTATATTAGCGTTCACACCAACTGTAACGATAACAGTAACGATGACTATATTAGCGTTCACACCAACTGTAACGATAACAGTAACGATGACTGTATTAGCATTCACACCAACAGTAACGATAACGGTAACGATGACTATATTAGCGTCCAGACCAGCGCAAGATGTCAATCTGTTTATAAGCGCTGCAGTTTTGTCGTCTGTCTCTTTAAACACTCAAGCTCTTTAAAGCAGGATGAATTCTGATTGGCTGTCAATATTTTTTTCATTGAACAGCTTTGAAAGTTATTCTTGTTGTTGCATTGCTTTTCTGTTAGAGTGATTATTAAAGCTTTAGTTAAAGTCATTGTTCCTGGTGTGAACGGGCCTCAACACTCTCACAGCTGAACGTGTGTGTGTGTGTGTGTGTGTGTGTGTTTCAGTCTCACTAAAGCGCTGGAGGAGGAAGAGGAGGAGGATGATGAAGTGAGGAAGAGGAGGCCGGAGGTCAAATCCACACAGGCGTCTCACACCAATTACCTGCTGATGAGGGGATATTACGCTCACGGGATCCTGCGCTCGCAGACACACAACTCCAACAGCACCGACAACATCATGGTCAACGCCTGCACCGTCCACCTGCAGCTGAGACGCACACCGCAACACACACTCTTCACTGCAGACGGTGCGCACACACACACACACACACACACATTGTCATGGTCCGTCACGTGTTTCTCATTCACGTCTCTCTCTGTCTCACCTGTAGCTGACGCCGTCTCGGCTCTGTCTCCGTCCGCTCCTCCGTCTCTCCCGCTGTCGTTCACGCGAGTGTTCCGCTCGGCAGCCGTCGAGCCGCAGGCCTTCCTGGACCGGTGTGTGAGCGCGTCGGGATACGGAGCGCAGGACGTCCAGGCGGCGACGGAGATCAGAGACGCCGTGCAGGAGGGGGCGGAGTTTGGCATTGACAGACAGGACCTGTGCGAGCGCTTCATACACCTGGAGCGGCTGGAGGACGGGCGGAGCAGAACGCTCCAGCAGTACATACAGGTGAGAGAGAGAGACGAGTGATGCGTGTGAGTTCACTGCAGGTTCACTTGTGTTGACGTGTGTGTGTGTGTGTGTAGGATCTGGTGGATGGAGAGCAGCTGGTGGAGGTGGGCGCTCTCTCTCAGAGACTGGTGTGTGCGGAGGCTGCGTCTCATTGGCTGTTGGAGAGCGCATGTGATAGTGTGCAGATGCAGCAGCCGCTCCTGAAGAGAGGCCCCGCCCATGACCATGACTCCGCCCATGCCACACCCCCACCTACCAAGAGACGGGCCGTGGAATCTGATTCCCAGGAGATTGTTGCCATGGAACCCGTCTCCACGGACACAGCTTCAAATCAGTCTCCTGCAAATCAGGAGGCGGTTCGTGAAGTTGACGGGAACTCAGAACAGCGTATGACAGATGTCGAAGGGGCGGGGCTTAATAAAGACCCCGCCCCCTCTCAGATCAAAGGTGTGTTTGGGTTCTGAAGAGTTTGACTTTGGTTTGTTGTCGTGTGTTTGTGTGTTGATGTTTCTGTTTGTGCTTTCAGATGGAGCTGAAGGAGCTGCTGATCAGGAGGAACAGTGAGTGAATCACATGACTCTCACATGACAGTCGTTAGTCTGATCTGAGCTGCAGTAATGCCTGTTGATTCTCTCCGACAGCGGCGTCCGGGAGCCGGTGCGGTTCGTCAGCCGGCCGTGGCGTGTGGTGGACGGCTCGCTGAATCGTCCGGTGTGTAAAGGCATGCTGGAGTCGCTGCTGCTGCACATCATGTCGAGTCCGGCGCTGCGCGAGTCTGAGCTGCTGCAGCACTACAGTCAGGTGCTGCAGCCCGTCGTCATCCTGGACCTGCTGCAGGTGAACGAACACGAGTTCATCTGGACACTGAGTTTACTCAAGTCACCGTTGTTTATACAGCGCTTTACACACCTTTAATGCAGTAAAACACGTGACAAACAACTGATTTCACAATCTGCAAATATTATAATGCATTTTAACTTTGGTTACAATTATTTATTTATATTCTAACTTACATTATGAATACCTTTTATAATGCATTATACATGAGAGCTAAAGTAAAGTGTTGCCATAAGTTGTTCTATGCTGTGTGGGAAAAATCAGCAAGTTTTAGTCCAATTTGATTATGTTAACTGGCATTTTCTGGAAGAAGAAAATCGTCCAGGGTTAAAATGACCAGAACACATCAGACATTCAAACTTCACAGGCACAAACATGAGTTTGATTCATTTCTGTGAGTTCAAACTCTGTTTAAAGTGAACTGATTCAATGATTCACTTCTCCATTTTGAACAGTATTGTGTTGATTCTGATAGATGTGTGTGTGTGTGTGTTGTCAGGTCCTGATCGATCTCGGCTGCGTGAGGAAGCGCTATGTCGTCCAGAAGCACAAACCCTCGCTCTTCTCCAAGCCCAGGGTGCCGCAGGTCAAAGGTCAGGCCGAGGTCAGCGCGAGGGACGCGGGGACGGCGTTCTACGAGCCCACGGTGGACTGTGTGCTGAGGCTGGCGCGAGTCTTTCCTCACGAGCTCAACTGGAACAAATGGGTTCAGCTGTGTCTCCGCGCCTGAGCAAAGTGTTTCCTTTTGCATGTTAATTATTTTTTAATATTGTCTGCTTCTGTTGCACAAAATAAAGACCTTTTTTCATAACATGGCTATTTTCCATTCAATTTTTTTCGAGCCATATAATGGCAGTGAACCCTTTTAAGTCTGACGTCACCGTTTCTGGGTCTAAACGTCCTATCAGATGCCAAAAACAATCAAATATACTATGCTTCAGCTAATATAATATAATATGCTATTATATACACACAGTGTGCTGTAAACCGAAAATCATGATTCTAACCTTTATCTCCATATCAAAACACCTCAGATGGCTAACTGACTAAAAAAAATAATGTTGAATTTTCTCATAATTTCAATTTATGAGGTAATTATGATTAACAAAAGTATGTTTTTTCTTATGTAGCAAAGATGGGCTTCCATAAGCATGATCCCAGGAGACTTGAACCGTGTTGTCCAGTAGTTGAGAATGTGTGTGAAAAACAAACCGCAAATCAAATGCATTATTTCAACGTCACAGATCCTGCAATATCAAAACGTCATTTTTGGAGCTTGATTAAATAAATGCTTTGTTTATATGAGGGTGTTTTAAGATCAAGGCAAATTTGATTTGTCATGTCACAATCCCTTTAATTCCCTTTTTTATGGTCTGCAAAAAAATAAGGTCATACGGCATTAGAAGGGTGAGTAAATATTGGCTTTTTACTTTTAGTCAAACTATCCTTTTAAACCATAATGTAAGGATGTGTTATATAAGTGTTTGATGAACATGACACACACACACACACACACCGGATACATTTCTGCAGACTTTAATTTCTTTGATAAACTTTATTCTCATTTCCATGTAATTTCTTAACAGTTTAATCTCATTTCTTCTGTCAATCATCACAAAGTAAAACCCTTAAACACGAATCTCATGTATCAGCGTTCCTATTGTCTACTAAAGTAAAGTTACTATAAACCCGAGTACGAAAGCTCCCGAGAACCTCAGAGTCGAAACTTCCTCTTCACTGAAGACTAGAGACTACGTCTATTCTTTTATTTTAAAAGACCGATCAAACCTTCTCCTCGGACTGAAAGAGAAGCGTGCAGCCGATGAGCTGCGTTACGATTTGTTGTTGTTACAAACGTCTGATGCTGTCCGAGGCTTGAGTTTGAGCTTGATGGGGTCTTTGGGAGCCAGTAGACCACTGAGGCCGAGCTCCAGAGGAACCTGTGAAGAGCAAGAGAAGGTCAGTGTTGGCGAACGAACGAACACACGTCCTCCTGCTACCAGAGACCCAATCCGTCTGCTCACCTTTGTCTCCTCGCTCAAGGAGACGTCGAACCTCTGCAGGATCTCCACTATGGCCAGCTTCATGGTCACCTGAGCAAATCGCATCCCGATGCAGTTCCTGGGTCCGAGGCCGAATGGCATGTACATGTAGGGGTCGATAGACTCCTTGTTTCCTTTAGTGAACCTGTTAATAAGGCAGGAAATGGACACGTTAGCTTGAAGTATTTATACAGTTACTCTAAAGAACCAACTCTTTTAGCTGTAAATTCAGGTTTAATTTGTGTTTAATGCTGTTCTCTTAACACAAAACCCTTCATTGTTTTTGTGTCATAAGCTTCAGTGTAGTTAGCTACGCTGTGTTCCTAGTGCAACAGTGCCGCTTACTTTTTCAGCAGCCTTGGTTCCGGACATATTTTTTCCATAAGGATTTACAGACATTTTCTATATTGAGTTATAATCCATGAACCAAGCCAACCAGCGAACAGTGAACGTTCTGGCAAGGTTCTCTCAAAGTTATGAACAAACGTTCTTCCAGTAACATTAATAGAACATTCGTTCAAGGCTATCTGGTCTTTAATAATGTTCTCAAAACGCTAGCACAAAAACATTATTTGTTTTGATTCCCTGATTGGTGGAGATTTCTCTGGGTTTCTTGTGTAGAGTAGTTTCTTACCAGAAATCCCGCTGATAAACAAAATTCTTTGAAAAATAGGTTGAAATAATGTGGAATGAAGGCTTCAACGATGAACAACCTTGTAGCTCATAGTAAGTTCTGTCTTTAACGTTTAATAAGTTATCAATGAAAATCATTTCCCCTATGGAGAAAATGAATGGGATTTTTACGTCCAGAACCGACTGTTGCGCTCTATTGTAGCTGGTGCAGCTTAACTGTAGCTTCAGAAGAATCGTATGATGAGTGAAACAGGAGAAACCCATCCTGACCTCTCCGGTTTGAAGCTCTCGGGTTCGCTCCAGTAATCCGGGTCTCTGTGGAGGGCGAAGGTTGGGATCATGACGACCATGTCTTTAGGGATGATGAGGCCGTTGATGTCCACCTTTTTCTTGCAGACCCGTTCGAGTCGAGCTGCGATGGGGAACAGCCGGAGGGACTCATTCAGCGCGGCGTCCAGATAGTCCATGTTCATGACGGCTTCGTAGTCCACCGGGGCCTTCAACACACAATTACTGGTTAAAGTCTCCAACTCGTCACACTTATCCCAACGAGCATTTCAATGGAGTTCTACCTTATCAGGAAAGGTCTCGTCGATCTCCTCCTGCAGTTTCTTCATGGTCTCTGGGTTGGATGCAAGATTGTAGAATAAGAACGCCAGAGTGCTGCTGCTGGTCTCGTAACCGGCGAAGATGAAGATCATGGACTGCGATAAGATCTCGTGGTCGCTCAGACCTGCACAGGCCACGGTTTAAGGTATGTGTCTTCAAACAAGTTCTTTTTTTTATGGTTAACCATCTGAGATGCTTCACCTTTCTCTGTGTGTTCCTCGCCATGCTGAGTTTTCCCTGCCGTCTGAGAATCGACCATCAGCTGCAGGAAGTCAACTCTCTTCTGCAGGAATTGAGAACAATGGTTATTCTCAAAGACATCATGGCTACATAGTTGTTTGTGTAAAGTGTTTGTTTTACCTTCTTGTGATCATTGGCCACTCTTTCAGACTTGATCTTCTGTAATGCAGCGTAGAAGAAATCGGTCACAGATGTCGGGAAAAAGGCCAAATCCATTTTTTCCAGGAGGGGGATGACGAAAGGAAATAAAGCTACAGAAGAAATTGTAAAAGGTCTTAACAGGGAATGTTCTCAGAACGTTCTGGCAAGGTTCTCTCAAAGTTATGAACAATCGTTCTTCTGGTAACATTAATGGAATGTTTATTCAATGTTATCTGTAGTTCTGTAAAGACTTTGTTTTTCTACGTTGGCTTATGAAGCGTGTTTAACTGTTGAGTCCTTTACCACAGATCAGGAACAGAGGGTTCAGGAAGTCAAACTTCAGCATTTTCTTAATGTTGGTCACAAATGGATCTTTGGGGTTGTTGAGAGAGTCGATGTCCACGCTGAACGCCGTGCTGGTCACCACATCCATACTGTACGCACCGAAGAACCTGAACACATGCAGGTAAGAGAAAGCCATTATTATCTGATAAACATACAGCCTATATACTCTATATTTAGTGAATGTTTTCTCTGTCCAGGAGGTTATTAAAGGTGATTGGTGAGGAAATTGAAGACCTTTGCTCTGGTAATTATATTGATATTATTGCAGCTCCGTTCTTATCTCTTCAGATAACGAGAAGCTGTTTGTGATATTATGCAATGTCTCACTCTTTAATATCCACGTTTTCTCCTCGTGTTGCTGACTTCCCCAGATTCTGAACTAGAATTTTAGAGTGTGTCTTCATGATGCCAAACATCTAGAGTGAGAAGAGTGAGCAGAACATCATCATCATCATCATCATCATAACATCTTCATCACACACAGGTAATGGTTGATATTTATTATGAAGATCCTGTAGTTCAGTTCAAATGAGACATTCATCTCAAACTGAGTTTGTTTGTTTGTACAGCCTTTTTATAACGCTTCAGATACGTGTTGTAATTACTACTGCTGTGACACTTGTTAGCATGAGAATTATCCAGATAGACTCACGGACCTCCTTTAACCTCCCGCTGGTAAAGGAGGGCGAGAGGACACTGCGGATTCTCCTCCAGTCGTCGTCTTCAACGATGGACACGGCATCATACAGCGGCCCGTTCAGACGCAAGTTCTGCCAGATCAGAGGACAAAAGTGGACGCAGTGAAAAAATAAAATGACAACACAAGCACAGACTCTAACACATATTGTTCAACTCGCCTGAACACATTCAAATGATTAATAAAAAAAGGATATTTATTATTATTTCGATTTAAACAATGTAATTTTATGCTGAAGTACCTTTGTATTTTACAGAGATAAAACTATAAAACTACTGAATATTCGCTCACTTTCGCATTCCCCAAGAAACTTTGTTCTATTGTAAAATAATTGTTTTCCCCTGAGGAACTTTGCATTCACTCTCAAATCTTTTGTTTACATAGAAACTTTGCGTTCTCTAACAAATGTTTTGCTCTCCGAGAAATTTTACGTTTGCTCGCAAATCTTTTGCATTCACCAAGAAACGTTGTGTTCTCTAACAAATTGTTTAGAGAAACTTTGCGTTCACTTGCAAATCTTTTGTCCTCTGAGAAACGTTGTTCACTCGCCAATTTTTTGCATTGCTTGAGAAAAGCATTCGCTCACAAATCTTTTGCATTTTCAGAGAAACTTTGCATTCCCTTGTAAAAGTATCGGTAAAACTTTTTGCGTTCGCTTGCAAAACTTTTGTGTTCCCAGACAAACTTTGCATTCACTCACAAATCTTTTCTATTCCCCCAAGAAACTGTACGTTTGCTTGCATAACTTTTGTGTTCCACGGAAAAACTTTGTTTTGCAATACTTTTGCGTTCTCTTGTAAAAGTATAGTGTTCCCCTGAGAAACTTTGTTCGCTCGCATTGCAAATCTTTTGCGTTCCCTGAGAAATTTTGCCTACGCTCGCAAATCTTTTGCGTTCCCCCAAGAAACTTTGTGTTCTCTAACAAATTTTTTTTATTATTTTCAATACATGTTTTTGAGGGAATGCGAAAGCATTGAGATATAATTTTTCCTCCCATCTTTTTTATCAACACCATGTCCTTTAAGGGCTCCGTAGTATTTCAAAACTATTTCATTTCAGAATGATGATGGTGATTTTACCCTTCTGTTGGTGAAGAGACTGTAACATTCTTTAACCAGGACGGTTTTGATGATGGATTGATCCATGATGCACAGAACAGGCTGCCTCGCATCGTAGATACTGTGAGAAACGCAGACAATTCAGAAAAAAATTACATTCAGAAGAATCATTCAGTTCTTTATAACTGTGCGATTGATTCACTTTTATTATCATTATGACCGTCATCCTCGGCTATTCGTTACAGATCTTACTGATCTCATAATGTTGAACCTTCAAACATGTTTGTCATTCCGTCTTAAACTGACACACACAGCAGAGTCATTTCTGTTTCAGATGTTCTGAAATGATTCTTTCAGATGATTCATTGAGATTGATCAGTGAAGTCTCACACTCACCCCCAGACTCGTCCATACTTCTTGAAACAATCGATATCGAAATTATGAAACCCCTAAAAGCACAGCAACAGAGGAGTTCACATTTAGACATGTTCAGAAAAGTCAAAAACACTGAGAGAGGAACTTCGCTCACAAATCTTTTGCGTTCCTTTAGCATATACTATCATCTGTGTGCTTGATGGCTCACCTTAGATTCAAATGGATCTTTAACTAACTGATGGAGAACCAGTAGATCATCAAGATCCAGATGTGACCAATGGTCAGTATCGGACTCATGCTGTATTTGCTTTCAAATTAACTCACCTCCTTATATCTCAGCATCGTTCCGAAGAACGGAATGGGTTTGGGACCCGGTATTCCCAACTTCTTGAAGTGACTGTGAGGCCAGGATCCATATCTGGAAGTGACGTCAAAACAGTTTGAACAAAACCATCCCAGATAACAAAAATATCTTCAAAGAAGTTATGATCATGTTATTTCTGAATGTTCTTTAAACGTTGAAAACATCAAGTTTTTAAAAATGTTTTCTTGGCAATGAGCATTCGATTTTTGAAATGATTAAACTGTCCTTCAGACAGTAGAATGTTACCTGAGATATATCTTCATTACCCCTTATTTTCATTAAGAACTAGAACTAATTATTGAGTTTAGTAGAATGTCACGAGTCACTTACATAAACAGAAGCGCCACAAACAGCATGAGCAGAGCCCATGTTTCCGCTGAGAAGAACAGACTGTAGCTCATGATTTCTGATCCCAGGACGCTCAGACTACAAACGCACACGGTGAGAAGCAGGAGCTTTATTCAGCTCTTGGATTACACATTAACCAATGCAGAACACGCAAACACAAAGAGCTGGACCGTGTTCAACCTCTGCACACACTGACAAACACACCCACGGCGTCACGGCTCACCTCTAACCAGACTATTCATCAAACAACTTTCTGCTCCTATTTCCAGAAGTTTGTGTTTGGTTTTTAATTCTCTTGTTGTTTTGTGTTTCTTTCCCTCAGATATCACAGGCTCTGATTGTTGTTTTCGCTTCTCAGAGCTGATGTCATAAATTCCAGAGGAAAGAGAAATCACATGATCTCCTGGAATAATGGTTTGCTCTTGGCAGCACTGAGACTGAATGTAGAGCAAATGTTTCTCAGCTGTGTCTCGCCTGCACTGACTCTTTCTCTTTAGCCTCAGATAGCTAAATGAAACTAAAGCAAACAGAGCAAAATCTGATCAATAGTATGTTCTGTATTCACAGAGCTGAAGTTGAGTATCTGATGATTCTTCTGTTTGGTTCTAGAGTCTGTTCAGTCAGTGTGAATCTGAGGAAGTCCTACTAGGATAAAATGTTTATTTCAACTCTTTAACCTGATGTTTGCCATGTGCGTGTGTCATATTCAGCGTGTTTTCAGGCTGGTTGAGTCTTCTTAGTTTAAGGTAGCATGTGTACTGGAGATCGCCTCTTATTTTATGGCTCGTCTTTCCTGGAATATCATGTTTGAGCTTCTATCAGTCAGTTACTGAAGTTATGGTACAAGTTCTGGTGACAAAAATATGTTCTAAGAACGTTTTATTAACATTCCCATTAAGTTATGAAAGTGTTATTTCTGAATGTTCCCATTTTTACAATGTTTTAAAAATGTTTTTCTTGGTTAGATGAACGTCAAACATTACTTCTGAATGTTCTGAAACTAGTAGTAACATTTAAAAAACGTTAGATGAACATCCAACTTTAAGGTTTCAGAAGAACATTCCATTAAAAACCTTTGTTCATAACTTTAAGAGACATTCTGAGAAAGTCTTATTAGTTCAAGGTAGCATGTGTTTTAATAATACTAGTGATCGCCTCTTATTTTATGGGTCGTCATGCTTTCAGCTTCTATCAGTCAGTCGCTGAAGTTATGGTACTGTACACATGACATCATCGCCTTGTAATTACTGTGTAGCTCGATAAGATCAACATGTGTACATTCATTACTGCAGAGTCAATCATGACATCTGTGAGAGCTCACATTATTTCCATTAAAGGAGGAGGAGGAGGACCGATGCAGATTGTGTTTTACAGGTCTCAGGTTGCGCTGTTGTCACGCTACGTGTTTATGAGCACACACTCATTCCCGAGGCAGGTCTGGGCATGTTCTCCTGAGGATTTGGCATCACGTCACAGCTATGAAACCTGTTAGACATTACAGGTCAAGCCATTCCTGCACCAGCTGCAATCTGAGCAAAATAATGACTGTTTTCAGACAGGTTTAATGGACACTTTCTGATCTGCTGTTGCTCAGCAAACAAAAAGTCTTGATAAAGTCGCCAATAAAGGTACATCAAGTATGTTAAAATAATCACACTGAAATACTTGCTTTTTTGGGGTACTTAAATGTCTAAATATATTCAGTTTGTGCACATAATAATCAGTGAAACTGTGAACAATATAAAAAAACACTAATATTTTATACTGCTCAACAGATTATTAGTTATTAATGAAAGCATTTTAAATCATATTGATATATTTGCTGTTAAATAAAGTGAAAGCTATCAAAGTGTTATGTTGTTTTTTTTATTATTATAATGGGATATTCCATTAATGGTAAAAATGCTCATCTTAGGGACATGAATGATATCTAATAAGATAAGAGGCCGATTGCTTGACTTTTACACAGCATGATGAATGATGAATGAGATATGACTCAGCACGTAAGCTTCAGACTTCAGGTGGAAGATAAACAATAAGAAGAAGACGGGTGGATTGGGATTCGAACCTGCGGTCACTTCAAAGCATCATAGCATGACCCTTTATAAACCAGTGAAAGGGAATATGAGTTCACTGCAGTTTTGCTTCACAGCAAGAGCAACAAGATCACAGTTATCTGCACCATGTGTGATGTTTATGATTGGTCATAATCATCGTTCATAGGGCAGCAACCTCAGTAATTCTTTACTAGTTTATGTGGGCCAGAGTGTGCTGTTCTTATTCAGTGCCAACTGGCATAAAGCTGGCTTGATGTTTGATATTTGCACATTTAGAGACCGTCTCTAAAGGTACATATGACATTGGTATACACGTTTCTAACTTGAATAGCATTTGAAGAGAATGACTCATAGTCACACACAACCAACTGTAGAGAGTTCATCTAGGTGTCAGGTATGATTAGAGGTTTTGATATTTAACCCTAGAATGCATGAACCAAAAAACCTTTACCGGGTATACTTTGGCCGTCCGCGTTCGTGCACATGACGTAATTTATGTCATGCGGAGAGCTCGCGTGCAACAGCGCATGCGCAAGCAGGACAGAAGAGTCCGCTAGGTGTCAATACGCACAGTACTGAGCACAGTGTGCAGTCGTCGAAGAAGAGTGTGTGAAGAGCGATTTAAAAACAAGATGAGTAAACTCAGAAGCATGCCTTCTCCATTGTTTTTGATTCCTGTTCTCTTGGTGTATCTTCTGAACTATGTTGCAATGGTGGATGCACTATTTTTCTTCTCTCGATCCTGCCCAGTCCCGTTGATGACACGATGTCTGGTAAAGAGAATAGAAAAAATTGTACTGCGCATGTGTTGAACTCAGTCATCCGCGCGCATCCGTGGTTTAGTATACTTTGAAAGATGCGCGGACGCGACTACGTGCGTAAAGTGAAGCATACCCGGGGCTTTCGGGGGTTATTTTTCCAGTATTTGGGTAGATCCTGGGTCAGTCGTAACAACCCAGCGTTTGGGTAGTTTTTGTGTTACCCAGCTCCTGGGTCAGTCGTAACGACCCAGCGTTTGGGTAGTTTTTGTGTTACCCAGACAAAAGACGTAACGACCCAGCGTTTGGGTAGTTTTTGTGTTACCCAGCTCCTGGGTCAGTCGTAACGACCCAGAGTTTGGGTAGTTTTTGTGTTACCCAGACAAAAGACGTAATGACCCAGCGTTTGGGTAGTTTTTGTGTTACCCAGCTCCTGGGTCAGTCGTAACGACCCAGCGTTTGGGTAGTTTTTGTGTTACCCAGCTCCTGGGTCAGTCGTAACGACCCAGCGTTTGGGTAGTTTTTGTGTTATCAAGATCCTGAGTCAGTCGTAACGACCCAGCGTTTGGGTAGTTTTTGTGTTATCAAGATCCTGAGTCAGTCGTAACGACCCAGCGTTTGGGTAGTTTTTGTGTTACCCAGACAAAAGATGTAATGACCCAGCGTTTGGGTAGTTTTTGTGTTACCCAGCTCCTGGGTCGGACGTAACAACCCAGTGTTTGGGTAGTTTTTGTGTTACCCAGCTCCTGGGTCAGTCGTAACGACCCAGCGTTTGGGTAGTTTTTGTGTTATCAAGATCCTGAGTCAGTCATAACGACCCAGCGTTTGGGTAGTTTTTGTGTTACCCAGACAAAAGACGTAATGACCCAGCGTTTGGGTAGTTTTTGTGTTACCCAGCTCCTGGGTCAGTCGTAACGACCCAGCGTTTGGGTAGTTTTTGTGTTATCAAGATCCTGAGTCAGTCGTAACGACCCAGCGTTTGGGTAGTTTTTGTGTTATCAAGATCCTGAGTCAGTCGTAACGACCCAGCGTTTGGGTAGTTTTTGTGTTACCCAGACAAAAGATGTAATGACCCAGCGTTTGGGTAGTTTTTGTGTTACCCAGCTCCTGGGTCGGACGTAACAACCCAGTGTTTGGGTAGTTTTTGTGTTACCCAGCTCCTGGGTCAGTTGTAACGACCCAGCGTTTGGGTAGTTTTTGTGTTATCAAGATCCTGAGTCAGTCGTAACGACCCAGCGTTTGGGTAGTTTTTGTGTTACCCAGACAAAAGATGTAACGACCCAGCGTTTGGGTAGTTTTTGTGTTACCCAGCTCCTGGGTCGGACGTAACAACCCAGTGTTTGGGTAGTTTTTGTGTTATCAAGATCCTGAGTCAGTCGTAACGACCCAGCGTTTGGGTAGTTTTTGTGTTACCCAGACAAAAGATGTAACGACCCAGCGTTTGGGTAGTTTTTGTGTTACCCAGCTCCTGGGTCGGACGTAACAACCCAGTGTTTGGGTAGTTTTTGTGTTACCCAGCTCCTGGGTCAGTCGTAACGACCCAGCGTTTGGGTAGTTTTTGTGTTATCAAGATCCTGAGTCAGTCGTAACGACCCAGCGTTTGGGTAGTTTTTGTGTTACCCAGACAAAAGACGTAATGACCCAGCGTTTGGGTAGTTTTTGTGTTACCCAGCTCCTGGGTCAGTCGTAACGACCCAGCGTTTGGGTAGTTTTTGTGTTATCAAGATCCTGAGTCAGTCGTAACGACCCAGCGTTTGGGTAGTTTTTGTGTTACCCAGCTCCTGGGTCAGTCGTAACGACCCAGCGTTTGGGTAGTTTTTGTGTTATCAAGATCCTGAGTCAGTCGTAACCACCCAGCGTTTGGGTAGTTTTTGTGTTACCCAGACAAAAGACGTAATGACCCAGCGTTTGGGTAGTTTTTGTGTTACCCAGCTCCTGGGTCGGACGTAACAACCCAGTGTTTGGGTAGTTTTTGTGTTACCCAGCTCCTGGGTCAGTTGTAACGACCCAGCGTTTGGGTAGTTTTTGTGTTATCAAGATCCTGAGTCAGTCGTAACGACCCAGCGTTTGGGTAGTTTTTGTGTTACCCAGACAAAAGATGTAACGACCCAGCGTTTGGGTAGTTTTTGTGTTACCCAGCTCCTGGGTCGGACGTAACAACCCAGTGTTTGGGTAGTTTTTGTGTTATCAAGATCCTGGGTCAGTCGTAACGACCCAGCGTTTGGGTAGTTTTTGTGTTACCCAGACAAAAGACGTAACGCCCCAGCGTTTGGGTAGTTTTTGTGTTACCCAGCTCCTGGGTCAGTCGTAACGACCCAGCGTTTGGGTAGTTTTTGTGTTACCCAGCTCCTGGGTCAGTCGTAACGACCCAGCGTTTGGGTAGTTTTTGTGTTACCCAGCTCCTGGGTCAGTCGTAACGACCCAGCGTTTGGGTAGTTTTTGTGTTATCAAGATCCTGAGTCAGTCGTAACGACCCAGCGTTTGGGTAGTTTTTGTGTTATCAAGATCCTGAGTCAGTCGTAACGACCCAGCGTTTGGGTAGTTTTTGTGTTACCCAGACAAAAGATGTAATGACCCAGCGTTTGGGTAGTTTTTGTGTTACCCAGCTCCTGGGTCGGACGTAACAACCCAGTGTTTGGGTAGTTTTTGTGTTATCAAGATCCTGAGTCAGTCGTAACGACCCAGCGTTTGGGTAGTTTTTGTGTTACCCAGACAAAAGACGTAATGACCCAGCGTTTGGGTAGTTTTTGTGTTACCCAGCTCCTGGGTCGGACGTAACAACCCAGTGTTTGGGTAGTTTTTGTGTTACCCAGCTCCTGGGTCAGTCGTAACAACCCAGTGTTTGGGTAGTTTTTGTGTTACTATGGACAGGTTATGGAGTCAGTCACAGCGTTTTTCAGCTACGAGTGAAACGCAGGCGGCGGTCTGAAGTTATCAGTTCCCCACCGAACGTGAATCATCTCCAGCACGAGATCCAGCGGCGTCACGGTGGAAACAGGACAACAGAGACTGGTCCATTACACTTGAATTACTTCTAAATCTTTCATTTTTACTTCTAATATTTGTTAAACAAGCTTAAAAGTTTTTGTGTTACCCAGCTCTTGGGTCGGACGTAACAACCCAGGGATTGAGTTATTTGTCGTGCGCTTTTTTGCACCCTTTTCAGGAGAGAGCAGTGCAGCTTCATCAAATTGGTGCATGTCTTCAGTAAAATACAAGTTTGTTTCGCCGCTCACAGCTGCTGTTTCTGTCTCCTTTTTTCTTGACAAGAATTGTATTTATTTAAACGCAGAACCGTCTCTTTAAGACCACAAAAAACAGGAGACTTTTCGGACATGCACTCCAACTTCACCTCAGCACCAGGCGCAAGACAGACGAGCGCGGAAAAGGTTCTTCTGTCAGACGCTGAGAGAAACGCGTTGCTAAGTTTTTGAAACAAACTCAGAAATGTTGAAGACTTCACTGATTGTATAAAATCCAATGAAGGTTGAATAATCTTTGAACTACAGTAATTATCTGCATGTCAAGCTATTGGGGGTTTTGAGAACTAGAACAAACTGACTGAGCAAGTTGAACTTTAGTGTGAGCCCGTTTGGATACTATTGTGGATGTGAGGAATTAAAAAGGTCAAATTCACGCAGTATTCCATGATCTAATTCCCTACTACCTCAATTACAATCAAGTATGAATATACTGTATTGTAGGCACTACACAGTCCAGTACACTTTAGTCAAACTCATTTTTATGCAGAAATAATGAAGATTTCTGAGCCACCCCTATGAAACACCTGCGCGAACACTTCACAGTTGGTTTTGTGACTGTCATTCTCTTCAAATGCTATTAAAGTTAGAAAAGTGTATACGTAATGTATGTCGTTTGTAACTTCAGAGACGGTCCCTAAATTTGCGAGTCTCGCACGTCCAACATCAAGCCAACTTTATGGACTACAACCAGTAACATACAGCGGTGTCCTCCACAGCCATTGTATTGCCAAAAACTGTGTACTTTGTCTGCTGTATCCGTTTGGAAAAGTACTGGAGATGTTTTATCCAGAACGCCTTTGTCCAAACTTTGGAAGTCTTGAAGCGGACTGGGAATAATCGGTGAAGATCGATTCATCCGGGGCAGCAGAGGGCGCTGTGACTGTTTGATCCCGCGGAAGATCGAGTCCTCGCGGCTTCAACGCTCCGCTGGTGCGTGTTTTCTCTATTTTATCTGTTTACGATGTTCTAATATGATTGATGTTTTTATCACTTTAGTGCTTTAATGACCGTAAACAGAGCGCTTCTTGCAGCATGCCGTTGTTCTGTACTGGGCGGTTTCATTCACAGTTTCAGGATAAACGAGCAGAAGTCAGAGAGTGTCACGTTTAATTTCTCACACATATATTAACTTATCAAGTTCAGCGACTGAACGTAAATGTGTTAATGATAGAGGCAATACTGTAGAAGTGACCGGGGCTAGTTGTCACACACTCAGAAACTGAGGACTGAGTCAAAACTGAAGTCCAAATGAAAACTAAGCAAAGCTTTTGTATTTCATTTTGTGTGAATTTTGCCCCCTATAAATTCTAGTATGTGAATATCTGTTAATGTACGCAATGTTTTATGTGTTGGGTAACAGGTGAACATAAAACACACTGACATACATTTACAGTCATTTATGTAACAAAGGTACATTTTAACAGAAAGGTTGAACTTTGCTTCATAAGACAAGGGTATTTTCCCCCCTAGAAAGTCACGTGACAATCCCAGCTAGTAGGGAACGTTTCCCACAACGTTTTGTAAATGTTAAGATAAAATGTTCTAAAAATAACATTAATAGAACGTTCTTACAACATTAATGATATTTGTTCTCATGATGTTGAAGGAAAACACGTTCTTCGAGCGTCTGTGTGATGTTTTTACTTTTTTTGACAGAAAATGTTCTTGGAACAACCTGATGTTATTGATATTTGCTGAACGTTAAAAAGTAAATGTTCAAAATAATGTTATATTTGTGAGTAAAAATAAGGTTATGAGAATGTTGTGTTAACATTAATGTAACCTTTTAAATAATGTTGGAAACGTTGCAAATCACTGTTCCCACAATATTTGTTAGCTAGAATATATCCTGTAAGTTAATATTCACTAATAAATATATCTGACATCTTCACGTTAGCGAATGTAATCATGTATACATATTTAACATTATCGTACTTTTCTCTATCCCTGCTGTGGACTAGAGTTAGCACTAGTTAGATGGCAGGTTAAGTCCTCTGCGGACTGGGTTGAACTGGTTTTCGTTGTGTCTGTTAAGTGGCGGCAGGACCGGGGTCACATGACCACTCTGAAGATCAGCCGAAGACTGTGACGGACACAGAGAAGCTGCTCACACGAAGGTCAGACATCTTTGTTATTATTATTGGAAAGAAGAAACAGCACTATGCTTGACTTACTAGATGTGTCAATATACTAGTAAATATAGTAAAAGAAAAGATTATGCAAAAATAGTGGTTTCGGCTTACTCCGCACATGCTCAGTAGAGGTGTCACTCTGTAGGGAATAAGTCCAGCATATTTAATTTGTAATTTTGTATTCATTTATATGAAAAATGAGCCGTTTGTTCCCTTTGCAGCACAGTCATGGTGAGAACGTATAAAAGGAAGACCAACCGGGCGAGTACGGCGCCGGAGACCATGCTGAAGGCCGTCCGGCAGGTGCTGGTGTTCAAGAAGACCATCCGCGGCGCCGCGGAGGAGTTCGGGATCAACTATCGCACGCTCGCCCGCTACTGCACCAAAATCCCCCGGGAGGAGGTGGAGGGAAGCGCGGAGCATCCCAGCTGCACGGTGGGCTTCATCGGCGCCAGGCAAGTCTTCAGTCCGGAGCTGGAGGCGGAGCTGGTCTCATACGTGTTGATGGCATCCGACAGTTATCACACGCTCCCGCCGAAGGCCATCCGGAAACTCTCGTACCAACTGGCCAAGGGCCAGCAGCTGCAGATGCCGCCGTCCTGGAGGGAGAACAAACAGGCCAGCGCCGACTGGTTCGCCGCGTTTTTAAAGCGACACCCGCTGTTGTCCGTCAGGACGCCTGAGCCGGCGAGTCTAGCGAGAGCCTTTAACAAAGAGATGTTTTACGGAAAACTGAAGGCGCTGATGGAGCGCCACTGTTTCAAGCCCGAGGACATCTGGATCATGGATGAAACGGGAATCACGACGGCCCAGAGGCCGGATCGAGTGGTGGCCAGGAAGCAGACAGGATCTGTGACGTCTCCCGACCGCGGGCCCCTCGTGAGCGTCGCCTGCACCGTCTCGGCCAGCGGCGGCGGGATCCCGCCCTATTTCGTGTTCCCTCGGGTGCAGTTTAGGGAGCACTTCCTCACGGGCGCGCCCACTGGAAGCTCCGGCAGCGCACATATCAGCGGATGGATGCGGGAGGAGCAGTTCCTCGACTTCTTACGGCATTTCGTGCGACAGACCAAATGCTCCGCGCAGAGACCCTGCCTCCTGCTCCTGGACATCCACGTCTCGCACCTGTCCATCGACGGCCTCAACTTCGCCAAAGCCAACGGCGTGGTCGCGCTGTCCTTCCCGCCGCACCTGGAGCGCTCGGTTTGCGGCCCGCTCAAGCAGTGCATCAACGCGGCCATCGACAGCTGGATGCTGGGAAGCCCGGGGAGGAGCGTCACGATCCATCATATTCCGGGAATCGTTGCGACGGCGCTGCCACAGGCGGCCACTGCGGACAACATCACGGCCGGGTTCAAAGCCTGTGGGATTTTCCCCCTCAACCCAAATGTGTCCGACCAACCGGGTATCGTTACGGACTGTCCGGTCGCCCCTGCGTCCAACGGCTCAGACCCGACCCATGATGCTCCC
This sequence comes from Hypophthalmichthys molitrix, assembly GCA_037950675.1. Lineage (NCBI taxonomy): Eukaryota > Metazoa > Chordata > Actinopteri > Cypriniformes > Xenocyprididae > Hypophthalmichthys > Hypophthalmichthys molitrix. Next base: position 589,385 of record CM075492.1, on the reverse strand, counting down.
GATCCCCCCTGCAGCCCTTCACCAGAACCGTCGCTCTGCCACCCAAAACCCACGCTGGAGACGGACGGCTGCCGTCTCGACTGGCTCGCCTGCGATTAGTCCTCGGATACAAGAGAAAAGCAGGACCTTGATCTCAAACATTAACTCTCCTTACTCCAGAATCTCTTTGTCTTCTGTAGTCACACACACTCTGCTCTCTTTGATACAGTTTCATTCAAATCACCAAGGTTTTTTGTTTGTTTTACCATTGTTGCTGTTTCATGAACTGTTTTTGTGTTTCACAGCTGTGTTACGGTGTAAATTATTGCTGACAGTGATTAAATATGACACTTTTTACATGCATACACTGTGAAAGATGACTTTTTTGCTACTCTAGAAAGTGTTCTTCTCTAGTCAGCGACTTAAACAGCAGCTACGGCTGTGACAACATGCCCCACTATATGTAAAAAGGTTAGAATTATTAAGATTTGTTAAAGTGTTTGAATTCAGAATACAGTAAAATTGTGAAATATTATTACAGTTTAAAATAACTGTTTTCTATGTGAATATATAGTAAAATGTAATTTATTCCTGTGATCAAAGCTGAATTTTCAGCATCATTACTCCAGTCTTCAGTGTCACATGATCCTTCAGAAATCATTCTAATATGATGATCTGCTGCTCAAGAAACATTTATGATTATTATCAATGTTGAAAACTGTTTTTTTTTTTCAGGTTTCTTTGATGGATAGAAAGTTTACTTGAAATAGAAAGTCATTTTATTTATTAACAGATAATTTCTGTGTAGTTCTGCTCTCATTTTGAGTTTTATCAGTCCGTTAAAAAAAAAAAATGATGTGTTTGTGTTCAGATGTTGAGCATTAAAGCGCAGATGGATGTGATCTGCTGTAAATCAGTAGGAACTGATCTGTCCATGCTGGATATTGAGGATTTCATCAGTGAAATCTGTCAGCTGAAGAAAGAGGTGGCGTCACTGGAGGCAAAGCTGAGAGAAAGAGGAGACAAACCCAACAGAGAGGTTTGAGCGGCTCATTTCATCCTTGAGTTTTGTTTTGTTAGCTTCTCACTTCTTATGCACATCTTAAATTAAACCAGCAGCAAAACATGCAAATCTAATCACCAATATAACCACTAGAGATAACTGCTGAGTAATGAGGCTAATATCAACAGGTTGTTGTTTATTTGTGTTTGTCAGGATCTGGAGAAGGTTTCAGTGTGTGTGACTGACGGGACAGAAGGTCAGGGTTCAGTCTGGAGATCCAGAGACACACAGGACTCAGAGCTCAGCCTCACTTTACTGTGTTATACTGACGCTCAGGATCATGGATCCGCTGATCAAACCTCTGACTGTAACACTGGAGAACAGCAGACGCCGCTGAAGATGTGCTCCGTCAAACTGGTGGACTGCAGGAACCTGATAGAGAGCAGAGGAGAAAAAACCACAGCAGAGGAACAACAACAGAGACACAAGGAGGAGGAGGATGATGGGAATAATGAGGATACTCCTCCAGGTGTTTCTTCCTTCCTTTCTACCTTTTGTTGAATGTCATTCATTAGTCATGGTGCAGAGACTCTGCAGGATCAGATTTGAGAGCAGATCATATTGAATATTTTAAGATAATGGCAAATGATAGCAGTGCTGAATGATTTACAGGAAAAATGTGATATTTCTGATTAAAGTTGTGATAGGCATTAAGAGTAATATTAATAATACTATTATACTGTAAAAGTAAATTATAAATATGGTGAAATGGGTCATCAGTTTGTGCCAACATGATTATGATTGATAATATCCATGAATTAAGAATTTTACCCTTGTTTTAGTAAATCGTGGCCACGTCGTAATGATTTTAGTTAAAGCTAAACGAGGGAACAAACTAGTACAGTGTGGCCACAATTTACTGGAAATAAATGAATAATTCTTAATTCATTTCCACAATATATGTTTTTGTCTGCATGTCATGTCTGGAGCTCTGAAGTTAGCTTAATATAGACTGAATTTATGTGTGATTCCTGAAGGATACACTACATTTCATTACAGTTAGAAATTGTATTTCCGTTTTGTTCCTTTCAGGTGAGAATGGTGGAGATGAAGAAACGGCCTCGACATCAAAAGATAAGCTGACAGCCAAGAGATTTTCCTGCGTGACCTGCGGTAAAACGTTGAGCTCACGGACAAATTTAGCAAGACACGAGAGAACACACACAGAACACAAAGACTGCAGGAGATGTGACATCAGCTTTCCTTCCTCGGAAGAGAGGAGACTTCGTTCAAAAGAGCACAAGGAGTTTCGCTGCGAACAGTGCGGGAAGCAGTTTTCCATGTCTTCTAATCTGAAAGTTCACTTGAAGACGCACACCGGCGAAAAGCCTTTCCACTGCAGCGAGTGCGACAAGTGTTTCAGCACCAAAGGGAATCTTGATGTTCACAAGCGAATCCACACGGGTGAAAAGCCATTCAAATGTCCTCACTGCGAGAAGAGCTTCAACCACAAACCCCATCTGAAGAAGCATGTGCGCGTTCACACCGGAGAGAGGCCGTACCAGTGCAGCGAATGTGGGAAAACCTTTGGGAACTCGACTTCTCTGAAGACACACCACAGAACACACACTGAGGAGAAGCCGTATCAGTGCAAGCACTGCGAGAAACGATTCCGACAGGTTTCTCAGCTGCAGTGTCATGAGAGGATTCACACCGGAGAGAAACCGTACCTGTGCTCCTCCTGCGGGAAGAGCTTCTCCGACCCGCGGCATTACCGGATTCATCAGCATCTGCACACGGGAGAAAAGCCTCACGACTGCTGCATCTGTGGGAAGAGTTTCAGTCAGATCTCAAACCTACAGAAGCACCAGAGGATCCACACGGGAGAACGACCGTTCAAGTGCTCTCAGTGTGACAAGACTTTCGCTCGATCGGACGTCCTGAAGACTCATGAGCGAGTTCATACAGGAGAGAAACCTTACCGCTGCTCCATCTGCGGCGAGAGATTCACTTATTTAGGGGGTTTTCAGACCCACCAGAAGAAACACACTGAAGAACAAACCTGAAATCATCATCGTAGCTTCTGTTTTCCATTTCAAAGATTCCAGTTTTGAAAATATTTGGGATATCTGGAGTCGACATTGCTGTTCAGAACTTTCATAGCACTACATAGATGATTCAGTTGGATAAATTACATTATATTACAATATATTGATGATTTAGAGCGCTGAAGCCCTGAGTATTTGAACTCATTTGATATTTTAATGACAGAAGACTGTAAATTGAGCTTGTTTTAGTGTTCTCAATGTAACTTTATTAAGCAACATGTAAACAAACAGAAAGGACACTGCTGTGTGAAATTAAATATTACTATCATATACTGAAAAAAGCAAGACTGAAATGAATATTCTACTGTCAGTTACACACTGTGTGTGTGTGTGTGTGTGTGTTGGAATTTTCAGTGTGAACGCACTACTCGCACTATACTTAAAAACGTTATAGAATAGTGCATAAGTACGTGAATTGGGACGCACCTTTATAGACTTTGGTCCCACATTAAAGGTCCTTCAGGGGCTCTTTACACTGTTGCCGCGGGTTGTTTTTCATGTCCACGTGTTGAATCGACTCCAAATAACGTGATATTTAGCCCCTGGGATGCGAATTTTACCGTGGGACCCCCCTGAAATGCGATTGGGCTAGTTTTGTTGTGAAAACCTGGCAACCCTGCTCGAGCGCCCGATGAAGCTCCTTGAGTTCCAACTTTCCGTTAGTTCTGCAAAGACGCTGAACGTTAAAAAAGAGAGAAAGGATCCATAAAGGATCATATATCACGGTAAGTTCAGTCAGTCACCGTTTAATATTGTGTCATGTTTTTTAAGATCATATGAAACGCTACTACCAATCTGAACAAAAAGACATGACATCACAGTGTTGGGGGTTTTCTAGGTTAATAGAAATTAGTAAATGTATTTCCACTAAGGCTATGTTTAGGCGAGCTAGTCTTCTGTTAAATTAGAAGAGAAATATAATTGAGTCCATTTTATGATTTAAATGATGTTTTCGTTGTGTTATTTATATTGTGTTCTAAGGGGAACGTGCTGAAATGTTTAGCTTGAATACACTGTAAATCACTTAAAATTAAAGCATCTGCTAAATGTGATACTCTCAGTGTTTCCATATAAAGGGAAGATGTCAGTCTTTGAAATGAGGAAGAGATCTTCATCTCCAGAACCCAGCTGTGTGTCTCTGAAGAGCAATCAATCCATGGATCCTCCTGTTAAATTCAGTGATGGAGCAGTGACCTCTGACCCCAGGTGAGACACCGTCCAGACAATAGACCGACTCACACAACAGAAATAGAATATCTGGACTAATTATGTTACTAGGGCTGTCACGATATTAGATTTTTCACACCACGGTTATTGTGGCCAAAAGAATTCACGATATCGATATATTGCAATATCTCCTTGGGGGAAAAAATGTATCAGTCTAAATAAGTTTTACTTTGTTTGTTTTTTCAGGGTTGCTGCACATTTTTTAAAGTCAAATTTAAGGCTTTTTAAGACCTGAAGAAATAAACATTAACACTAGCCTATACATTATGGCTGTTACCAATCAAATGAAATCATTATCAACAAAATCTATCTTTGCAATACAGAGGTGACACAGAATGAGAAGTGGCAGTAATATATTTACACAGCATTTACAGTTTGTCTACATGAATTTAATTCAATATTTAAATATGGAGTTTTTTCTAATTTTAACTTTTTAGTCAAAATGTACTTTAAATATGAAACTAAAATGCCAGTAGGGGGCAGTAAGTCACTGTCTTAATGAGTGAGTGAGTCATTCATTCAACCGATTTGTTTAAATGACTGATTCATTCAGGAAGCAAGCAAGTGACCGTCTTTATTGAATGGGTCATTTAATCATTAAACTGATTCATTCTAAACGCGGATTCAGTCAGTATAACAAAACATTTCTGTCTGTTGCACGGGGGTTCATCATTTTGAAATTTGCGTTGGCAAAATAAAAAAAAACAAACAATATTAACAATACTGTGTCTAAAATGTAACTCACATTGTTCATTTAACAATAAGTTGAATGAACATTGCATTTGTGCTGATTTGGGGAAAATGGCACTCTTGCTCGTGTGATATTGTAATACAACTACATCATATTGTATGATATAATGACAAAAAATCGTCAGGACAAAAATGCCCGTGTATCTTGAATTTTGAGGGCATATAACTGCATGCATAGCTACATCACGCTGAGTAAGACGAGTAAAGAAAACACGGTGCTTATTAAAAGAATCACCCTTTATTTAAATATATGAACACAGAAAATCGCTGTTAACAGGTTAATATGACATTTCCTATTCCATGACTAGTAAAATAATTTACTCTCTGTAAAATGGCGTAATCCGCAGGGTGATGGACATGGAGGTGGGTAAAAAGGTTGGTGGTGTTTCCACCCTTCGTACTGACTGTAGCCAGGCAAATCCTGCAGATTGGGCTGTCTAAGGAGCCGAAAAACTCCCATACTGTCGAGCTTACTTTACCTTTTTCGGGTGTGGACAGAGCCTCTCGCTCTCCCGCTCGGACGACATGGTTCTTCCCGGAATAGCTGCGCGCGCTGCGTCTTCTTCTTGTTTGACAGGTGTCAGCGTTAAGGTGCAATACTGCCACCTGAGAGGTCAACCAGGTACTGGCGCTGGAGTATTTACATGTCATGATATCATAAGCGTCCTATTCATTTTAAATATTGTGGTTATCGCCAATACCGGTATATTGTCACACCCTAAATTAACACAATATCGATATTTCATGCTTTGAATATCACGATTATCGTCAATACCGGTATATTGCGACACCCCTATTACTTACAGTGTTAAGATTTATATGAATTATTATATCTTAGTATTTCCAGCAGAGGAAATCAGAGATCTTCATCTCCAGAAGCCAGCTGTGTGTCTCTGAAGAGCAATCAATCAATGGATCCACCTGTTAAATTTATTGAAGGAGCAGTGACCTCTGACCCCAGGTGAGACACCGTCCAGTACTGGAGACAATAGACAGACTCACACAACATCACAGATCATCTAAACTAATTATGTTGTGTTAATTACAATGTAAAGATGTGCATGAATTATTATATCTTAGAGTCACCAGGATGAAGAGTCAGAGATCTTCATCTCCAGAACCCAGCTGTGTGTCTCTGAAGAGCAATCAATCAATGGATCCACCTGTTAAATTTGGTGAAGGAGCAGTGACCTCTGACCCCAGGTGAGACATTCGTATTCCAGGGGCTAAATATCATATTATTTGGGGTTGCTTCAACCCGTGGACATGAAAATCAACCTGCTGCAACAGTGTTAAAGTAGCCCTTATTGGTAAGAATTATTTTATTTATAATTATTATAGGCTTAAATAAAAAGAGATTTGGCAACCACAGGTAAAGCCATACATGGCTACTCACTACCACCGTCAAATGATATATTATGATATGTTATACAGGCCTATAAAAAAAGGCCTAAACGCAAGTAAAAACTACACACACCTTCATAAAGACATGAATTATATATTCCCCAGCTAATAAATATATTGCAATATAAATGGCTATAACATAGTTTCAATAGTTAAACTAGTGAAACACATGAAACAGCAAAAACAAATGAAACAAACAAAATCTGTTCTGTATTTGTTGTTACTGACCAAGAAACAACTTGAGATGATTCAGTGACAGAGCGGTCCGAACAAATTCAAATCGTTTCAGATCGTTATGAAAAAGCGTTTGGCCAATTCACGAAAAAGAAAGAATTGAGACAAAAGAATGATTAATTCATGAATGATTGGTATCGCTGGTTCAGTCGACAGAAATACGGGACACACATAATAACTGCTAAAATGATTGGAAGATGATTGTCGGGCCGGACTTTGAATAGCCCTGCTATACACCAATAACTTAAAACTGTATACGATGTGAATATATTCACTGAACAAAATTATAAACGCAACACTTTTGTTTTTGCCCCCATTTTTCATGAGCTGAACTCAAAGATCTAAGACTTTTTCTATATACACAAAAGGCCTATTTCTCTCGAATATTGTTCACAATTTTGTCTAAATCTGTGTTAGTGAGCACTTCTCCTTTGTCGAGATAATCCATCCAGGTGTGGCATATCATGATGCTGATTAAACAGCATGATTATTGCACAGGTGTGCCTTAGGCTGGCCACAATAAAAGGCCACTCGGAACACTTTACAATAAGGTTCATTAGTTAACATGAACTAATAATGAACTGCACTTATACAGCATTTATTAATCTTTGTTAATGTTAATTTAAACATTTACTAATACATTATTAAAATCTTGTTAACATTAGTTAATGCTCTTTGAACTAACACGAACAAACAATGAACAACTGTATTTTCATTAACTAACGTTAAAGAAGATTAGTAAATACAGTAACACATGTATTGCTCATGGTTAGTTCATGTTAGTTCATACATTAACTAATGTTTAACTATTGAACCTTATTGTAAAGTGTTACTGGCCACTCTAAAATGCTTTGAGTTCAGCTCATGAAAAATGTGGGCAAAAACAAGTGCTGCGTTTATAATTTTGTTCAGTGTATATAAAATGCACGCAGTCCTGTGCGCTCTGTATAATAGCGACTAATATGCTGGTTAAACATGTAATGACTCCTTGCTTTACCAAATTACAACAAGCAACAGATCTATGGAAATAAACACTTTTATAGCGAATACCTGGGTTGCTCCATCAATATTACTATTGTTGCTTGTACTCTATAATGAAACAATTTCTGAGGTAAGATTAGCTAAATAACACTGATACTCTATAAAACATATATACAATGATAATTAATATTGTTACTTATTTGGCTGTGAACGCACAACAACACCACACAAGTAAAACAGACTTTAAAGGAATAAAACAAAAGCCAGGCAACTTCAAATAAGTCCGTTACTGGGTGCTGCCGAACCAAAACTTTTTTGCAAACATCAGACGAGTCGCGTATGCATAAAGCGGAGAATACCTAGAGCATGATCAACAATATTGTGCTGCCCTCTAGTGTTAGAATGGAGAATTTTGTACAGCTGCCCCACAAATTTACACCGGAAATTTCTAAGTTCACAAAATGTCCCAGCTCTACTACTGTTACTACAAGCTAATATTTAGGTATTTCAGGTAACACAATAAGTTTAGCAACAGGGCGAACATACAATATATTGCCAAAAGTATTGGGACACCCCTCCAAACTCGTGAAATTTCCTCACTACTAAATATTCCAAGGTCAACTGTTAGTGGTATTATAACAAAGTGGAAGCAATTGGGTACAACAGCAACTCAGTCAAGATGTGGTAGGCCACGTAAAATCAGAGAGGGGTCAGCGCATGCTGAGGCGCACACTGCGCAGAAGTCGCCAACTTTCTGCAGAGTCAATAGCTACAGACCTCCAAACTTCGTGTGGCCTTCAGATTAGTTCAAGAACAGTGCATAGAGAGCTTCATGGAATGGGTTTCCATGGCCGAGCAGCTGCATCTAAGCCTTACATCACCAAGTGCAATGCAAAGCGTCGGATGCAATGGTGTAAAGTACGCCCCCCTGGACTCTAGAGCAGTGGAGACATGTTCTCTGGAGTGATCAATCACGCTTCCCTGTCTGGCAATCCAATGGACGAGTCTGGGTTTGGCGGTTGCCAGGAGAACAGTACTTGCCTGACTGCATTGTGCCAAGTGTAAAGTTTGGTGGAGGGGGATTATGGTGTGGGGTTGTTTTTCAGGGATTGGGCTTGGACCCTTAGTTCCAGTGAAAGGAACTCTTAATGCTTCAGCATACCAAGACATTTTGGACAATTTCATGCTCCCAACTTTGTGGGAACAGTTTGGGGATGACCCCTTCCTGTTCCAACATGTCTGCGCACCAATGCACAAAGCAAGGTCCATAAAGACATGGATGAGCGAGTTTGGTGTGGAGGACCTTGACTGGCCTGCACAGAGTCCTGACCTCAACCCGATAGAACACCTTTGGGATGAATTAGAGTGGGGACTGCGAGCCAGGCCTTCTCGCCAACATCACTGCCTGACCTCACAAATGCGTTTCTAGAAGAATGGTCAAAAATTCCCATAAACACACTCCTAAACCTTGTGGAAAGCCTTCCCAGAAGAGTCGAGGCTGTTATAGCTGCAAAGGGTGGGCCAACTCCATATTAAACCCTACAGATTAAGAATGGGATGTCATTAAAGTTCATGTGCACGTAAAGGCAGGCGTCCCAAAACTTTTGGCAATATAGTGTATGTATTGCCCTTGACATCTACTTCAGCCGCTCTGATTGCACCACCGTCACTTGGCAGGACTCTGGTTACCTTACCAACAGGCCAATGGGGTCTGGGAAGCTGAGAGTCCACAATCAATTCAACCTGGTCAACAGCTAGATTAGCATGATGTCTTCTGTTGAACCTGAAGACTGGGTAAGTAGTTTCGAAAGGAACTGAGTCCAGAAGTGGTCAGCGGTCATCTGGCTGTGTCTATAGTGTCGCTGTCCAAGTAAGTTGCTGGGTCCATACACGGCCTGAGGTAGGGAAGCGTACCGCCGCACCATAAGCTGCAAATTGGGGGTAATGGGGTCCGGATCTGCCACATCAGACAAGGCGCATTCTAGGGGTTTCAAATCCAAGATGCCTTCTACCTCAATCAATACTGCACTGAGAACTTCCTCAGAAATGGTTTGATCCTTCAGAACAACTTGGAGGGAGGCCTTGACAGATTGAATCTGATATGAGGTACGTGAGGTGGATTGAATGTGAAGGAAATTTTTTGTTTGGTTAGTTTCTCTTGGAGGGCTGGCTCCATTTCGACAAAAGCTTCTGAGAGCTCACACTCTCCTCCTCTAAAGTTGGTGCCTCTGTCACAGATGAGCTCAAAGGGCTTTCCTCTCCTTGCTATGAAGAGTCTGAGGGCCAACAGAAAGGAATCTGCATCCATGCCGCAGAGCAGGTCGACCGCCTCTGAGAAGCCAATAAGTTTATCTTAACTCTGCAAAGACTTCTTTCGAATCAGGTTAACCCTCTAGAGTCTGAGGCTGATTTGGGCCCTGGCGAAGTTTTGACATGCCCTGACATTTGTGCTTTTTTCAGTTGTTCATAAACATATTAATGGAAAAGGTGTCATTACACTGTATTCAGCACAAACTAGGCTACCATAATATGTGAGCAACATGTTTGTATTTTTGAAGGAATAACGTTTATGCGTGGTTATTGAAAAAACAAAAAACTTAAGTCACTGAAATAAGGCCAGAAAACAAATATTAAATATGTGTTCACAAGACTTCTGGGTATTGGAGGTTGTAGACTAGAATTTTTGCTTCAAAATGATGTAAAAATTATCCTGCCTACTCGTTCATATAAAACAATATAGAGATTTAAATTTTGTAAGACACTTTTTGTCAAGAAACACAGTATGCATGGAGGCATGAATCTGCATAATGACCTGCATAATGACCCGCATAATGAGCCCTTTCAGTCAGGTAGGCTGTGTGAAAAAACCCTCTGGTAACAGGATCATATCAGCTGTATTAACGTAAATATAATGTCCACTCTTGACAAAAAAAAAACAAAAAAAAACATGATTTTTGTGATCTCATGCATGCACATATTATTGCACATCATGTGAGGAAAAATTTGTATAGGCCTATTATAGTTTAAATTACAGTACCAGTCAAAAGATTGGACGCATTACTATTATAATGTTTTTAAAAGAATTCTCAAGCTCATCATTGCTGTATATCAAAAATACAGAAAAAACAGCAATACTGTGAAATATTATTACAATTTAAAATAATGGTTTACTATTTTAATATACTTTAAAATGCAATGTATTTCTGTGATGCAAAGCGTCTGAACAATCATGTTACCTCTATGGCATTTCATATAGGCTTTTAGCTTAAAAGCATGCACATTTGGAGAAATATTGATGGATTCTCATATGTTTATGTCAATTTTCTATACAGAGGAGTAATATTTATTCAATATTTGTCATCACTATGAGCGCTGGATACTGTGTTTTCAATTCATACTTGCAGCTGGAGGGCACTCTGTGCACATTTAGTCCACAAATTACTCTAATGAAGAAAAGGCATACCATGTGACATTCCAGGAACTAACAGAGGCTTCCAGAGATCGCTATAATCATGGCTATAACATGCAGATAAACACTTTTAAAGATAATAAATACACGATTGTGACGATGTATACATGTATTGCCTCAGAATTTGCGTCTGAATAGCGCTCGCTCCGTGGGCGTGGTTGAATTAGTGGATAATGAGCTGACTCACAGACGTCTGACATGTCTCTCTTTTCATACAGATTACATAAACAGAGAATTTTTGTTTTTGATTTGACTTACACGACTTAAAACCTGACATTTCAACGTTTCTTTAGACATAAGTCTAATTTCTGTGTCATTAGTATTCACTAAGTTACAGTTCATTTTCTGAGAACTATCAGATTGGACTTCGTTCAGAGGGAGACGAGAGATCACACATCATGTTAGTTTTCTTTATTTTGCAAAAAGCACATCATTTTGTTTTTACTCTGAGTGTACACAAATAAAAGATGACATTCTATAGTTTCAATTGATATATTACTTACACTACCAGTCAAAAGTTTAGACACAGTAAGATTTTTAATGTTTTTAAAAGAAGTTTTGTCTGCTCACCAAGGCTGCATTTATTTAATTAAAAATACAGTAAAAACAGTAATATTGTGAAATATTATTACAATTTAAAATAACTGAATTTTCAGCATCATTACTCCAGTCTTCAGTGTCACATGATCCTTCAGAAATCATTCTAATATGATGATTTGATGCTCAAGAAACATTTATTGTGTACAATTGTACAAAATATTTATGTACAATATTTCTTTTTCAGGATTCTTTGATGAATAGGAAGTTCAAAAGAACAGCATTTATCTGAAATACAAAGCTTTTGTAACATTATACACTACCGTTCAAAAGTTTGGGGTCAGTAAGGAATTTTATTTTTATTTTTTTGAAAAGAAATTAAAGAAATTAATTACAGCAAGGATGCATTCAATCGATCAAAAGTGACAGTAAAGACATTTATAATGTTACAAAAGATTATATTTCAAATAAACGCTGTTCTTTTGAAACTTTCTGTTCATCAAAGAATCCTAAAAAATAAATATTGTGCACAGATATTTTGTACAATTGTACACAATAAATGTTTCTTGAGCAGCAGATCATCATATTAGAATGATTTCTGAAGGATCATGTGACACTGAAGACTGGAGTAATGATCCTGAAAATTCAGCTTTGCCAACTCAAGAATAAATTACATTTTTAAATATTTTCAAATAGAACACAGTTATTTTAAATTGTAATAATATTTCACAATATCACTGTTTTTTTTTTACTGTATTTTTAATTAAATAAATGCAGCCTTGGTGAAAACTTCTTTTAAAAACATTAAAAATCTTTCCGTGTCCAAACTTTTGACTGGTAGTGTATGTCTCTATGACAAAAAATTATGGAGTATTTTAAGTCTGTTTTGCTGCGATGTGAAAAAAATCCTGCAAAACGCGCCGGTGCATTTCCTGACTCCAGAGTGTTAAGATGAGGATCCCACGGGCAAGGGTTCTTAAGCAAATGTTCGAATTCACAGATTTATGGGCTTTAAGGGCCTGCACTTCCTGTACACAGCTGTTTTAGTTCTATGCCGAGTTGCCGCCCCATGCAGGGACTGATATGTCTTCATTATGAGGTCATCCCATGATTTGCAGTGACTGAGACATTACCGCAAAATGAAGATTTGCAAAGTTCTTCTGAATCCTCAATTGGCATTGAAGGGTGAACAGGCCAGTGGGCATAAATGCTGGACCTTGATTCTATGTCAGGGATTGGATAGATCTATGAGGGTCTTACAGCGGGTGATATCGTCAGCAGGAATCCACATATTTCCAATTATCATGTCCCACAAGGTCTCGAATCTCTGCGACTCCCGTGCCCACAAACACTTCGTAGTTGCATGACTCGGACTGTATCCAGTGGAGTACAGTGATTGAATCGGAGCACATGATTGTCTGTCTGATGTTAAGAATAAGCTTTGTGTTCAGTGTTTTGGCAAGCTGAGTCCCGGATAATACTGCACATAGCTCAAGACGTGACATGGAAAGCTATCTCTTTGGTGCCACTTGGGACTTAGCCATGATGAAGTAACCTGAAGTTCATCACCCGTTTTCACTCTTACATATACTACAGAACCATATGCCTGCTCTGAAGCATCGCAGAAGACATGCACGCTCTCCTCCTCTACACCTAGGCAGTGTTATACTCTGCAGGTCAGTAAGCTCACCTTCCCATTCTTTCCATTCTGAGACGAGATCAGCTGGTATAGGCTCATCCCAGACTTGAACTCTCTTCCATAGTTTCTGCACCATAATTTTGGCCCTTTTAGTAAAAGGGATGATGTATCCGAGTTGGTCATACTGGTTTGCCAGGATGTGATAGACAGTTCTCATTGAGGTTTCACCAGTAGTTGATACAGGCATGTGTTTATAGGCTAAAGTGTCCTGAGTATAGTGCCACACTAGGCCGAGGATTGACTCTTGCTGCTTAGTTTTGTTTGCAGAAAGTCATTGCTCACAGTTCAAAGATTTGGCTTCAGCGAGTAGATGTGCAATCACCTCTGGAACCTTGCTAGCCCATTGCCTTATATCAGAGTCCCCAGTTGCCAACACGGTTGGCTGCTTAGCATGATGCTGAGACTGAAGAGGCTGTAAGCAATTGCCACATAAAAGGACTGTTGGACGGACTCAGCTACATCTTCATTGCCCTCAATGTTGTCTCTGATGTGTATTCTGGAGGGAATATGTACCACAGCATGGGCAACAAGTGGTCCCAAATGGCAACACTTGCCATTCATAGATATTAGGTGTGCATTCCCTTCCCCCAATGGCTAGTCTTCAGGCAGCAGCCTGATCTGGTCAAACATGGCTTGGATGTCCCCACTTGTACCAACGGCATGCTCTCTGAACCTGAGTAGAACCCCCAGCAGTGGTGGACTTAAGATGGGACCAGGTAGTAAATTAACATTCAGGCACATTTGCTTGTAGATGAAAGAGCAATTAAAGACCACCGGGGCCTTGTCATTGTGAAGCACAATGTGGTGAGGAATGTACCATGAATCACTGTATTTTGCTGCTTCAGAGTTGGTTATCTTTACAGTATAACCTGATCCCTCCAGTTTGTGTATTTCTTTGTTAAACACTTCTGCAAGCTCAGGATTTTTAATCAGGTGATGTTCTGCGCTCTTAAAAGAGTCATGACAGCATTGGGGGGTGCCTGGAGTTTAGCTGCATCTCACTTATGAAGTAGTGAGGTAGCATAACAAGTTACATCATCAACTGTAACACATACCATTTTCTCCTCCAACATCTCAAGTGCGGCTTTATCCTGCCTGGAGCAGATTACTTCTTAGCTCAAGCTGCCACAACTGCTCAACATGTTGATGTAGCTTTTGAGCAGGCAAGAGGATTGTAGTGTGGAGGCATCAGCTTACTTTTACAGGTTGTTGGAGAAAGGTTGTGGGCCCTTGCACAGCCAAGCCCAGTCATGTGTGCACAGCTATTGAACTACCAAGGGGACCTAGACGAATCGGACAGTTTGGTGCAATCAGCTGAGGATAATCTAATTCGATGAGTAGTAAAGGCTGCACTTTAGTGAACGTTTGCAAGGGAATGTCCCTGAGGTGTTCATATCTGCTCTTCAGTGTGTCTGCGGGACACTCAGCAAGGTTGAGATCTGCGGCTGTAAATGTGTGCTGAATTTGGTGCTTTACACTTAGTTGTGGGAAAGCTGATACCTCAAAACAAACTGTGCTTCCTCTCAGCTGAACAAGCTTGTGTCTTATTTTTTGAAGAGCCAACACTTCTTCAGGTCCCTCCAAATGCAAATGCTGAACTGCTGCTCGCTGTATGATCGTTCTTTCAGACCCATCGTCTAACATTACATGTGTGTCCAGGAACCTTTTGCCACTGCAAAGTCTCACTGGGACTACCTTCAACAGGACTCTGCTTGAGTGACTGGCTTGATCCAGATAGACTTGAGAATTGGCGGCGCTCAACATGAGTATGCTTTGATTCTCCACAGCAACTGCAACTTCATGCAGAACAGGCAGGTTTAGTCCCCCACAGGCAGTTGGAGTCCCCCACATGTAGAACAAACTCTCTTTAGCGTACAGCTGTCGGGTTTGTGACCTCTTTAATCCAGCTTCCTCTTTGAGTGTGGTTCAACTTGCAAAAAACTGCACATGCATTGAGGTAGTGTTCATGGTTGATGCAGTATGAATAAAAGGGCTTAAAGCGATCCCACTTTTTAGCTGTAGCTGCCACTTTAGTGTCTGGAGGGGGTGCAGTGGGCGGACTGTTGGCTGCAGGTTGTTCGCTGCTGGTGAGAATCATGGCGGCCTTGGCTTGAGGATGAGAAATGTGTTTAGGCTCTCGTTGAAAGAGTTCTGCCTGCCCTGGCCCCATTACCCTTGAGATATCTGAATTGCCTGAGAATTCCTTTCCAGCCACTCTGCCAACTCTTGCAATCTGTAGGTCTTGGAACTACCGCTCACAATTATGTGCTGGTTGAGACCGTATTCTATGAATGAGTCTCTATAGCTGACAGGCAGTTTGGTCAGTAAAGTGTTAACATGAGAGCCTCACTGCAGTTCATATCTAGAGGGCCCATCCATTGTGTTCAACATGCAACAATTTCCGCTCCACGCTCTAAGCATTCCATAATCACTCCGATCTAGCTCCGCTCCGGGTTCACTATTTGGAAAAAATGTGCCTAATTACCACTCCGCTGTTAATTTTCATTTTTTTTTAAATCACAAACATCTGTGCAGAAGACACAGTGTAAAGTAAATACAAAGTACTATGAGTAAAAACAAACTCTATTGGAACAGTAATATTTGCTCAAACCAATAATGAACTATCGTTTAGCTCACTTTAAAAAAAAATGCTGGATGAGCATAACAGCCTAAAAATAAGTTACCATAACGAAAAACATCACATTAAATTATTACCAAACCTAAAAAAAAAAAACATGATTGCCTTCTCTTCAAACAAATGTTTATAATAACCTTGAGACGTTTAATTCTCTGAACGGAAAAAGATTGAAAAAGATTAAGCGTCCATTTTCACTCCAGAAAAACACCATAAGTGCTGAATAAAACACAGAACAAGAAGTGAGCATTAAAGTCTTGTACGTAAATTCTCTCTTTCCCTTGCATTAACATACAGAGCAATCGAATTACACAAAACACTTACAATGAACAGTAAACAAATATATACATTCTTTTTTTCGATGGGAGTGCTTAATAAACTGGTAAATTATTGGAAATAATTAAACATATCAAAGCATATAGTACAAAATATATAAATGATTTAAGAAATCAATAACATGTAAAAGAATAATAATATATTAAGAATAATTAATAAAAGACATATGAATAAAGACATTATCATAATCATTGACCATTTTGGATATACCACTGTTATTTACATTTTGATTTTATTCATACGTTCAATTCTTCATTTTTTTTTTTTATTGTTTCAGCAGTGTATATAGAGGTGATCAGACTGGAGACCAGGATTCTCCTCAACCAGTGAATGATGAACTACAGAGGTTCAAAGACCGACACAAAACCAGCATGAAGAACAAGTATGAGAGATTATTTGAGGGAATGAAACTAAAAGAGAATGAAACCCTCCTGAACAGAATCTACACACAGCTCTACATCATAGATGGAGAGAGTGAAGGAGTCAATGACGAACACGAGTTTTTACAGATGGAGAAAACAACCAGAACACAACACTCACAAGATACTCCAATCTACTGCAATGACATCTTTAAAGCCTCACCTGAACCAGGATGTGAGGAGAAACACCAGATCAAGACTGTTCTTACTAAAGGCATCTCTGGAATCGGAAAAACCGTCTCTGTGCAGAAGTTCATTCTGGACTGGGCTGAGGGAAAAGCCAATCAGGATGTAGATTTCATGTTTGTGCTTCCATTTCGAGAGCTGAACTTGATCCGAGATCATCAGTACAGTCTTCACAGACTTCTGCTGGACTTTCATCCTGAACTTCAAGATCTGGACACAAAGATTTATGAGCAGTGTAAAGTTGTGTTCATCTTTTATGGTCTGGATGAAAGCAGAATCACACTGATGTTTTCAGATGCTCAGAAAGTTTCTGATCTGACTGAGACTTCATCAGTGGGTATGTTGATGTCAAACCTCATGAAAGGAGAGCTGCTTCCCTCTGCTCTCATCTGGATCACCTCCAGACCAGCAGCAGCCAATCAGATTCCCTCCAAATACATCAACCGTCTGACAGAAATTCTGGGATTCAGTGAGCCTCAGAAGGAGGAATATTTCAGGAAGAGAATCAGTGATGAGCATCAAGCCAGCACAATCATCTCACACATCAGAAGAGCAAGTAGCCTCCACATCATGTGCCACATACCCGTCTTCTGCTGGATCTCATCCACTGTGCTTCAAAAACTCCTGAAAGAAGATCTGAGTGCAGAAATCCCTCAAACTCTGACTGAAATGTACATCCACTTCCTGCTGATTCAGATCAAGACAAGGAATCAGAAGTATGAAGAGAGAGATCCAGAGAAACTCCTGCAGTCCAACAGAGGAGTGTTTGTGAAACTTGCTGAAGTGGCTTTCAAACAGCTGATGAAGGGCAATGTGATGTTCTATGAGGAGGACCTGAGAGAGAGCAGCATAGACGTCACTGATGCCTCAGTGTATTCTGGGATTTGCACTGAGATCTTTATGGAGGAATCTGTGATTCATCAGAGGAAGGTCTACAGCTTCATTCATCTGAGCGTCCAGGAGTTTCTTGCTGCTTTCCATGTGTTTTCCTGCTATTTAACAAAGAACAATGAACCACTGCATGAAATAAGATGTTATGGATTTAATCAAGCCTCTCTGTATGATCTACTAACATCAGCAGTAAATAAAGCCCTCAAGAGTAAGAATGGACACCTGGATCTGTTCCTGCGGTTCCTGCTGGGCATCTCACTGGAGTCCAATCAGAAACTCTTACAGGATCTACTGACACACACAGAGAAGAGCTCAGAGAGCATCAGCAGAACCACACAGTACATTAAAGAGAAGATCAAAAATCCAGATAGTTTTCATAATATGCTACTCTCATTTGGTCAATCCTGCAATCTGTTCTTCTGTCTGCTGGAAGTGAAAGATTATACTCTGTCCAGTGACTTCCAGGAGTTTGTGAAATCAGACAAACACTGCTCAAATTTTGTGCGCACTGTATCCACTTGTGTGGTCTTTTGGTGTATAAAAAAGGAGGTCGAGAGGTTGCGTTGCACCAATAAGAATTAAGCTTTAATCTAGAATAAAATAGAATAATTTAACTATGCAACAACATTTTGTGCTTCTCCTTAGTGGAACATCCACATAAAAACATGTTATTATGATACAATAGTTTAGATATCTAGAGATATTGCCGTTAAACTTTAATAGATGATTCAGCTGAATAAATTAAGTTATATTGTTAGACTAGAGCAGTGGTCGCCAACCCATCGATCACGATCACTGTCCCAGTAGCTCCCGGAAATAACAGAATTATGAGTACGAAAAGACATTACATTTCTCCAGTTTTTGTACTGTAATTTTGTATCAATTTTTCTGTTATTTTCAGGACAGTTACTGGGACAGTGATAAAGATAAATAGCCCACATCATGCCTGAGTCTGTAAACAGCCGGTAACAAGAGGGCAGAGACGCTGAAGATAAACACAAAGAGGAGAAAATTTTGTAGCAGGCAGAGCAGCTCACTGTTCACGATGCTCGAAATACAGATAGAAAATATAAATATTGAATTGGGGGTGAGGGGTTATATGAATGTACCTCTGACGGGAACTGACTGTCTTCAGAAAAGTTTCAATGGCATTTTATTTTCTTCTTACCTCTGAATAAAATAGCTATTTATAAGTGCAGTGCTGCTTTGTTTACAGCAGTAACCAAGGAAACGCTGTATCACTGCTCTTCCATAAGCGGCACCTGCTGTCAGAGAGTGAATTTGCATCTCATTCAGCCTGTCCGCTGTTTTTGTTTCATGCTTTTTTTGTGTAGCATATAATTTCACAAAGATAAAGTCAGACTGTTCTGTTTTTGCTTTAAATATTGAAATTAAATCCAAAAACAACTGCTCATGCAACGTGTGCAGCATCTTTGTTTGTGATTAAAATGCAGTGTCTAACTGTAATTTGTAATGGCTAGATATTTTTGTTTATAATAAAAATATCTGCAACCAGTATCGGAATCAGCCAATTTGCTTGTAAAAATAAATAAATAAATTAGAATCTGTATTGGCCATAAAAAAAATACTAAATACAATCTGGACTGTTTTTTTCTAACAATTCTTCAATAGGTAGATCTTGTCTTTCATAAAGGTCGAGGTCAGGGATCTTGGGCTTAAAATTGTTGGTGACCACTGGACTAGAGTATTTGAGTATTTTAACACATTTGAAGCTGCTGTTATTTTAATGAAAGTAGACTGTAGATTGACTGAGATTGTTTTTTCTCAATGTAATTTTATTAAGCAACATGTAAAAAACAAAAAGGACACTGCTGTATGAAATTAAAATGTACCATCACATAATGAAAAAAACAAACGAAAAACAAAAAAACAATGAATCCTGGTTATTCATAAGCTGATGTTTCACACTGGGTGTGATTTTGCTCCCTTGAAGGCCGCTTTGGGAAGGGTTCCCCATTTGTAGGGGCGTTCCAAATGAAAGTGAACAGCTAAATCCCTTCATGAAGGGCCCTTCCATAAGTCCGTTAGTGAAGGGAACTTGCCATGGCCACTTCAAGGTAGTAATTTATTTGTTTATAGTCATGTGACACAGGGTGACAAGTTCTTGCGATTCATTTTTAATCTAAGATATGGCAGGACAGTTGGAGTTAACGTATAAACATGCATTTTATGTTAAGTTTCATAGGTAAGAAATGTGTGTAATGCTTAACTTGATACAAATAAATGTACATTTACGAAGCTTTTAAAATATGAAATACGAATCCTCATATTATATAGTGCCGACTGAACTATCAAGTTCATCATGAACTGACTTTTTGGACTATAATTGTAAGAATGAAATGGTCTCTTCTTCACCCCTAATGTCACGTTTTCTGTCACCATTAGACATTTTTCTCCTCAAACGCTGAAACTACTGTTTATACAACGCACTGACTGTCCAAAGCAAATGAATATGAGGCTGTCAGCTGCTATGCATCTAGCCATTAACATTCTAACCCTGCATCAATTCACACTGTAAAAGTTTAGGACTGCAATGCGGTGTTAATAATGCAAAGTAGTGCTTATTCATTTGTGGAAAAGATGTATTCAAGATTAAATGTTAATGTCCCTCTAGGGAATCTTGAAATAAAGGGGTTCATCAAAAATATAATAAGAGATGGCAAGAGTTGTGGACACAGGAAGGAGAGGCAAGACATTTATTTGAAATAAAGATGGAGGAAATGTGAGAGAAGTCTGTGGCAAAAGAAGGGATGACACGATAATTTCATACTGGACACACAGCTTTGAATCAAATCACTTTTTAAAATTGGTCAACAAAATACAGGATTGTGCTGCAAATATGGATCACCAGAAACAGTTGAGCATGTTCTTCTACAATGTGTTGGTTATAATAAAGACAGATCTCAGCTCATAGAAGAAGTTAAGACTGTATTTGTTGGAATAAAAAGGCTAACATTAAAGAACTTACTGAACAATAATTCAAAAGTGACCAAAGCTTTATTAGAATACCTAAAGAAAGCATGTTTGATTAGAAGAATTTAAAAGTTGTTTTTGTTCCATTCCTTCTACATCAGTGCTTCACATTCCATCCCAGTAGGTGGTGGAAATGCACCAAAGCTGGTTTGACAACCACCATTAAATTCAAAAGAAGAAGAAAAGACGTCGGACCCATAAAGAATCGTATATCACGGTAAGTTCAACTATCATCAAAATCATGTAATGTTGTTTTATAATGTTGTTCTAAGTCTTTATAAGATCACATCAAACACTGAACTGAAATTAACAAAAACTATGATGCTCATGAAAAGGATTAGATATCGAAAGTGAAAGTTAAAAGTAAATATAACAGGATTAGTTTGTTATCCGTCTCTGATGATCTATGAAATTTAAAATAAAGTTGTTAAAGAGATGTTATATAAAGCAGTATTCCATCTCTCTCATCTTGAATGATGCCTTCATTGTGTTCATATAATTTATGTTCACAGGGAACAAGTGCTGAAATGTTTAGCTTGAATACACTGTAAATAACTTAAAATTAAAGCATCTGCTAAATGTGATATTAATGTAATGCTCTCAGTGTTTCCATATAAAAGGTAAAATGTCAGTCTTTGAGAAAGAGAGCAGCATCTCCAGAACCCAGCAGTGAGACTCTGAAGAGTGACAGATCCATGAATAATCCCATGGATTCAGTGACCTCTGACCCCAGGTGAGACACCGTCCAGTACTGGAGACAATAGACCAACTTACACAACATCACAGATCATCTGAACTAATTATATTGTGTTAATTACAGTATAAAGATGTGCACAAATTATCATATCTTTTCTTAGTATCTCCAGCAGGGGGAGTCAGAGATCTTCATCTCCAGAACCCAGCTGTGTGTCTGTGAAGAGCAATCAATCCATGGATCCTCCTGTTAAATTTAGTGATGGAGCAGTGACCTCTGACCCCAGGTGAGACACCGTCCAGTACTGGAGACAATAGACCGACTCACACAACATCACAGATCATCTGAACTAATTATATTGTGTTAATTACAGTATAAAGATGTGTATGAATTATCATATCTTTTCTTAGTATCTCCAGCTGGGGGAGTCAGAGATCTTCATCTCCAGAACCCAGCTGTGTGTCTCTGAAAAGCAATCAATCCATGGATCCTCCTGTTAAATTTAGTGATGAAACAGTGACTTCTGACCCCAGGTGATTATCAGCATGTGTTTGGTGATTTAACTGCTCTAGTATAACTGGTGTGAGACATTTATTTATATTAAAATAAGTGCACAATGTCAATGTTTACTTGTATAGCAACATAAATCTAATGAATGAATGTACAGGCCTAAGACCAAAATTTGTAGTTGCAATGTCAGAAAAACCATTACAGTATTTTCAGGAAAATAAGTCGCACCTGACTATTAGTCATGTTGAGTCAAAATTGCATTTTTGAAGGAAAAGAAACAACTAAGTTGAATCTGTGCACAAGTCACATTCTATTATTACAGGTATAAAGTGGCTCTATAGATGACAATAGTGTGATTATACAGCTCAAGTTTTGTTCTATTTTGGTCCTTGGTCCTGCTCTGCTTCATACTACAGTAACGTTAATAATCGCATCCATGAACATGATTTCTTCCCCAGTCCTATCCCTATTCTTTTGCACCGTCCGTTGAGGTGGAGACCACATGTCTGCGCTCAAAGATTCTGCGCTCAAACTTGGCATCATCAAGCTACGCCTTTGCTTTGAATGGGCCTCTAGCGACCTCTAGAAATCTTACATACTGCACCTTTAATGGAGCTTAGCTAACATGAACTGACAGTGATCAGGCCATTGCCAATTTTTTTTTATAATTCTTTTGCACTTTAATCTGTTTGAAACATGTTTACTTTGTACTGTTTTGTGTATTGCTTTATTGTGTTTAAATGTTCAAAGTTCTTTTTGTTATAAGAAAAAAGATAAAACCTGATATAGTATGGCAACCCTTTTTATTGTTGTCAAAACCCCTTTTTGTGTTTTATATAAGTTTTATATAATCAGCTAAATTGAAACTTCTGTCTTAAATGTGTTGTTGTTCCTTTCATGTTTTATTCACAAAGATGTTTTATGCTTGTATTTTGTTACCAATTAGTGATAAACAGATTGGAGACCAGGATTCTCCTCAATCAGTAAATAATGAACAACAGCAAGTCAAAGACAGACACAAAACCAGCATGAAGAACAAATATGAGAGATTATTTGAGGGAATGAAACTCCAAGAAAATGAAACCCTCCTGAACAGGATCTACACACAGCTCTACATCATAGAGGGAGAGAGTGAAGGAGTGAATGAAGAACATGAGGTTTTACAGATGGAGAAAACAACCAGAACACAACATTCACAAGACACTCCAATCTACTGCAATGACATCTTTAAAGCCTCACCTGAACCAGGATGTGAGGAGAAAGACCAAATCAAGATTGTTCTTACTAAAGGCATCGCTGGAATCGGAAAAACCGTCTCTGTGCAGAAGTTCATTCTGGACTGGGCTGAGGGAAAAGCCAATCAGGATGTAGATTTCATGTTTGTGCTTCCATTTCGAGAGTTGAACTTGATCAGAGATCATCAGTACAGTCTTCACAGACTTCTGCTGGACTTTCATCCTGAACTTCAAGATCTGGACTCAAAGATTTATGAAGAGTGCAAAGTTGTGTTCATCTTTGATGGTCTGGATGAAAGCAGAATCACGCTGATGTTTTCAGATCCTCAGAAAGTTTCTGATGTGACTGAGACTTCATCAGTGGGTGTGTTGATGTCAGACCTCATGAAAGGAGAGCTGCTTCCCTCTGCTCTCATCTGGATCACCTCCAGACCAGCAGCAGCCAATCAGATCCCCTCAAAATACATCAACCGTCTGACAGAAATTCAGGGATTCAATGAGTCTCAGAAGGAGGAATATTTCAGGAAGAGAATCAGTGACGAGCATCAAGCCAGCAGAATCATCTCACACATCAGAAGAGCAAGAAGCCTCCACATCATGTGCCACATACCCGTATTCTGCTGGATCTCATCCACTGTGCTTCAAAACCTCCTGAAAGAAGATCTGAGTGCAGAAATCCCTCAAACTCTGACTGAAATGTACATCCACTTCCTGCTTATTCAGATCAACATGAGGAATCAGAAGTATAAAGAAAGAGATCCTGAGAAACTCCTGCAGTCCAACAGAGAAGTGATTGTGAAACTTGCTGAGGTGGCTTTCAAGCAGCTGATGAAGGGCAATGTGATGTTCTATGAAGAGGACCTGAGAGAGAGCGGAATAGATGTCACTGATGCCTCAGTGTATTCTGGGATTTGCACTGAGATCTTTAAGGAGGAATCTGTGATTCATCAGAGGAAAGTCTACAGCTTCATTCATCTGAGCATCCAGGAGTTTCTCGCTGCTTTCCATGTGTTTTACTCACATGTCATCAACAAAGAGTTACTGCAGTTTCTTAAAGTCTCTCTGTGTGTGCTGCTAAAAACAGCAGTAAATAAATCTCTCAAGAGTAAAAATGGACACTTGGATCTGTTCCTGCGGTTTCTGCTGGGCATCTCACTGGAGTCTAGTCAGAGACTCTTACAGGATCTCCTGACACACACAGTGAACAGCTCAGAGAGCATCAGGAGAACCACACAGTACATTAAAGGGAAGATCAAGGAACATGATCATGTCTCAACTGAAAGATCCATCAATTTGTTCCTCTGCCTGCTGGAAGTCAAAGATCAGACTCTGTCCAGAGAGATTCAGGAGTTTGTGAAATCAGACTATCACTCAATGAAGAAACTTTCTCCTGCTCACTGCTCAACAATCACTTACATACTTCAGATGTCAAAGGAGGTGTTAGATGAGCTGAACCTCATGAAATACAAGACAACAGATGAGGGTAGAAGAAGACTGATACCAGCTGTGATCAACTGCAGAAAAGCCAAGTGAGTGTTTAACAGCTACAGAATCGTGTGTTTAATAACAACTACTACTCTTTAAAAATTACTTTGATCATTAAGCTTAAATGAGGAAGTTGTCCTCCTAAATTTCAAGCTGTAGTCTCTATAAACAGATTAAACTTGTCTGGCTGAGGTCCTTTTCCGGTCCCATCTCCAACTCTTCTCCCCGTCTCAATTCTACTCTCTAACTAATAACGCCAAAAATAGTATAATAATATAATATTTAAAAACTTGCTTGGCAGATGTCATCTGAATGAGAGTTGGTAATTACTGTTTAAGAAAATGTTTCTGCTGTAGTTAATGGTAAGTATTCAAAACATGAAATCACATCATGTCAGGATTTTTAATCTGAATATTCAAATAACACAGATGTGTACAGCAAAGAGCCTGAGCCTCTGAGACTAACCACAAGGATGAAAACCCATTCGGAAGTTTAGAATAAGTAAGATGTTTTATAAGATGTTAATGTGAGAAGTCTCTACTCTTGACTACAGGGATTAATGCGTATTTAAAAAAAGTCTAAACCTATTTATCAAGGAGCTAAAGGCAAAAACAGTAAAGTACTACCAAATTTTGTGGTGTGCAAAGATTTCTTCTTCCAAACTGATTCATTGAATGTGCTGACATGATGAAATGATAACGATGTTGTTCCAAGAGTCCAAACTATCAAACTATACAAATTGACTGCAATGGACTTGGTGATGTTTGAAACAACATCTTTATCATTTCATTTATCATGTCCTTATTGAACACCAGGGTATTGGAGTGATGAAGGATGGATAAATGTGACGCTGGAGAACACGAGGTAACACAGAAGGAGAATGGGAATCCACCGGAGACTTTCGTAGTTGAAGATTAGGCAAGTAGCATGGGATATGAGTAGGATGAATTCTATAGTGAGTAGTAAGATGTAATTCATAGGTGACTAGGTTGATTTGCCATGTTGTGGGGGACTTAGCTTTCGGCTTGGCAGGCGCAGTCTGATGTTTCGGATGGAGAGCCACAGCTTCTTCCCAAACTGGTAGGTGAGAGTGGCGGTTCTCCAGGCATCAGCATGGCTCTTCTGACAGCGCACTGCCCGCTGAAGGTGTTAATAACCTGTATCCTGGATAAGAGGAACAACGGGGGTTGGAAGGAACACGGCCCAGGTTAGGAAGCGATTTTAGGAGGTGGCTATAGTAGAAGGTACGTAGGAAGCATTCCTTCTCCTGTAACTTGCATTTTGTCTGCCCATTACTCAGGGGATGATAGCCTGAGGAAAGACTCACAGTCACACCTAGGAGATTGAAGATTTTCCAGACTCTGGACATAAACTGTGGCCCTCTGTGAGATACAATGTCTTCTGGCAGACCGAAGTTTCGGAAGAAATGGCTAAATAATATCTCAGTCCATTTAGAGGAATTAGGCAATAAGAAAACCTATCCACTACAACCAGCACACAGGTATGTCCATCAGAGGGTGGTAAGTCAGTGATGAAATCTACTCCTTGGTGTTACCATGGATGGTGTGGAACGGACAGAGGTAGCAGCTTGCCAGATGAAAGGTAATGTTGGGTTTTGGACATGGCACACTCCGCACAGCTCTGGATGTACCTTCTCATATCTTTTGCCATGTTAGGCCACCAGAAGTAGTCTTGTAGCAGAGGGAGAGGGTTTAATTTGTCCCAGGGTGGCCAGTGCCCAGTGAAGAGTATGCAGACTGAATCAGAGGGACACGTCGAGTGCATGGAAAATAAGTGTGACCTGGTGGACACCCGGTGGAGTGGGTTTGGAGGCATTGGTGGCCACGAGTTCCTTGCCCAGGGACCACTTAATGGGGCTCACAAATAGACTGGTAGGGAGAATGGGTTCAGGATTTTCAGGGGTCTCTTCAGAAACATGGAGACGGGAGAGGGCATCTGTTTTTACATTCTTGGTACCTGAGCAGTAGGTGATGGAGAACTGGAATCGGGTGAAGAAAAGGGCCCGCCCTCTTTGATTCATGAAGTTATTCCAAATTGTGGTGATTGGTAAGGATGGTGAAAAGATGGCGGGTCCCTTCCAACCAATGATTCCTTTCCTGAAGGGCAAGCTTAATAGCCAGTGGTTATTGATTCCCAGTACCTGGAGAAGAAGGCACATGGATGGAGTTGAGGAGGCTGCCCCTGCTGCTGGGATAAAGCCGCTCCTACTCCATAGGTGGAGGTGGTCACTTCTGTGACGAAAGGCTTTCTGGAGGGTATTCATGGCTCTGGTGCCTTCTGAAGTCCAGGACAGAGACTTGGGCCTGCCTTTGAGGAGACTGGTGAGTGGAGAAGTTATGGAGCTATAGTCCTTACTGAAGCATCGGTAAAAGTTTGAAAATCACAGAAATTGTTGAAGTTCTTTAATTGTTGTGGGAGTTGGTAGGACGGCTTCCACCTTCCTCTCATCCATCTGGATCCCCTCTCGGCTGATATTATAACTGAGGAATTGGATGGAGGGCTATTGGAAAAATACATTTCTTGGTCTTGAGGTATTGCTGGTGTTCGCTAAGCTTGAGGAGGGCCTCCGAAATGTGGCGGCAATGTTCCGGTTTTATTTTGGCGGAAAACCACAGGGAGATCTAAGAGGATGTTTCTCTTTGACAACTGATATATAAATGGCTCAAACACACAGCACTTGCAGAGCAGCATTTACTGTGATTCAAAGCTGAAAGCTGAGTTTTACTTTATGCAGCACGTCAGACTGTATATTTCAATGATTAC
This sequence comes from Hypophthalmichthys molitrix, assembly GCA_037950675.1. Lineage (NCBI taxonomy): Eukaryota > Metazoa > Chordata > Actinopteri > Cypriniformes > Xenocyprididae > Hypophthalmichthys > Hypophthalmichthys molitrix. The sequence goes on along the minus strand of CM075492.1, from coordinate 561,825 downwards.
ATCACAACTGCTGCGATTTGAAGATCGAACTTAGACACATCACAATCTCACATCCATGCATTGTCAGAATTCATAAAAAAGTTACTGGGCAACTGGTGAATAAGACTGTTTCAGCATTGACTTTTATTCACATTTGGCGCTTTGAACCCTGGCGAACATGCTAATAGTGTCCCGCAAATGGCAACGCTAGCTCATGAATGCGCTGTCAGAAGCAAGCCGTCCATGAAATAAATGTATTAGAAAATGTAACATGATCATTTTAAGCCCGGGAGACACCAAGCTGATGATCTGCCATCTGGCAACGTTGAGCCATTTCTGAGTGTCGGCCGACATAGTTTTCTCAGTGTGTTTGTCACATTGTTGGCTCTAGTAGAACACTGTCTGGGTTTTTTTGGCCCCATTCAGCATGTAGAGGGAGGGAGAATTCTGATTGGCTGTCCAGTTTAGTGAATGCGTAAGTGCACAAGAATAATAGCAATCAAAGAAGTCAAGACATTACAGATAGAAGGCTGTTCTAATTTTACTTCATGTTACTTGAGTGTTCCTCTGCAAATATTTTAATATTAACCTGAGCAAAGTGGAATAAAGAAAGTGATCAGCATGACTGATATTCAAAAAAGGTAAGCACGTGTTGCTTTGTTTACGGTTTGTGTTTCTGCAGTCTGCAGAGTCAGTGTCCCTTTCTGAATGATGAATATATATGAAGAAATAAGCAATTGTCTCATTTACATGCAGACGCAGAACGCACATGCTAGCTGACAGTTGGCTGTAGTCCTTTTGGTGTGTTCAAATGCAACTTTTTGCCCTGACACAGACGACGCAAGGTTTCGGCTTTCATCAGTGCTAGTTCTTTGGTGAGGGATTCCTGCACTTTCTGGCTTTGACGAGACATAAAAAGGAGCGGTATCACTGAAAATTTAGTGGTTTTGAAACCGTACTATACTTTGGAAACAATAACTGGCCCATGCCTAGTACTGCGATGATGGCAGATGAATAATAGTCCTTACTGACTACTAGGGTATTGGAGTGATGGAGGATAGATTATGGAGATGCTGGAGAATATGGAGGAACACAGAAAGAGAACAGGAATCCACTGGAGACGATATTCGTAGTTGAAGATCAGGTAAGTAGCATGGGATATGAGTCCTTTTCAACATGGGAGACCAGACAATGAAGGAGAGGGGGATGTGTGTGTATATATATAGGGAGGGTTAGAATTCGGGAGACTGTGATCTTTGATTGGGCATGGTGGTGGAGCCTGGTGAAACCATTACATTAATGAGGGCCTTTCACTTTTATATAGTACAGTATGATGCGAAAATGTTCGTTTTATTGCATGGGACAATGCATGTGTCCACACTGCATCACATTTGTGGACTGATATCATGCTAATGCATCCTGATGTTTACCAAAGAAGGATTAACTACTCAACTAATAGAAAACAGTTGTTTTAATTTATGCCAGCCAGGCACAACTTTAAAACAAAACAGGCAGCAATCAATAAAAAATAGGAAAAGTCCAAACATATGCACATACATTTTTTTATGCTCTCACCTACATTTAATTTAGTCCCACACTGTAACAAGTATCCTCATGTGTGTTCCCTGCTTACAGTATTATGTTGTATTTCATCTCTTTCAGTTTTGGTGGCTCTAAACTCAGTAGTCAGCATTATCAAACACTGTTATCAGTTCTACAGTCTGCAAACTGCTTCCTCAGAGATCTGCACCTGAGCTTCAATGACCTGCAAGATTCAGGAGTGAAGTTGCTCTCTGATGGACTGAAGAGTTCAAGCTGCCAACTTGAGAAACTGAGGTATTTTACAGTTGTATAATTCAACAATATATGACAACAAAATGAATTTTAGCAGGATTGGTGGCAGTGATCATATTATATATTGAAAGGAGGTGTTATTGGGTTGTAAATGAGCAAACTTGTTCCCCATCCCACCCAGCAAGGTGAAGGAAAAGACAGAGTTGTTCTAGAGAGCTGAGGGAGTATTCAGTTTTAAAAACCAATGTGAAAAAGACTTTTTTATTTTAACATTTACAATTGTATGTAACCGGTTTAAGGAGAGATCCAGTTTAACATCTGTGTCATAGAGTTTACATAGACAGGAAATGTCTTGGGTCTTGGGATGGGTTTTGGTTTTGACAATATGGGGAACACCATCAGAGTGAAGTTCAAGCATGGGTTGTGAAATGCGCTAAATTGAACATAACATAAAACTGTTCCCTAACACCAGTGTCCCATTTCAGCAGGACATATTCTGGCCATAGGAAGCATGGAGCAGTTAGTGAGAAGGGCAAGATACAAACTTTAGAATGCCACTCTTTTTATTTATTTATTTTCTCTTATCATTGTGTAACTTATAATATTTGAACAACAGCAGTGCTGGCAACAATAACAAAAATATGAACATACTACCATGGAATATATACATCTAAATAACTTACCATTTTTTTTCTCCCTCTCTCTCTACACTGTCTTATTGAATCTAATGGAAATAACGTATTAATAGCTTTCTATATTAACAGGTATTTGCATATCACTACATATCTTTACATTGATAGATGTAAATGTGAATGTATGCAAGTATACATACATAGTTTCACTACTTTTATTATTATTATTATTATATTATTAAAATAACAAATATCATATTTCCTCAACTTCGTCCTTTATATTCAATAATTAAATTGAATGAATGTACCATGTTAATACCAATAGATGTTATAAAGAAACTGTATATATCGTATCCAGGTATATTGACACTTATGTATGTATAAGTATATATATTACATATATGCTTTCTAATATAGATATACACCTATATTTCCTATATATACTGAAAGTGGTCGAACAACCTTTGCATTTTAGCACGTTCTATGTATGGGTCACAGAGTGTGTAAGTCAAACTACAACAACAAACGTAATTCTGTTTTTCTGATGCAAGGCTTTTATTTAAAAAAAACATGTAATGAAGTTTTTGAAACTTCTGTCAGACAGTTTAAGTAAAGATTGCCTGTGAAAAACATTTTGACTTGATTCAGTATCTGTTGAGTCAGTGTCATTATTCTTAACGTTATTTTGTAACTTATGATAAAACATTTTTCCAGTTCTGTCAGACATTATACTGTGCTTGTAGTGCACGCTTTTCAATTGCACATGCAAATGTGCGGATACGCGCTGTATGTCACTTCATAAATAAAGCACAAATTTAATTACGAGAATGCACATTGTAGTTATATTGTCAATTAGTAAGTCATGAAATTACCAAAAAGTAAATTATGTAATTGGTAGTTTGTATATTAGCTGGGAAGAATTTGCATGCAGGTGTGGTGTTCATCAGGATCAGTGTCCATGTTTTATTAACATTTCATACTAGTTATGGTAACTGTTGTTTTTGTAACTCCAAAATTGTACTTTATTTTCACTTTTGTTATTTTGTATATTTTAAATGACTGTGGTGGCTCATACCAACTTACTAACTTTATTGTATTAACAAAAACAACAATTTATGTGTATGTTAAGTAAAGTGGGACAGTACTTGTGTGTGGGCCAACTATTTTTGTGAAATAAATTTGCTTGGTTTCTAAAGGCAAATTTAATAAATTAATTTTTAGATTTTTTTAGGAATCGGGTTAAATTCCTAAAAAATGTGGTCGCAGCTTAATGGTCATGGGAAAATGTCAGTCATATGACCAAACCAGTTGAGAACATCTGATCTATTTTTAGATCAGTGTTTCACATTGACGCCACTTCCAACATCTTGGCAACTAAAATTCTGAGTTTTGCACTTGTAAATATTTGCTTGGTCATTGATATACTAAGAACTCATAATTACAGTATATCAGACTCATTTTGAAGGGCACATTTATTATTTACACAAAAACTAATTGGGCAAACAAAGGACAGTTGGAGACAATTGAATTAAGGAAACAGAAAACAGGAATAAGACAGATCTACAAACGAAAAGACACTTAAAAAGAAAGTATAATACTGTATATCAGTGTGGCAGATTTCATGTTTATTAAGACAAAACTAAGCAATGAAACTATAATAAAAAAATCTTTTTTTCTATTTAGATTGCAATTCTGTCGTCTCACTGATCAGTGTTGTGAGAGTTTGTCATCAGCTCTTCAATCTTCAAACTGTGTCTTGAAAGAACTGGATCTGAGTGACAATGACCTGCATGATTCAGGAGTGAAGCTGCTCTCAGATGGACTGAAGAGTCCAAACTGTCAGCTGCAGATACTGAGGTATTAAGGAACATATGAGAGATAATGTGCAGTCAGCGGGCCATAATGTTGATGTGTGTTTGGAGATGATCTGACTGTTCATGTGTGTTCTGCTCTTTTTCAGTCTTTCTGATTGTATACTTACTGCTGAGTGTTGTAAGAGTTTGTCATCAGCTCTACATTCCTCAAACTGTATCCTGAGAGAGCTGGACCTGAGTGACAATGACCTGCAGGATTCAGGAGTGAGGCTGCTCTCTGATGGACTGAAGAGTCCAAACTGTCAGCTGCAGATACTGAGGTATCTATAAACTCGAAAACTATTCACTAAATTTACTAAATTTGCTCAGGTTGATCTGACTCTATGTGTCTGTAGGTTGTCAGGTTGTATGGTGACAGAGGAAGGCTGTGATTATGTGTCTTCAGCACTGAGTTCAAACTCATCACATCTGAGAGAGCTGGATCTGAGCTACAATAAACCAGGACAATCGGGAGTCAAGCAGCTCTCTGACAAACTGCATGATCCAGACTGCTCACTCCAGATACTCAAGTATGAGACCCTGTTTGAACCTGGTATCACAATTTCTCTTGTCTGTCAAAGGTTTATTCCATTCATCGAAAACACATCCAGTAGTTCACATTTACACCGCATTTTTAATTTAAACACTAATCTGTTCTGCAGCTGACAGTTTGGAAAGAACATCTGTCAATCACCTGTCTATCAATTTTTTTTGGGTTTCAAATAAGATTATTTTTATATATTAATAAAAATAATATATTTAAATTATTTAATCCCACTTAAACTGAGGCCATCTAATGGGCCATAGGCCCCTGGTTATACTGATAACCGGTACCTGCAGTGTATATTCTAGTCAAGTCAAGTCACCTTTATTAATATAACGCTTTTTACAATGCAGATTGTGTCAAAGCAGCTTTATAGTGATAACAGGAAAATAATTTTGGCTGCACAGCAGCTCTAGAAGTTTAGTTTGCATACAATGGTGTCAATGCAGGCAGATCAAAAACATTGTTGAATATCAAGTGTCCCCAACTAAGCAAGACAGAGGCGACAGCAGCAAGGAACCCAAACTCCATCAGGTGACAAAAATGGAGAAAAAAATAAAAAGGCTTAGTCAGGGGGCCAGTTCTCCTCTGGCCAACAACGAACAATGCATTATTTTGATTCAGGCAGTGTTACGGGTCATAAATCAGATTTGGATTGAAACAGTCAAAATATTTAATCCAGTTCCATGTGGTTGAAGATCAGATTCATCACGCTGGTATGGAAAAGGTTTTGTTTTGGATCTGTACCACTGGCTGTCATGTCAATGAGGCCTTCACAGGGGATAGTTGACACAATCTAGCTGACATTTCAAATGCATTAATTGTGTTATATGAGAAGAATGTGACATGTTTGTGTGTTTGTGTGTTAATAGTGTGGATCATGAAGGAGAGGTCAAGTGTTCACTAAAGTTCCCAAAAGGTAGGTTAAAACACACACACACACACACACACACACACACACAGTTATTGTTGTTGTGTTTTATACAGTTTTTCTCTTCTTGATTTCAGATGCCTGTAATTTCTTAATGGGTTCAAACATGGATGAAATATTAGCATTATATATAAGATCAGAAGAAAGAAAACATGTTCTAGAGACAAAGCCAAATCCTGATCATTCAGGCAGATTTTAAGTGTGTCTGTAGAATCTGTGTTGAGAGTCTGACTGGATGCTGTTACTGTGAGACTGTACAGAGTAGCAGGCTTGCTATTATATTAGTTTTATTATTTTTTATTAATATAACCTTTATTTTACCAGGAAAGAAACACACTGAGATTAAAAATCTCTTTTGCAAGTGTGTCCTGGCCAAGATTGACAGCAACACAGTTCACATGGGTGTAACAGATAACATCCATCTGTACATACATATACACACAAGCAAGTTAAATCAAATTAAAAAAAAGAAAAAATATACAATGATAAAGGAATATTAATATATGAAGGGATATAAATATATAACTAAATCAGATCTACAACCTGATGTTTTTTGTCTCCAATTTATTTGAAATCACTTTAAAAACGTCCAATGACACCAGCTCTCTAAGATTCAACTTAATCTGCAAATTATTCCAGGCAGAAGGAGCAACAAATTTAAATGCCTTTTCCCCCTAATTCAGTGCACACCACTGGAACAGATACCAAGAAAAATTTCTGGGACTGAAGACTATAACTACCAGTGTGTTTTTTACAGATGAAGGTATGAAGATATGAAGGAAGCAGTCCCAGATAGAAATTCATAAGACCAGATAGATTTATAAATAAGAACATGCCAGTGTTTTAGTCTACAGTGGACAAAGCCGACCATTCAACCCAAGCATACAACACAGTTTATATTGGTGGTATGGTTCTGTTCTGGGCAAAAACTCCCTGCACATCCATGCAGCCTAGCATTGATAAGAGCAGGGAGAGCAGCAATACCCCCCCCCCCCCCCCCCAAAAAAAAACAAAACCATATGCTGATATCCCCCGACACAAACTGAGTGCGAAAATCTGAATGCCATGTTTCCTTAAAATGCAGTTACCTGAATGAGCCTAGGCCAGAAAACCCCCTTTTTTTTTCTTCTTTTTTTGTAAATGGGGGAAGCTTACACCCCTAGTAGCATCAAATCTGATACAACAAGCATGTTGTAAATCACAGACTAGTATAAAACTAGTATTTACTAGCGATTTTTTTTTTTTTTTTTTTTTTTTTTTTTTTTTTATATAATATCTACTGGGGGAAGCTTGCACCCCTAGCAGCAATCTAGTCGGGAAAGCATACACCCATTGCCTAATACATAACTTTTTTTTTTTTTTGTAAATGGGGGAAGCTTACACCCCTAGCAGCAGCAAATCTGATACAACAAGTATGTTGTAAATCACAGACTAGTATAAAACTAGTATTTACTAGCGATTTTTTTTTTTTTTTTTTTTTCACCTTTATTTATCTAGCGCTTTTTACAATGCAGATTGTGTCAAAGCAGCTTTACAGTGATAACTGGTATATAATTTTGGCTGCACAGCAGCTCTTAAAGAAAATGGTGTCAATGCAGGCTGATGCATAGCACTGTTGAATATCAAAAGTAAAGTGTCCCCAACTAAGCAAGCCAAAGGCGACAGCGGCAAGGAACCCAAACTCCAACAGGTGACATCAGGTGGCAAATAGGTGTTATTCCAGTTCAATCCAGTTGAGGATCGTATTCATCACGCCAGTATGGACGGTTTGTTGAGGAGCTGTGCCACTGGCTGTCGTGTCGATGAGGCCTTCACAATGGATGATCTAGTTGACTCAATCTCTGCTGATACTTCAGGGGTGCATTGTGGTCGTGTCAAAGCGCAGGTCCTCGATCTCACCTGGATACGGCCTGGATCCGGCTGACTACGGTAAACCTCGGGATAAACAGAGAGACTAATATTAGCGTAGATGCCATTCTTCTTCTGATGTATCGAGTACATCTGGTGTTATAGGAAGTGTTCCCGGTTCCGGCTGACCTAATTTGTGCAGCCTAATAATCCTTTGATTTGAAAATATAAATTGATAATGTGTTATGTGTATGCCAGGTTAAAGAGATGCATTTTTAGTCTAGATTTAAACTGACAGAGTGTGTCTGCTTCCCGAACTATGCTAGGAAGATTGTTCCAGAGTTTAGGTGCCATATAGGAGAAGGATCTACCGCCTGCGGTTGATTTTGATATTCTAAGTATTATCAGCTGGCCTGAATTCTGAGATTGCAATAGACGTGAAGGACTATAATGCTTTAAGAGCTCACTCAGGTACTGGGGAGCTAAACCATTTAGTGCTTTGTAAGTAATTAGCAAGATTTTAAAATCTATACGATGTTTAACAGGAAGCCAATGCAGTGTTGACAGAACTGGGCTAATATGGTCATACTTCCTAGTTCTAGTAAGAACTCTAGCTGCTGCATTTTGTACGAGCTGTAGTTTATTTATCAAGCGAGCGGAACAACCACCCAGTAGAGCATTACAGTAATCTAGCCTTGAGGTCATGAACGCATGAACTAACTGTTCTGCATTTGTCATTGAGAGCATATGTCGTAGTTTAGATATATTTTTAAGATGGAAGAATGCGATTTTACAGATGCTAGAAACATGGCCTTCAAAGAGCACAATATCTATTGGGGGAAGCTTGCACCCCTAGCGGCAATCTAGTCGGGGAAGCATACACCCATTGCCTAATACATAGACCTTCTGTCTTTACACGTTGAGTTCTGTTTGAGAGATAGTTATTAAACCAACCAATAGCATGTTTAGATAATCCAATTCTAACGAGTCGCTGTATCAGTAAGGTATGATCAACGGTATCAAATGCTTTGGATAGATCAATGAATAAGGCTGCACAGTGTTTCTTGTTGTCAACAGATTAAATAAAATAATTTAGTACTTTTAAGGCTGCTGTAGTTGTGCTATGTTGTTTGGAAGCTTTCCAGATTGAAAACTAGACCGGATAATATTAACAGAAAGACGGTCCTTAAATTGATTGCTAACAAAGGTTTCGAGGACTTTGGCCAGGACAGACAGCTTGGAAATGGATGGGTGTGTGGGATCTCCTTCTTTAAACAGGGGAAGAACAAAGGCTGATTTCCATATAGGTGGAGTTTCATTAATGACAAGGGAAAAGTTAAAAACATGAGTCAGAGGCGGGGCAATAAAATTGCTTTAAAAAATAAGGTTCCAATTGATCAGGACCTGCCTATTTTAAAACATCTAAAGATCTAAACATCTAAAGATGTAAGGGCTTTCACCTCAGAGATTGCAATTGGTGAAAAGTTGAATGATTGACTGGACACAAAACTATCTGACTGAACAATAGAAGGGTTCACATGAGCACCATTTAATGAATCAAACAAAAAGCCAGAAGCTATGAGGTGTCCATTGAAACAATTAAGCATTTTTACTTTATCAGAGATTGTATGAGAGTCCTTCATAATATGGATGGAAGTTCTGTACCTTATTATTTTCAGTTAATGATTTAACAGTTTTCCAAAATTTAGAATTTATCTACTCTGAATTATTGTTGGTTTGGTTTTAGGATTTTTTTTGTGCTTCTAACCGTTGCTATGACAGAGTGGTCACTGATGTCATTTGCAAATTTGGAAGCAGTTGAATACTTGTGCGGAACGTTTGTTAAGATTAAATCTATTAGGGATGATTTTTTGGACATTTTGGATTCAGTTTAGTGGGACTGTCAACAATCTGAAAAAGATTTAATGCATTACAATAGGGTTTAAATTAATAAGTTTCTGAATGCAACCACTTCCAATTTAAGTCACCAAGAACTACCAATTTTATAGAATCCAAATCTGAAAAGAAGGGAGAGCACTACTAACAGCAGATGGTGTCCTATAGCAGCCAACAACTGTTTTGCTGAGAGATTTAGAGAGACCTCTAGATCGAAAGCTAAAAATTCAATTTGTTTACTCACTGATTTAGAGAGCAGTACTAACCTTTATTTTTTTTATAAAAATTGCTACACCCCCACCCTTTTTGGTTGGTCAGTCCAATACAAACAATTTTAGAGATTAGACTCTGAACATTTAAATTACCAAGTAAAAACCAAGTCTGTACCTTTAAAATCTGCAGGTGTTTCCAGAGATCAAAAGTAATAAAACAATCAAGCACCTATGTCTAAATGATTTAATATTATAGCCTTTGGAATTTGCCTCTATTATTTTGAGATTCCAGTGAGTATTTATAAAAATTGTAAAATTATCCCAAAGAACCATAATACTGGTCAAACGTACCAGGTCTACAGTGCAAAAACAGAATTGGACAATTTGACATGTGGCATCTCCAGTGCAAAGCCAGATGCAGACGTTCCTCGGTATATTGTGACCAAGAGTGTCTAAATGGGGGTTTAAATGTCACTAAATGGGTGAATACCTGTGAAAACCATTCAGTACTGTAATGGTTGGACTGGCACAGCGCAACGAAAAACTACAGCATTTGAGTCAACCCCTTTGTCCTTTTGCCAAAATCACCACTGAAGTCCTCCATAGTAAAGTGGCAAGTGCAGAAGTGGAATCCAAATCCGCTTCGTTAGAAATCTACTCCATTTATTCACCCTCCTGGGATGGATGAAAATGGTACTTGACATCAGATGTAAACAGAAAAATAGGCACAGTGCAGTGATGCTATAGAAAAATAAAATCAGGACCAGCAAGGTCTAAAACAATGAAAATAAAAGCTCTTCCCTTCATCGTGAAGGATTCAGATCTGTCAAGACCACACTGCGCTTCTACAGACAGCTCCGCCAGATGAGACAACTTTTACGGTCCAACTCCCTTACTCCCTAACTGACCAAAAACAGGAGAAAACAAAGATTCATACAGAAAATGACAACCTCCCCCCTATGGCTTCCGAAATAAATGCATAAATCAGCAGCAAAATAAGAAAGCAAAGAAAAAGAAAACTTAAAATTCACAAGTAGCAAAGAAAATTGTCTTAATGATTAACCACAGTAAAAACCCCACAGCACAGTGAAAACTTTCACTCAAATGGTTTAAATATGGATATTTTTTCACACAAATGCATTGCTTCGCTTCAGAAGGCCTTTATTAACCCCCCCGACCACGCGTTTATAATGGATGGATGTGGATGGAAGCACTTTCTTCAGCTCATACTTATTGATCCTTGCCATTAATAAAGCTCGAATGCATCAGGATATTTATTAATACAAAATATTAATATTATTATTTAAGATCCAAAATCACTACATTTGTGGTGCCCTTGTGTGAGGCTAATCCAAAATCACTACACTGCTTAGTTGGGCTCATCCAGTGTCTAATCCATTATCATAAACCAGAGCTTCCCAAACTTCAGAGTAGTAAGGCCCCCCAAAAACATAGTAAAAGCTCCCCCCCCGTGTTATAAAAAACATAGATCAATAGCATATAGATATATTTAGATAACTTTGTATATTAGGTATCTTTAATAAAGCAGATTGTCTCTTTGCACATCTGGTGAAAGATGATGTAAACATTCTTTATTTGAAGAGTTCATTTGCAAAAACAGATAACTCTGTTTTTAGGAATTCTCACAAATCATGTTTTTGTGCATTCCAAGTAATATCAATCAAATTGCAGGTGGGTTGTTTTGATTAAGTAATAATAACTCCAAAAAATACAGGTAACTTACAAAATTAAAGTTCATTGAAAATATTATATATATATATTAAAAGTTTGTATTTTAGTAAAAGCAGATAACTCCAACAGTAGTTTTTTTTAGCAAAAGCAGATAACTCCACATTTCATGTTTCAGAGTTAAATAAAACCAAGTAATTGCTTTGTAATTGCATTTAAAACACACTCAAACACACGAGCACACAAACGCACATGCACACACACACGCGCGCATCCGCGCACATATACATGCACGTGCGCACACACACAAACAAACGCAAAAGGACAAACAAGGGACATGTAAGACGTGTATGGTGTACAAGGACTTGCAGGAGTCTAAATTATAAATCTTCTATCACTTTTAGTCAACTTTGACGAAACTTCTCTCAGCTAGCGCGTCTTTTTGAAGTGACTAGCAACCTTGTCACCTGACCTGAATACTGTGTGCTGATTCGCTAAAACGCACTTATTGGTTTCTGTACACAAACAACAGGGCGCTTGTCTGCTTCTGCTGTAAAACGTGAACACACGATGTCAGCAACTGATGTCAGTTTAAAAATAAGCAATGTATTTCACCTCGCTATAAAGAAAAAAAATGTTTTTATATGTTTTATGTTTGTGTAATAAGGAGGGGGAAAAATCACATTTCAGAACAATTAGAATATTTACATTTTTTAAATTATTTTAATATCTTGATGTAAGCCATGATTTAAGCCTAGCCACAGCCCCCCTGCAATACCGCTACGGCCCACCGGGGTTTGGGAAAGCACTGTCATAAACATCTTTTTTTTTGTACCCAGCATGCATTGCAGCAAGAAGCTTTTGATTGTCACCATTGTTGAGATTCATACGCCAGTTGTTGATGTCTGTGTGACTCTGAGTCATATAGTAGTTCAAAATGTTTTGTATACAAACTGTTTTCAAAGTCCTCCATATTATCTGGTTGTCATGACACTGATAGATCTCATGTTGTAAAATCACAGGCATACCATAATCAAAAATATAAAATTCTATTTGATGGAGGACTGGAAGGCATGTCAGATGTTTTAAAGGAGACAGGTGGGGCTGCTGTAAAACATGAATATGACAATAATTAGATTTGTGAATAGCACAACATTATAATAATATTTCAGTATCATACAAATAAATCCTTCAAATTTATAATGAAAAATGCCCAGCTGAGACCTGTTAGATTCACTGAGCACATGAAGTTACTGCATCAGTTCCATGGAACAGAGGTCTTCAACCCTACTTCTGGCGACCCACAGTCCAGCAAAGGTCATTTCCAACCTACTTCACCTGCATGTGTATTTTCAAGTGTTCACGAACAGCTTGATTTGCTGCTTCAGGTGTTTGATTAGGGTTGGAGTTAAACTCTCCAGGATAGTGGGTCAAAGAAACATTCATTGCGTTCGTTTCCACGGTTGCGGCCCGAATCTGTTTTGCAACTGTTGTTCCCACCCACTGAATCCCGGGCCTGGATTGGATCTGTATTAGAGCAGTAAAAGGATGTGACAGCAACGTGGCTTTGCCTGTTTGTAAATGGATCCTGCTCAGAGTCACCTGCTGTCTGGAAATTTTACACATTTTGTCCCCTTGGAATTATAAGGTTCTATCTGCGTCTGAGCAGTTTTGAGCTATTGAGCTTCAAAGTTTTTGTATTCCATATAGTAAAAATTATATAAGGAACAAGAATGGTTTTTATGACATTTATTTCATATTTTAAATGAATATTTTTTTCTTGTTCAAGTTAAGCATAAAAGGCAGTGCTAAATATGTTATCCAGTGCAGATATTAAATTTAGGTAGGAACATGATGGGTAATTTAACACATTATTGCAGGAACCATTTAAGTTTGTTTCCTTTTGTTTAGACAAAAAGCAGCTACTGTAATACATCTGACCAGGACCTTATTCCACAGAAAGTGGGAGAGGTACAATGGCTTTCTCTCTAAACATCAGTATGGCTGAAATAACATGCTAAATTTTATTGTTGTAATTAAGACCCCATCAATTAAATTATTGACTATTTGACCTTTGAGGCTTTTTTTTTCTTTTCATTTTGCCTATGAGAAAGGGTTGACCATCAATTTGCAGAATTCCACAATTAGGGAGTAAGACAAAATATGTAGATTAGTTGGCAGTCGGTCACCCTTACAAAGAGAACAAGAAAGCCAGTTAATGAAGTAACTGTGGTGAAAGTGTTGTGGAGTACTTGGGAGACTCCAGGAAAAGAAAGGGAAAAGAGCACCTGCAAATGAGATCATTGGTTAAAACTGTATAAAGTGTGAGTTGCGAGTGAGATGATCAGATGCTTGACAATAAAGTTAAAACTGGGACCTATTCTTTAAGAGCTGCTGTGCAGCCAAAATTATATACCAGTTATAAAAGTAAAGCTGCTTTGACACAATCTGCATTGTAAAAAGCGCTATATAAATAAAGGTGACTTGACTTGACCTGGAGATTTGACTCTGAGACATCAAATTTGCCACAACATCATTTCATTTGTATTTGTTGAATTTACCTTTTGAGCGTGTTATTTAAAACTTTTAACCTAACCTTCTTTGTCATCACCTGCTTCTACACTTTTATCATCGCTCACCTTATCGTTGCAGTCCTGAAAAAATCAAGCATTCTTGTGCATTGTGTTTGATTATGAATTAACGGCTGAATGAATGAGACATTAAACCTCAGGGTGCTGCCAATGTCTTATTGTCTGTCTGCATATTATCATGGATTAAAATCTTTTATGGGTACATTTTTGTGGCTTTTTTTCCAGGCACCTTTAGCCATGAAATCTCTTATCACGGTTTGTGCATTCCTGCTCAGTTAGTGGTATTTTACATGACACAACACATACTAAAGGGATTAACCAAATTAACTGATTTAAAAACAACATGGATAACATCGCATACCTGTATCTAATCAGAAATAAATGCTTTTATGAACATTTTTGTGGTTTTCTCACTCTCTGACACCTGTAGTAAAAGACGAGCAAAGAGAACGAACGATATACAACTCATTTGTGCGATCTTTTGCTCAGAGCCTTAGATACAATTTGTTAAAATTTCATTATAATATTTGAATTAATTTTTTTCTAATGATTCAATTGGCTGTAATGGACATAAAACACTAACTCTCCTCAGCACTGTTTGCCGCCAACTAAGAAAATATAAAGCACACCTGCAATTCATGTCTGTCTTAAAAGCCCAGTACATTACATCATCTACCCACCCATACTGAACTGAAAATACAAACTGAAAAGGTATGCAGAATTTGAAATAAAATTCATTGAATGAGTAAGAGAACAAATATATATATTTCTTATTTGAACAGAAGGAAATGTGTGAAAATGACAACCAAGACATCAGTCATCTATCATATATGCTTTTATCCATACAAAGTTTTTACACTTATTACAGCTTCAGTTCTTGTGGAGTAACCTGAAGTTCAGTGTGTTGATGGACATGGATCCAAGAGTTTACAAGTTTACATTCACAAAAGTTCATTTTCTATCACAAGTTCTTTTTTAAATATCATTCATTAAGACGATTTTCATTTATTTTAACTAAATATATTTGAGATTACATTGGGTTAAATTTTAACAATGTTGATGTGAGTGAATCAGATGTGACCACAGCAACCTTTATTTATGTTTCTTTCTGTCTGAAACATTAGCAGTAAATGACTGACTAGATCCTGTTAAATATGTGTAACTGATCATTTTGAATCAAATGTGATTTATTTATTCATCAATTCCACACAGAAACAGTTCATGACACTTCATGAAAAGTGAAAGTGCATTACAGGCGAAAGTGCAGAAACTCTTTTAAATATTAGACAGAGAGAGAGAGAGAGATTATCACAGTGTGCCATTCAGCTGACACACAGTACGTTCAGAGATGATGTCATCAGTGCAGCAGCTGTAGTGTTGTCATGGTAACAGCCAATAGGAGCAGCTGCAGACAGACCGTTGCCCAAACTCTGGATGCAGCGGCTGCAGAGAGACAGACAGATATTGAGATACTGAGATGTGATCTCTGATTCTGTAGATGAAATTACAACAACTGTTCACAGATAGAGAGGGGGGTTATAATTTGAGAGGGGCTTTAAATTTGAGACAGCAGAATGCTCGAACAAAGCTCAAAAGTATGTGTATTTCAATTTGTGGGGTGATTTTGTGGAATAGTTTAAATAATTCTATCAAAGAAATTGTAAATATCTTGCAATTTTTTTGGAAAAAAGAGATTTATTTTTGATAAGTACAGAAGTGGGGAGGGAGAGAGATAATTTAGCTATTGTTAATGCTACTTGAATTTTGTTTCGGTTTGTTCTTCCTTATATTAATAGCTAGATATGGTAGGATGGAAATTGGAGTAGCATTTTTGTATTAGTCAAAATGGTATGTATGATATATCTGGTTTAATTGTGCCATCTCTGTTTGAAACCTGCAATTGCAGTTATTTGCGGAATTATCATCTTTACGTTAGTTGTGCATCGGAGTGGATGAATCTAATGTTTGCTGTCAGTCACAGAATCACAGATTATAGTCCTGAAGCATGACCAAAATAAGAATTTTCACTGGAAAATGTCATCTGAACAACCACTTTTGTTCTGACCAATTGAGAAAAAAAGCATTACAATAAACCACGCTGCCAATGGTGATTAAATCTAACTCTTAGCTCATATTACGTCAAACCGTGCAAATTATTATTATTGTTATACTTTGTTCTCAAATTGTTAATGTTAACAACATCAGCATTGCGTGTATTTATGTGTATTTATTGTATTAGCGTTACCTGTAGATTTCAGTTTCTGTACAGTCTAATCTCTAATGTTAATTTGTCATAGCATACAATCCGCCATCAAAATGATCAGTTTAATCATTCCAGCTGCTAGAGAAAAGGCTTAATTCCCTCCAGAAGCGTCTCACACGATTGTGTTCCCAAACACCAGCATCCGAACGCAAGATCACATCACAGCGTTTATTGTGTTTCGTCTGATGCTCTGAGATGAACTTATTTATGATGGAGGAAAAAGAGCCCAATTGCAGCAACTTACATTTTTACTACTGATATTTTGCAGCAGCTTCCCAGGAAGTGACGATTTTGTTCTTTTGAACACATGGGATGGAAACGCTGCTTTATCCACTGATGTTTCATGCCATATTGCAGCTTTGCGCAGGAGTTAAATTCACAGCTTTGGATGTGTTCCCTGACAGCAACATAGTGTCGGCCCAGATCTGGTCCACGTGTAATCCACATGTACCAGATGTGGGCTGGTTGGTGAGCGTGTGAGGGTTACCTGTGGTGGCGGCGACTGACGAGGCTTTAGTGGTGCTGGTCGTAGTGGTCGCAGTGCTGACGGTGGTCGCGGTGGTTTCAGTGGTGTTCCTGCCGCCCGTCAGGCCGATCTGCAGTGTTTCGAGATCCGACTGCGGCTGAAGCCTGATCCACTCCTGTATCTGTGCTGTGCTTTCATACGTCTTCAGATCTCCTATGTTCACCCCCAGCAAACTCTTCACATCAGTCACGTTCAGCACCTACACAAACACATCCATTTTATTACAATTAATAATTAAGCCTTTTTAAATACACCAGTTAAACATTTCTATGAATTGTAAATGACACTCTGGAATATTGAAGTAGAGAGCCTTATTTGCATTTCTCAAATGTGTAAATGTGAATATAAAATGCATTAATGTGAATGTTTTCTGTTCATTTACACTGGTGATTTTAGTGACACACACCATCATCAGACATGAATTACAGACTCACGTTGATGACGCTCTGCTGCAGACTTATGAAGGTCGGCACGTCCATATTCACAGCAGAGTTCACAAGTTTACGAATAAATGTCGAATCGGCACCACCTGCACACACACACACAAGTTCAGCCTGACAGCAGCAGTGTGACGTCTATGTGTGTGTCTATGTGTATGTGTCATTACCGAGGTAGTTCTGCAGCAGCTGGTACGTCGGGATGCTGACGGTGTTTGTATTGCGTGTGTTTTTTGTGCTGAATGCGTTCAGAGCGATACTGAACAGAATCGACTTCTTCTCTGAGCTGCAGTTGGTCAAAGAGAGAGCAGAAGCTCGCCTGAAACACACACACACACACACACACACACACACGTCACACATATGAGTCTACAGGTTTAACCTACATTTGTGCAAAAGTTCCCCCACAACCCAAAACCTGAAATCAGCCCCATTGTGGAGATCAACCAATATTCTCCATGAGGAAAACGGATGAATGAACAGTCTAAATAATGATTTAATATGCAACAATTCAAAAAGGTTTCTGTAAGAGTTTCAGGGATAGAATATATTATTAACACAACAACAGAACTCAGTGGAAATCCCAACAAAGATACAAAAACAAAGATGTAGTTATATAGCTATCTTTGTGAGGACTAGTTTTATACCATCAGAGTGTGGACAATATAAGAAAAGTGACCTGCAAGCCAGTTCTCACTTTCTGAGAGCCCTTTAAAGGCCTGAGTGTGTGTGTGTGTGTGTGTACTCACTCCACGCTGGCGGCTGTGATGTTGTTCAGCACACTCGTGTTCAGCGCACACAGGTTCGTTCCTCCCAGCGCGTTCAGCTCGTTAGTGCCGAGTGTGTTTCCACTCACACTGAGATACTTATTGACCAGCAGCTGGACCTGAGAGAGAGAGAGAAAGAGAGAATCACACACACACTGTGAAGAACCAGCAAAACTGGACCAACTGCATGACATTTGGTCCTGCTGAAGCCCAAAGTATACTTCAGCTTTTATGTGTACACTAGTGTTTGCATACAGTGAGCCTGAAAATCAATTTCATCATCAGTATGGTACATACACAGCCAGATTTTTCCACATTTATTTGCACTAATTAGTTTGTCCACAAGGTGGCCCAGTCATTGTTTCACAGTCGAAAAAGAAACGGGTTAGATGGAACAACAGCAAACTATAGGAAATGCAACAATAAACTAACAATAAACTGAAGTTATTTTTATCTGGAGACAAATAGCGCAGACCCTGGAGAAACTTTCTAGTGTGTTTTCAGCATGTGTTGAGCAGATAATTGAGTTTACAGAAGCGTTTTCACATGAATAAAAATGCCTTCAGATTTATTTTCTGCAGACACACTGTGACTCACAAACAAACTACATTCAAGCGCTTTGGTGCATCTGTAACACTTTACAATATTAGTTAACATGAACTTACTATAGTCAAAACTTCTAAAGCATTTATTAATCTTACTTAAAAAAACATTTAATAATACATTATTATAATCAAAAGCTCTGTCTTATTTAAATTAAATATTATTTAAAGAACCTGACCTAACATGAACTAACAATAAACAGTTGTGGTTTTTCATTAAGTAACATGAACAAAAATTAACACCTAGCTGTTACGATCACCAGCTGGTGTGCCAGATGTTCATTATTATTCTACATGGACTACATTTCCCAGAACTCACTGCCCTGATGACTTCCAGCTGTTGCTCTATACCCTTGTTAACTCTGTCTATATAAATCCGGTTAACTCAGTCACTCATTGCGAAGTCTTGTATGTGTCTGTACTGCATTTCTGACCCCTTGTATCCTGGTTTCCCGTGTCTTGGTTTCGATCTTCTGCCTGTTGTCCTGGGTTTCTCTGTTTGCCTGTGCACTGGACTCTGTCATTGTTTGGGCTGTTTACCCTGTGCTTTTTGACCCTTTGCCTGTTTTGGATCACCCTTTAATAAACTACTGCAGTTGGATCCTCAACCTTCACATCTCGGAGCAGTTCATGACACCAGCTAACAAATTTATGTTGTGGGAACAGTGATTTTTTTAAAACAATGATTTTTATAAAATGTTAAAATGTCCAGCTTTGTGATAAAACATGATTTAAAAGGTTACATTACTGTTAGTACAACACTCTCCTAACCTTATTTTACTCACAATATAACATTCTTTGAACATCTACTTGTAATATCCCAAAAACATTAATAGTCAAATATCAGCAAATATCAATAACATTGGTCACACTTTAGTTTAGGGTCCAATTCTCCATATTAACTAACCATTTCCCTGAATAAACTCCTAATTACTCCTAATTAAAGTTATTTGTTAGGTTTAGGTATTGAGTAGGATTAAGAATGTAGAATAAGGGATTAATATGTGTTTTATAAGCACTAATGAACAGCCAATATTCTAGTAATATGCATACTAATAAACAACTAGTTAAAAGACCGTAAAATCAAGTGTTACCAATATGACAAAATAAGCAACAGTACAAAAACAACTCCATTATTTTCATTGCTCTAAATTAGAATCAGAATTTGTTAATAAATGCGGTTTGTTTGTTTGTTTTTCCCTCAATGGTATGAAAACATTGATGGTTCCTTAATAGTATGAAAACGTGTGTTCAAAGTTATCTGGTCTTTAATAATGTTCTCAAAAAGTTATTTTTGAACGTTCAGAGAACATTCAGAAATCACATTTTCATAACTTAATGGGAATGTTACCAAAGTGTTCTTAGAACATATTAGCTGGGATGGTTCACACACACACACACACACACACACACAGTACCATTTCGGTGTCCCAGTCTCCATTGCGTGTGTTCATCAGAGACGAGAATGTGTCGATCTTTGTCACTTTCCACTTTCTGACATCATCAGGCGTGGCCGTGCGGGAGGTGGAGCCTAAAACCTGCAGCACCTCGTCAGGCAGTCCGTCAGGATACGCCTGTGAGGGGCGGGAAACACATGGCGTCTCTATGGCAACACTGTGATTGACACCGCAGTGACAGCAGGGTTCAGGTGTGTGTCGTTACCTGGTAGAGTTTGTCCAGTACGATCCGCTGGTAGCTCCTGTCGTAGACTCGATCAGTGATGGCCTCCAGGTTGTCCTTCACCGTTTGGACGATCAAACAGGCGTTAAACTGTGTCACGTCGTAGGCAAACGGAAACATGTCGCTGTAAACCTGAACCTGTGTTATTGGTTCAGCAGCACACTTTGTTTCTACAGGAGATGAGAGAAGAACACGTGAATGAAAGCTTCAGAAATATTACACATGCTCAGATAATAATGTAGTGTGATTATAGTAAAGTTGGGTCAGTGTGATGGAAATGTCAGGTGTACAAACCTAGAATCTGATCTAGACTACACGACCCTCGTATAACGGACGGTTGTGTTTTTATTTTTTATTTTTATTTAACAACGGACTCCTGTTGTTTTTGCTTGGTGAATAGTGTTAATAATGTTTTTGTGGTATTTCTCACCAGCGGATCTCTTGATTTTGACTCGTGAGATTTTGTTGACCTCGTTCATCATGTTGAGGATCTTCATCTCTGAAGCCTTGTTGTTCCTCCTTAGGTCACGGATAAACGTCTTGAGAAACCTCTGCTTTTGTTCCTGACACAACACACAGACACACAGTTATCAGTGAAATTCACAAACAGCTGCTTGTTTCTCCAGACACTCTCGTACCTGTGTGAATTTGCTCCATATGTTAACGGTGACATACAGCGGCAGGATCCCCAGGTTGTCCAGAGTGGTTCTGTTCCAGCTGTTTGAAGATCTGAGAGGAACATCTCACATCAGTCTGTGCTCATACATTGATTTGTGTGATGTGTGAACGAGCGAGTTTGTACCCATAGACCGTGTTTCCTCCGAGTAGGACGCTTTCGATCGCAGAGATCTGCTGAGCCGATAGATCCGTACACTGTTTGAGCTTCTCCAGCACGTACGGGTCCGAGTTCTGAATGTAGTCGGCGCTCAGGAAGCAGCACATGCTGCCCAGAACATCCAGCTGCTCCTGAGTGACGCTGAACCCGGAGATTCCCTGAAAGACATGATTTTACATGCAATTCAAATACATAAATCTTACATTTTGGCCTAAATATTTTTGGAGTCTATGAATGAATATGAAAAGCTCAAATATGAAATTGTGTGTCACGTGATTTGTGCGTGTTTGAGCTCACCAGACACTCCCTGGCGCTGTTGAACAGGATTTGTTTCTTGAAGGACAGAGTGCTGGACAGCACTGAGAAGTTGGCCTTTCCCAGCGACACAAAATACGAGCGGCACAGAGATCTGTCAATCATCGAGTAACTGCAACACAAACAAACAGACCAACAGCTGTGTGATGAGCCAGTCTTCACGAACTCCACCATGAGCACAAATAATCCTGCTGACATACTTGTAGTAGATGAGCACTTCAGCGGGATACTGCGAGAAGGCGTTCAGGTCAGCGCTCTTGATGTAGTAGTACATGCAGGTCAGCTGAAGGACAATCACACACACATCAACACATGTGAGGTTTGTGAGGTCATTTCTGAAAACCTGATCCACATTCTTTTCTTTTATAAATGTTTCATGAGTTTCTGACTGTAAATGACAACATTTGTTTATCAGTCAAAGAGCTGTTAGTGGATAGTGGCTGCGTTCACCTGTGACTCCTGCAGGACGAGCGTCTGGTTGACTCGTTGCCGGCAGCCGCGGATCAGACTCATGACTTTACTGGTGCTGAAGCTCTGGATCCGTGAACAGGTGAAACCCTGCAGGACCTGGAAAGACATGCTACACAAACACCAACATATGGTCAAAACTAAAACCTCACCAGCCAGACTGACTAATGATGATAATAATAACTGTCTTCACTCACGCGTCTGGGTCACTGAACTCCGCGGCGACGGTTTCAAAGAGCAAAACGGCCTGAGAGGAAGACAATTTCAAGCATGTCATTTATGTTTATAATAGAAAATAACATGCACTCTTAGAAAAAAAAAGGTTCAATGGGGTTCTATATAGAACTTGTTCCTGAGGAATGTCTAAAAGAGGAACTCCCTGAAACGCCTCCATTGTAGTCTTGAGTTTTCTTCCGGGAATGAACACATCACAATATTCCTCTTTTAAATAAAGGTGACCTATAATGGCCCTTTCACAACATGTATTATCAGTCTCTGGTGTCTCTGTGAAGTTTCAGCTCAAAATACCCCACAGATCATTTATCATAGCTTGTCAAATTTGCCCCTATTTGGGTGTGAGCAAAAACACGCCGTTTTTGTCCCTTTAAATGCAAATGAGCCGCTGCTCCCGGCCCCGTTTCCAGAAGAGGGCGGAGCTTTAACAGCTCAACAACAACAAAGCTGGAGAATCTCACGCAGCCAAAATGAGGATTGTCAGTAACGGTGTTCAGCCTTACATTGTTCAAACCGGAGTCGACACTGATGGAGAGACTCAGGAAGAAGTTACAACTTTTAGAATGAAACTGGACGTTTCTGAATGGTTAGTGGATAAATTTATGTAGTTGCTGTGGAGTTGATTCAACTCATCCACTAGCATGTGCCGTCATGTTCATCTTTTGTGTTGAATTGACCCTCGTTTGTGAAGCAGTCCGGCGTAAAATGACGGCATGTCAACAACACTCTACTACAACAACTCTTCCTCTTCTCTAAAGCAGCCCAACATGGCCCCGCCCCCTTTGTTGTGTGTTATCGGGGGTGGGGGCGGGGTTTATGTAAATTTTAGGGTTAGTGATGTCACCAACCCGGGAAGAAGCTCGTTGTAGTCCCTACCAGCCGTTTGTTGTAGTCCTTAAACAGAGAATTCTTTAAAAGAAAATATCTCCCTTTGCATTGAACTTTGAGCGTTGTAACTTTGCAGATGTTGTTTATACTCAAACAGCAACATTACACACTAACTAAAGTTACAAAAATGAAATCATAATCAACCACCCATTTAAATAATTCATACGCAGAATAAAGGGGCGGGGCCTGGTTGAGTTAGTTAGTAGTGTGTTGAAACTGCCGGTTACGTTAACTGGTGGGACATTTCCCAAACATGCTGGAGGCGCTTGACTAATCTTAACACACTGCTCCAGCTGACCAATCAGAGCATTTTGTGTTTTGTTTTTTTTAGAAGGAGGGGCTTCATAGAGACAGGAACTAAACAGCTATCTCTTCCCAGTCTGTCAGTAACGCTCTATGTTTCCATCCAAAGTTGTGAATTTGACTTGGAATATTGCGTAAAACATTTGCAAATAAAGCACTGTTTCCATCCAGTGAGTCAAAGAGAACAAATTATGATATCCCAAAATTTGCATAAAAATAGGTGGATGGAAACATAGCTAATGACAAATATGGGAAAAGTAATGTGTTTTTAAACATTCAAGCAGGAAAACGGCATAATAGGTCTACTTTAAAAAATTGCACAATGTTTAATGGCAAATGAAGTATGTTTAATTCATAAAATTTATTTTTTTAAAAAAATGAATTTTTAAACAAAATTAATTAGTTAAAACTAATTCCATAAAATGATCCCTTGATGAGAACCCATAAAATGCTCTATAGAGGAAGCTCCTGACAGAACTCTTTAAGGTGCCATATAGAACCTTTTCTTTTAAGAGTGATTTCTCAGCCTGACGCACCTGCTCTTGTTTCCATTTCTTCTGATTGATTGTCTGCACCACCACGGATGAAGACGACACGCCCAGCAGGAAGTTGCGTGGGATCTCCGTCGCCATCAGGTCAGGAACGTTTGTGATGACGCCGTCAGACGAGCTGTTTACAGCGATGATCTAAAGAGAGACAGAGAGAGGCGTCATGAGACAAACCTGAGATGTACTTGTGTGTGTGTGTGTGTGTATGTGTGTGTGTTAGTTACCTGGCTGACAATGTTCTGTTGGACAATAATGGGTGCGCCGGTGACACTGGCCAAGAACGACTGGGATTTCACAGCCAGAAGCCACACATTTCCTGAGATTACATTGACGATTGATGTTTGAACACCAATGATCAATGAACCCAATTTCTCCAGACTTTCTGCACTATCAATCTACCGTAGACAGAGACACAGATGTGTGTTAGTACATCTAAACTCATACAACAGTCATCCTCCCTGTATGACTGAGTCACTGAATCATCGATTAATTGTATGAGAAACTGAGTTTGTTCAACAACACCGATCCATTCAGGAATGAAACACCACTACTGAGTTCCTCGGAGCCACAAACAGTTGATTCAGCATTGGCTTTGAAGCATCACTGGTGGTTTGTACCTGGAAAACTCCAGACGACAGCAGGGTTTGTATGATCATCATGGCCTGATCGAGGTTCCAGCCCAGTACGAGTCTGAGCACAGACAGCGCGTTGAGTAGCACGTTCCCTCCAGCGCCGCTGATCTGAGCCGTGCTCAAACCCGTGCACGACTGACCCAGATCCTGAATGGTGCTCACCGTCAGAACAGCCGCGTTGCTCGCCAGAGCCGCTGACACCTGCGCGCACACACACACGCACACACATTTAGCTTGTAAAGAGCTTATTTCAGATGACATAAACACACACACACACACACACACTCCTGTACATACGTCGGGTTGGATGTTGGTGCAGTTCTGATGGATGCTGTAAGAGACGTCCTTCAACTGCTCTGCATTCAGCTTAGTGAAGGAGCTTGCAGGAGCCAAGCAGCGGAACTTCACAGGCAGACTATAAACACACAAACACCACATTAAAGCTATTAAAGCTCATCAGGGCGTCTTTTGTAGCTTCAAATCTTGCCAGCCTCACAGTTCCATCCATTCCAAACCATCAAACCAGAGCAGTCTTTTCAGCAGAGGGATATTTCAAATGGCACACTCTTAAAAATAAAGCTTCTTTTTTGGCTTTGATGGTTCCACAAAGAACCTTTAACATCCATGGAATCTTTCCATTGCACAACGGGTTCTTTATAGTGGAAAAAGGTTCTTCACGCAAAAAAATAAATTTTTATTTTAAGAACTGATCACTGAAAGGTTCTTTGAGGAGCCCAAAATGGTTCTTCTATGGCATTGCTAGGAAAACCCCCTTTAGAAACCTTTATTTTTAAGAATGTAGTTTAGTGAGATGCGATAAAGGTTAGTTATTGTTGGTGTCTCTCACTAGTAGGCGCTGAAGGTCGGATTCTGCTCGAACAGCGCAGTCACGTAGAACTCCATGACGTCATCAGGAACGCTGATCTGGCTAAAGAGCTGCAGGTTCTCCAGGTTCACCGTGAATGGCTGAAAAACAAACATGTTATTGAGTTCCGAAAAAGAAAACAGTCATACAGGTTTGCAACAACATGAGGGTGAATAAATGAGGTCAAAGTTTTGAACTGGTAGAGTTCTTCAAAGTGTTGTCACACCTTAATCAAGCCAAAGAGGCGCAGGTCGTCCAGTGTGATGAAGCTCAAGAAGACGGAGATGTAGTCTACGAACCAGGCGGTGGAGTTAAGATCAGGGTTTGCGGTGTTATAACATTTAGGAGCTGAAGCTGAAGCTGAGGAACACATGACAAACACGGTTCACCAATGAATCCTCTTGATTATTAGACAGCAAAATCAATCATGCAATCCATCAACAGTAACTCACAGGTGTTCAGGTAGACCAGGATGGTATTGTAGACGTCTCTCTGAGAAAACTCTCCTGCTCTGAAGTTGTATTTGGACATTACTGAAACACTAAACAGAGAAACACGGAATTCGTCATCAGCAGATTTATGTATTTAGGGGGAAAATAGTTATGTTGAGATCTTTCCTTCATCAGCAAGCTAACAGGCAATGTTCTGGCAAAGTTATGAATAAACTTTCTTCCAGTAACGTTAAAAGAATGTTCGCTCAAAGTTGTCTGCTCTTTAATAATGTTCTCAAAACTTTAGCACAAAAACATTATTTATACATCATTAACAGAACTTTTTTTTTTTCTGAAATGTTTTAGTGGGACGTCCGTCTAATGTTTTTAAAATGTTACAACTTGTTTCAGAACGTTCACAAAACATTCAAAAGTAACATTTCAATAATGTTTGAAAAATTATGAAATGGAATGTTCCTTTAAATTTCACATAACCAAGAAAAAAACAAACAAAAAAAAAAGCAATTTTTAAAACATTAAAAGAAAACCATGGGGTGTCACCCCCTTCAAGTTAGCTAGAGAAGAAGGCTACTTCAACATGTTAAAAATAAGTTAAATATATATTGCAAAATAATTATGAAATTACATCATTTAGTCATACTATTCATATGTTAGCACCTATTAAAAATCAAAATATTATTGTATTATTTTTGTATTTTGTTCGTTTTTCTGTGTGCGGGTCGCCGGACAAATGAGTGTCTATGTAAGTCCATCATTTTGAAACTCATGTGACTTGAGGCTGAGCTTGTTTGTCCTCAGGGCGCAGAGCGCTGCACCCCAGACCCTCCCACTTTTGATTTTACCAAATCAGTATTGTTTTTATATATTTTGGCCTCATGCGATTGGACCGTTCTCGACTTTCATGTAGGCAAAATATCTCTTCTGAGATTAAAGGTGCAATAGATCAGTGGTTCCTGCAGTCCCCCAACACTGCACATTTTGCATGAGGGGTTTCCCTCATATACTGATAGTAATCATTAATCATTATGTTAAATGGTCTAAATGTATTTTTATAAATATATAATGGCTGAAGGCATAGGACGGAGCTGTTCACGTCCTCAGACCAGAAATATGTGTTTCCATATCAACAGTATCAACACCAAAATTAATCTGCAGCAGTCAGGTACAAGCTCTCGAAGTTGTTTACTCTCATTATTATTGTAATGTTATGTGCTTTGAGACATGAGGTAGTTTAAGGTAGTGTGATGCTTTGCCTAAAGCAGCCTTGTGTGTGTGTGTGTGAGTGTGTGTGTGTGTGTGTGTGGTTGCGCGCGCATGCGTTCATGTGTTCTGGAGGAGGCGTGGCTTTGGACGGCGATTTGCAAGGAGGGTAGGATCATACGCTTTCAGTGTTAAAAGGCTAACATTAGCATTTCCCAGATCACCTACTGCACCTTTAAAGTAAATTCGGTTTTATCTTTACAAAAAAATCCTTTCACAGAACGTTCAAACAAGACGCTTTATTAAACTTTATGAAACTATAATGAATCATATGTAACCGGGTGGTATTAGAATGTAAACCCCGATAAAGATTTACTTCCCCTTTAAGAGAGCGGCCGCTGATGAAGTGTGCGATATTGAGACAGGCGGCTAAGCAGTGCATGAGAGACCAATCTAATCTTGTATCATCCTGTGGGAAAATCCATGATCTGTGTGAGTGAATGTGATGATAATCGTTTAATTTAGTGTAATATTCTGTTTCATTTCATCCTGTTTATGTAACGTGTGTTTTATGGTTAGGGTTCGAGATGATCAAAGATTGTGTGCAATTGCACGTGAGGGGTGTTACGAGTTCTCGGTAAAACGGAATTCGGTAAGTGTTCAATGTGATGTTCATGTGCATAACGTGAGAGAATTATGTGCATAAGATCATGAGCATGTTATATTTAATTTTCATATAGTAGTATTTCAATTCACGTGATGAAAATGCTGACGGTGGGTTTTGTGTTTATGTGTAGGGTGCCACTACTGTGTTTGTATTCTAAAGCGTATTGTTTCACCCTAGAGGTGTGCCCTAACATTTGGAATAATTTAAAATTCCGAAGAATTGACACTTTTAATATTCCTGTGAAATCCGAGTTTGGAGCTTAAACACTGTTATAGTGTCCCCGTGTGGTGAATTTGAGTATTACTATTTTTGATGTTACTTGAGTGATACTGAATTATCACCTGTTATTTGTGAAACGATTCATTTAAAATCGTTTAAGATCACAACAAAGAAACTCCAAACAACTGATTGACTTGAACAAAATAAATTACACAAATATAAAACGTGATTCAGTGTCGATTTATTTTTGTTAACTGGCAACATGTATGCAATGTAAATTTATTGAACAATTTTGTAGGTAATTTTATATTTAACAGTCTGTAAACGATCTTAAAGGATTTGCTATCCTGTGGCTCCCTCTAGTGGGTATTATGGTATTATATTATGGTATATGGTAAACAATGGTATTATGGCCTTCGTTTCTGAATCACATTGATATAAATGGCTGACATACAGTATATTTTTTGAATGATAAGAATTTTTTTAATGATTACTTTATTACTGACAATACACCCATATTAAACTCAAATTCACTGATTCGTGGTACCTTATTTTATGTTTTAACAGTTGAATTTTCAACTTCCATTTTTTACCTAAGCAGTAATGATACATTATTCACAACACCGCTTCACTTATTGTCATAATGTTGAAAACGTGCTACTCACAACTTCTTGAAGGAGAGACAGGAGGAATATCGCATGACGTCCGGACTGATGAGCTGTGAGGTGAGCAGCGGCAGGTACTGAACGAGTCGAGAATCGAACCACTGATTCACCTCAGACTGGACCTCCACCTTCAGAACCTGAGGCCAGACGCAGGACAACACCTGCCGGGCCAAAGCCACGGACCCCAGCGGCTGCTGCGGGACACAGACACACAGATTCATTTACTGCAGCGAATCGGTGTCGCTCTGGCCATTTCACAGTAAATGAGAGTAATGCATATACATTAAACATGACCAGCAGATAATAAGATATTATCAGACAAAACTATTTGAATCTAGACATTGGTGCCCAAGCTTTTAAAGGAGTGTAAGATGTCCGTACCGTCTGTAAGTACTGGGGTGTCTTTGGGTAGATTGTGAAGAGCTGGCAGATTTTGGTAACATCGTCCACGGCGTTCGGGCGGTTCAGGAGACTGCTGACCTCCTCTGGAGACATCGACCCTATCAGCTGTGAGGCGACACGTGCGTCAAACAACAGCAGAACTTATAGGACACTTGATTCCTTCAACACTTGATTTAATCATGGACTCTATCATTGGATATAATCGGTAATCAGCAGATGGAGACGGCCTGATGTTTCTGACCTCTGGCACACGGGCAGGTGGCATCAGGGACAGGAAGGTGGTCAGATTCGGGAACTGGAAACTCATGAAGGATGACGTCAGGAAAGCATAGAAGCTCTGGTTACCATAGCAGCGCAGCGGGGTGGGGCCTGTGGAGACAGAAGGATGAGTGGATGGAGTGATAAACACATGGATGGATGGAGGGACAGATGGATGGGCACCTGTGAGAGAGCCGAGGATCTGCTGATAGATCTGATCTTGCGTTGCAGGCTGGAAGGTGGAGCTGGAGGAGCTCAGCAGCTGCACCCTGTAAGAACAAGCACCAGTGAGTACGCGGTCGGTGCGAGTGAGTTCACACGTGTGTGTCTGTGAGTCTTACGCCTGCTGGCTGATGGGACAGGGTCGCTGCTGGATGACGCTGAAGTAAGTCGTCACGTGCTGGACTGAAATGCTGGTTATGAACGGAGGCAGTATGTTCTGGATCCAGAACTTCAGATTATCATCTGATAACGTGGTCAGATTGGCCCGGTCAAACACCTGCTGCAGAAACGCGTCCTGCACTGGAGGAGGGAGAACGACGCCCTGCGTCTGACAGACACAGACCACAGCCAATCAGAACACAGACACTACACAAACAGCCAATCAGATCTGGGCATGCAACTCAGTTTATATTGATTATGGGTTAATCAGGCAATGATTTCTATGAATAATAATTTAATTGGATAAAAAGCCAGATTTGATTTTCTTTATTTTACAAGGGGGAAAACACATTATTCCACATTCGTGCAGCACAAATGTACGATCAGACTCAAAACACAGATAGCATAATCATGGTGATAAACCATTAGGTTTGGTAGATTGGTTATGGGTGTGTGTGTGTGTGTGTGTGTGTGAGAGTGTGTGGGTGTGGGTGTCACCTGTAGCGACTGGGAGAGAGATGTGTAGAAAGTTGTGAACTGTGCGTCCGGCACATTGAGCAGCAGATTATTGACCGCGGCGGCGCTGGACAGGACTCCAGGAGTGCTGGAAACCTCCACTAACTGTTTCAGGCTCAGCAGACTCAGAGTGTCCAGCTGAACAAACACACACAAACAGGTGAACACGCGTGAACATCTGTACGCTGAATGACTGTTGTGTTGTGTGTGTGCGCGTGTGTGTTCGTACCACACTGAAGCTGGGGTTGAGCATCAGCAGTTCGGTCACTGTTGTGAAGACAGAGAAACGTCCAAAGCTGCTGATCAGCCAATCAGAGCTGCTCTGAGAGACGCCCACACACCCTAAACACAGAGCAACACAGCACAGCTGAGCATTTGCCAGAAACCCTGTGTGTTTATCTGTTCGTTTCTGAGAGAGTCCAACCTGCAGTGTTGTTCTGAGAGAGGAAGACTTTGATGAAGTCAACGTAGACGTTAGCTTGAGTATCGTTGGACATGATGTCAAAACTCTGACCGAAGCTCTGGACACTGAAAGAGACAAAGTCTTAGAGCTGCAAAGACGCGTAACACGTGTGTGTATGTTTGTGTTGTAAACTCACACGATCCTGAAGGTGTCGCAGCTGAAGTCTCTGGTGGAGAGACAGGACAGGAACGCCTCAGAGGCGTACGGTAAAAACGGGCGGAGCCTGGAGCCAAACCAGCGCTGGATGAACAAACCATCTCTCAGGTTGGTGGAGCTGAAGGAACTCAGAGTGACCTCTCCAATCATATTCAAGAATGACACTGAGGAGCGGGACTTATTCAGCCTCTGACAGAGACAAACACAGTTCATGCTTCTTAATTACATTTATTTGTTAATATTACTTCATAAGAATGTTTACACTGTTGTCATTCTCCACAGACATTTCAAACATCTTTGTGATGCAAATTTTCAGGAGAGCATTTTCAAAAAACCTCCGTAATCGCTTGACAAAAATGTCTTAGTGTGGACTGAAGGCAAAAACATGGAGAATATATGGGTTTCAAATCTGTCTGGATTCATGTAGAAGCAGCCTGAACTGGACTGAAGACTGAGGCGAGTGTGTTGTCGGGTACCGTGTTGGCGAGCAGGTCGAGCGCTGGACCCAGCACAGGGTTGACCTTCTGCGTGAAGAGCTTCCACGTCTCACTGGACACGTCTTCGTTCAGATTGAGACTGCATAATAACACCTTCACCAGATCCTGCGCGCTCAAAACTGTCAACTGAACACAACACGCACACAAAACACATGTTTACAGAGAGAGAGAGTGTGTGTGTGTTCACGTGTCTGTGTGTACGGGAGTGTTTGTGTACCTCTGCACAAGCATACTGTGTGATGCTGAATTGACAGAGCTGACTGCCGTCATGAGAAGAGGCGAGATACGCCGAAAGACCAGAGCTGTAACACACACACAGTACGACAGATATGCCTCAAACGACCAATCACAACACAAATACTCCAAAAACAGCCAATCAGAACACAGATAGCCCTCAAACAGCCAATCAGAAGATAGATGCGCCTCATTTCACAAGGAACATTCTCTGAACGTTGTGGCTAGGTTATGATCAAACTTTCTTCCATTAACGTTAAGAGAATGTCCGTTCAAAGTTTTCTGGTTTTTATAATGTTCTTAGAATGTTAGCACAAAAACATTATTTATACATCGTTTTTCTGAAACGTTTTAGTTGGATGTTCATTTAACTTTCTTTAAATGTTTCTTCTTGTTTCAGAACATTCAAAAGGAACGTTCCCATAATGTTTGAAGAATGATAAAATGAAATGTTCCCTTAACGTTCACATAATCAAGAAACAATGCTTTTAAAACATTTTAAAAAATTGATGTTTTGAATATTCAGGAAACATTCAGAAATAAAATTTTCGTAACTTACTGAGAATGCCAGAAAAACGTTCTTTGAATATATCTTTGTTAGCTGAAATGGCCAATCAGAACTTGGGCTGAAATTGACGATTATTTTGATAGTTGATTATTTTTCCTTCTATTTAAGACTATTTAAGTTACAAAATCATCTGAAGGGTTCTTGAAGGTGTTTTCACCTGTTGACACTCCTGCACACTGCCGTTTCTGAGGGAGAGACAGAGAGAGAGTTCAGCTCACATATCGCACGATTACAAACAGAAATCACAACAGCTCACTCAGAGAGGAATACTAACCGTTAACTGGTGTCACGCCGCACTGGGAGAGACAGAAGAGACACACGTGAGCATCAAATGAGATTAAATCATCAGCTTAAACCTAACTGTAATCAAAGCATCTTCAACACTCACCTGTCTGCTGGAGCTCACACAACCTGAGACAGAAAAAGACACACCGATGAGTGTGTGAAGCACATTACTGAGGAACACACTCACATACTGAGCCCAATTCAGCTGACTGTGTGACTTTAAAACAATTGTGTTGTGTCTCACCTGGCGGGACTTGCTGCAGCAGAGCCGATTTGCTCCTCAGAATCGCCGTCTCCAGATTCACAGACACGCTGACCATCAGGTGGTCCAGACGGTGGAAACTACCAAACATACAGACAGACAGACGTGTGAGCGTGAGAGCCTGAGATTCAACACATGAAGCATACGCAGCATGTGACAACACACTCACATGATCTGATACGACGCACAGGAGATGTTGCTCTGAAAGAAACACGTCCAGATGTTAATGACTGACAGACATGAGAAAGACATGTAAAAGTGTGCCGAAAAACCCTTTTACCGTCTTTGACGACTCAACCAGGAAGTGAAGCGTGGATTCGATCCTCGCTTCCTGTGGATATGCGATCAGGTGATCGAACACAGCATTGATGATGACCGATTTCTCTGGAAGACCAGGAACATCATCAAACATCAGCCCAACTAACTGCTCTGGAGCGAGAGAGAGCAGGATGCTCAGCTGGAAACAGAGAAGAGTGTGAAGAAATATAAAGTTAAAACTCTTCTACAGTTCAAAACATCTCTGTCTTGCTTTTCAGTAAAATATCTAAACATGTACTTGAGAAGCAAAACCGTGGAAGATACTGTGTCTTGTTCTGTTCTTCACAAAATACGGAAGAAAGGATCTGATGATACTTCTGTTCACAAACATAAACCTAAACCTAAAAAAGTGTTAACCTAAACTGTTAAATTTATGCTTCAAACAAACAAAATTAATATATTACTCAGTTTTGCTTCTCAAGTTTGTTGTAGAGGCATTTAGATGTCTAATGGGAAAACAAGACACATTACTGATGAATACAGTGATTGTTTTTGCAATGTGAATGCATCTTTGACTTTGCCTGTACCGGGCTGAACTGTGTGTTGAGCGAGACCAGCTGATTCAGAGGGACGAGAGCAGAAAACTGGCCAAAGTTACGGATGAGCCACTGAGAGCTGTCGTTAGACGCACACGCCGCACCTGCGCAAACACACACACATGAACTCAAACTCATCACATCACTGCAGAACGTCATTATTGAGCTAATCTGACCAGGACAGGTGAGTAAAACACAGGAGTGAGCGTCTGTTCAGTACCTGCGGGCTGACTGAAGAGGAATGGTACGATGAAGTCTGTCGCTGTTATTTGGCGTTGAAGGTCATTCATATGGAGAAATCCTGCATTGAACGCCTCAACCCTTTATCACACACACATGCATATGTCAATAACATTGAGACTCCACTGACATAAAGATTCATAAATACACAGCTAATCAGAAACCAGGTGTATTATGTATTGTGAGGAAGATCTGGGCCGTTTACACTGTCTGGAAGTTCTGACAGCTGAAGTTCTTGCTGCTCAGACACTGCAGGAACGTCTTCGAAGCGAATGGCAGGAACGGTCGGAGACGCTCGCTGAGCCATAGCGCGACGCTGCGATCGTCCGTGAGTCTGTCCAGTCGTAGTTCTCGCAGAACATCCAGAACGACGGAGCCGGAGCTGCTGCTCCACCACGCTGACTAAACAGAGAGAATATTGCAGCATTCGTCAACACAAGGAAAAAAGTACAGAAAAAGTACACAACATGCAGTCAAATGAGCCGCAAAGTTTCCAAACCAACATTCATAATTCAGATTGTATAAACGCCTGATTTCTGTGATGTTTACAGTCATTTTGAGCCTCTCAGTTCATGTGTGCATGAAAGCACTGATGAAATGAACTGAGATTTATCTGTGTTACTTATCGCAGCTAACAGGGAACATTCTCAGAACTTTAGCTAACGTTCTGGCAAGGTTCTCCCAGAGTTATGGACAAACGTCATTAAATGTTCTTTCAAAGTTATCTGGTCTTTAAAAATGTTCTCAAAATGTTAGCACAAAAACGCTATTTACACATTGTTTATACATAATTTTATTCTGAAATGTTTTTGTTGGACATTCATCTGACATTTTTCTAAACGTTACTTCTTATTTCAGAACGTTCCCAAAATGTTTGAAGAATTCAAATGGGATGTTCCCTAAGCATACGCATACCAAGTAAAAAACACTGTAAAAACATTTTAAAAACAACCTGGACATCTAAAACATTTCAAAGAACATACTTAGTAACTTAACGGGAACATTAGCAAAACTTTCTTGGAACATATTATTGGTAGCTGGGTACAGAGACTATGAAATGCAGTTAGCCTCTCACCAAAGTGCAAATAGCCATAAATATAACTTAAGTTTAATAAGTATGAATGTAGACGTAAGTGCAAGATTATGGATAACAGTACTTCATGGAATGTTGTCAAAATCGTGTTTTGCAGCCTAAAGCCCAAAGTATACTGTACTTTTTACGCGTACGTGAGGGTGAGCGTACAGTGATGCGATTTTTGTATCCGCAGATACTTGTTTAATTTTTTTACAGTAATTAGTTTATCCACAAGATGGCAACCGTGCCCTGGGGGCGTCGATTCACAAGGTAGTCAAAGAAAAACTGCATAAACAGGACAGACCAGAACGCATGCAAGCTACAACACAAATATGTTTACATGGGTTGTAACTCGTGGTGAGAGATTGCTCAAAACTGCGCATGAGTCGAACGCCTGTGTACGCGGACGAGTCAAATGGAGTATACTTTCCAAGGCTGTGTGTTCGACTTTGTGGATATACTAGAGTACGTGTGAAAAAACAAAGTATACAGAGGGCTTTAGTGATTCTGAATAAGCAGCAAATGTAGCTGTCTGGTACCCTGTTGGAGAGCGTGATGAGGGCGCCGTCCAGCAGGTGTGAGACTCTGGTCAGGAGGAGCTTCCAGCTGTCAGGTGAGCTGATGACATCAGCAGACAGGTGACAGTCCAGTACAGACAGCAGCTGCTCCAAACTGACATTCAGCACCTGAAGCACACCAAAACACCACTGTTGACACAACCGTCTCATGCCTGATCAGAGTGGTGCATTCTGGGATTGAGAGTCATATCTGATTACCGGGGTACACGCGTATTCTGCGATACTGAAGTCACAAAGCCTCTTTGTAGCATCTCCATTGTTCAGGAAGAGCTGTAATGCAGAACTGAGGACAGAGAGGACACAGTTATTCAGTCAAGGATAAAAAAAAAAAAAAAAAAACTGAAAAAGAAAGCAGTTATCAAAACTTCACTCTACCTGTTCACTCCACTGCAAACTTGAGTCTCTGAAATACACACAAACAGAGGAAAACATCACATACACAGACACACAGCACATTACTGCACACTCACACATGATCATGCAGTGATAATGATGAACAGGAATCGCTGACTACCGTTGTATGGAGTCAAAGGACACTGTGGAGGAAAAGACAAATACAGTGTGAAATGTACAGAACAGACTGCCTTTTTAAAGAAAATGCTTGTTAAACATAAAAAGTGATTCATTTTAAATAACAGACATACCTCATCCACAACTGGGAGTAGAGAGCAACCTGTGAGAAAGTCAGAAATAGCATTAAGGAACATGGGAAACAGACACGATGGCTTAGAGGAACACAGATTGCACTGCGCTGACCTTTAGGCGCCGTGAGGCTTAAGTTATAAACGCTTGCCCAGATGATGGGCTCCAAATCACCCGCTGCTGATCTCAAGATGTGGTCAAGTTGCGTGAAGCTGATTTACAACAGAAAAGAAACAGTCAAGAAGATCCTAACATTGATGTCTCAGTCTGTCTTGGTTATTAATAAACAAACACTTACATTATCTGGTTGGTTTGACAGCTGAGTGGACTCTAGAAAAGAAAACCAGTATGCATAGAAATGAACCTTTTTTTTTCCATTAGGAGAAATATAACTACAAGCAGCAATAACACGGCCAAGTGAAGAAACATAATGCAAGCATGATCAAATGAATAATAGGAAAGTAGAACTATGAAATTACAATCAGATCAAATACAGAAAAGTGTTAGCAAAAAAACTTCTTTCTGCACGGTTCTAAAAATTGCCATAAGACTTCCAACCATAACTCTGAAACAATTCTTACCGTTGTGGTGAAAACATACAGCAGCTCAAGAACTTTAGGAAGTCCTCGATCCACAGGAGACACAAGCAGATGATCAAACACTCTATTGATGACAACTTCCTTCTGAGGAAGACCAGGTAGATCTTCAACCATCAGTTCAACCATCTGCACTGGAGACAGATAGACCAGGGTCTCCAACTAAAGACACACAGAAGAACAAGAAAACAACAGTGAGTGGAAAAGTCCTACAGATGAAATGCATGATGTTGGTGGTTATTAAACCTTCTTGTCATCTCTGTTCTTTGATTACATCATGTGTGGATACATACTGGATCAAATTGTTCGTTGATGGAGAGCAGATTGGTGAGAGTCACAAACTGAGCAAACGAGCCAAAGTTCTTGAGCAGCCAGTCAGTGTTATCACTCAACACACAGCCCGCATCTGACACAAAACACACACACAGAGTAAAATCACCTTCATGATCTCTAGAACCTCAACATGAGTGAGTTTCTGCCTGAAACCTCTGCTAACCTCCACCTCACCTGTTGAGTTTCTATTGAGGAAGGGCAAGATGAAAAATTCCACCATGTTTCTTCCTTGCATCTCATTGATAAGCTGGAACTCTGCCAGACTGAGAAATGGTTGGAAATAATGTTGAACAAAGCATCTTATCAACTCACAATAGTCTATTTTTGAGGAAATGCTTTTCTTACATGTTCTGGTAAGTTTGGCAGCTGAGGTTTTTGCTGCTAGTGCACTGCAGTAGGGATGGTGACACGAACGGTAAAAACGGCTTCAGATATTGATTCAACAACATGCTGATGAACGTAACGTTACTCCATTGGTCAGGACGGATGCGCTCCAATCTCAGCTCCCCAATCACATCCAGCACTTGGGACACAACATCACCTCTGATTGGCTGAGACTGATGATGTAATGAGGAGGAATTATGTCATATTCCCAGTCAATCTTCCAATTAACACTACAGCAGATTTGTACAAGGCCTATTTACCATATTTGCTGCCGTGCTGGAAAAGATGACGAGGGCTCCATCAAGAACATTGATTGTTTTGGAGAAAAGCAACTTCCAGATCTCCTTGGAGTAACTGCTGTTGCTGGATAGTTGACACTTCAGAAGTCCAGCCAGGTTTTCAGCAGTGAAGCCTGTCAGCTACAAACACAAAAGATTTCATCAGTGGAGATCACTGTTCAGGAAATATTATGATGATTCCAGAAACTGCTTCACATTTGCTCCCTGGAGGGACGAAGATTTCCACACAATCATCAGTATCAGCTCATTTTAATAGAGTTTTCTGCTTGTCGTCTTCTTACCGAAGAGCAAGCGTACTGCTGCAGGTCGATACTACAGGGGGCGCTCACAAAACCAGCGGACAGAAGAGTCTCATTACTGTGGAAGACATCAGAATTTCATTAGAACTTCCTGTCTCATAGATTATGTCACAGTGTCAAAGTGGAGAAAAGAGTATTTGCTCGTACCTGTTGACTCCTGAACAAATTCCGGTAGCTGTTAAATTCATCAAAAAACATTGATTAGTGCTACTGGGCTTCATTATAACTCAATACAAATCCTGTAAATCCCAATGTAACACTCAAGAAGAAGAAGAAGGTTAAGAGAAATTACAAGTATAAACTTGACCAACAAATCTTGTTCAGACTTGTTGTCAGATTTAATCAGTGACTCTTCCTTTTGGCAACATGGTTACAGCAGTAGGTGGCGACAGTGAGTTACTTTGAGTCTCGAGTCTTGTTCAGCACTGTTTGGTTGATAAGTCCCTCTGAATAATATCCAGTGCTGAGCAAATCTTATTTTTGAATCCCTTGCCAAACATATACTAGAGTTAAAAACTACTGGGCTTGACCCTTTGGAAATGTAAAAACTGAAATGAATGAATCTGATAATATCTTTAACTTGTTAAAATCTTTTTAGTGCTTTTTGTTTCAGTGTGCTTGTCCAGCAGGCTACTCGCAATTGCCATCATACAAAGCCGAGCATGAAGGTGTGAGGACACCCATCATATTGGTTAGTGTACTTATTATTCATCTAGCTGGGCTCTAGGGCCGCCAGTAGATCCGTACAGACAACAGCTGCCAATGTAGCTCACTCAATAGGGAGCGTCTGAACAGAGATCACTACAACGTTGGGTTCAGTGATTAGGGGTGGTTGGTAGTGGAAGGATGCAGGTACAGTTTATCGCAACATTCTTTTGGACTAAACAAGAAACCCTGATTAGTTCACATCATAATCAAACTTAGAGTATGAATGCACTTACCATTCATGGGAGTGATCAGACACTGAAACAGAAGAAAAAGATAGAACAAAATAAAAGACAAAATGTAAAACATGCTTTTTAGTCTCTGTATGCTTTGAGTTTTATGAAAAAGTTTTAAAGAGTTAAACATAGAGAGGATTCCTGTAGGACTGAAAGAGATCGAGAAGGATAACTTTGTTAAAAACAATCTCTTACTGTTGGAGGTTCAGGAAGTAAGCAGCCTGTAAATAAGACACACATTTGATCAGTTATTCTAGCAGAAATACTGAGAAACATGTTGATATTTTAGTGTAGTCAACAGTGAGAGATGATGAAGACACAAAGACTGAGAATCACCTGTCACTGCTTTCATCTTCAGTTCTTTAGTTGTGTTGAGGACCAGAGTCTGCATGTCTAATGGCAGGAAAGGTAGAGCCTGAAACAACCTCTCAAAACTGAGACAGAAACACAGGATTAGAGGAGATTTCAGCACAAGAGACACCAGAGACTCAATAACGTGACACCAGAGGCTCAAGTACACTTACATCAATGTGAGGGAGCTGCACTGTATTACGGTCTGTGGAAACACAAACATGTATCAGTGCCATCATCACATTTCTGATTCATCAAACTGGCTTCTTTGACCACTGCGTATTTACCCTACAATCATTTTTCAAATAATGCACATGTAAAAGCCAAACACGCTGGCTCCAAACCCTAGTGAGCTTCAGCCTTACTGAGTACTGTCTACATAGACAGCGACCTTCTAACTGAAATAAGTGACTGATCTGAAAAACTCGGGCAGTAACTCTGTTCACACTAGCACCACACAAATAGTGCTCTTCACGCAATACGTGAAGAAAGACTCAACTAACAGTTGCAGTTCCAGTACAGTCAGATGTTAGCATGTTCCAAAGCTAAAGATTCAACCCAAACCACACAAAAAACATGCAAGAAAGAGTTAATTCATAACAGGACAAGTTTGATTATTATTTTTTGATCTGATTAAAATGCATTTATGATCGATATGTCCCTCACTGAACTTGCCACAATGCATTCTGGGATTGTTTAACGGGGCACATAAGTCTGGTGTCATATTGGATTAGTCCTCATAATTTTGCTGTCTACTGTTTGTAACAATCTTACAGTCAAGAAGGTACTCATAATGCCTAAAAATGCCATCTGGACGGGGATCTCACTACGGTTTGAAGCAGAGCCATTGAAAACATCCGAGTAAGTTTTACCGTCTGTGGGAGTAAGAGCAGGTTTTGAAGAACACTAGGAAGTCCTCGATCCACAGGAGACACGAGCAGATGATCAAACACTCTATTGATGACAACTTCCTTCTGTGGAAGACCAGGTAGATCTTCAACCATCAGTTCAACCATCTGCACTGGAGACAGATAGACCAGGGTCTCCAACTAAAGACACACAGAGGAACAAGAAAGCAGGTAAATTGCATGTTGTTGGTGGTTATTAAACCTTCTCGTCACCTCTGTCGTTTGATGATATCACATGCGAAGATACATACGGGATCAAAGTGTCCGTTGATGGAGAGTAGATCTCTAAGAGTCACAAACTGAGCGAACGAGCCAAAGTTCTTCAGTAGCCACTCAGTGCTGTTGTTAGCACTCAACACACAGCCTGCATCTGTCACACAACACACACACAGTAAAATCACCTTCATGATCTCTAGAACCTCAAAATGAGTGGCTTTCTCCTGGAAACCTCTGCTAACCTCCACCTCACCTGTTGAGTTTCTATTGAGGAAGGGCAAGATGAAAAATTCCACCATGATTCTTCCTTGCATCTCATTGATAAGCCGGAACTCTGCCAGACTGAGAAATGGTTGGAAATAATGTTGAACAAAGCATCTTATCAACTCATGATAGTCTATTTTTGAGGAAATGCTTTTCTTACATGTTCTGGTAAGTTTGGCAGCTGAGGTTTTTGCTGCTAGTGCACTGCAGTAGGGATGGTGACACGAACGGTAAAAACGGCTTCAGATATTGATTCAACAACATGCTGATGAA
The DNA here is from genome assembly GCA_037950675.1 of Hypophthalmichthys molitrix. NCBI lineage: Eukaryota > Metazoa > Chordata > Actinopteri > Cypriniformes > Xenocyprididae > Hypophthalmichthys > Hypophthalmichthys molitrix. The sequence continues at coordinate 521,015 of CM075492.1, read as the reverse complement.
CGTAACATCGCTCCATTGGTCAGGACGGATGCGCTCCACTCTCAGCTCCCCAATCACATCCAGCACTTGGGACACAACATCACCTCTGATTGGCTGAGACTGATGATGTAATGAGGAGGAATTATGTCATATTCCCAGTCAATCTTCCAGTTAACACTAGAGCAGATTTGTACAAGGCTTATTTACCATATTTGCTGCCATGCTGGAAAAGATGAAGAGGGCTCCATCAAGAACATTGTTTGTTTTGGTGAAAAGCAACTTCCAGATCTCCTTGGAGTAACTGCTGTTGCTGGATAGTTGACACTTCAGAAGTCCAGCCAGGTTTTCAGCAGTGAAGCCTGTCAGCTACAAACACAAAAGATTTCATCAGTGGAGATCACTGTTCAGGAAATATTATGATGATTCCAGAAAGCGCAGCACATTTGCTCTCTGGAGGGATGAAGATTTCCACACAATCATCAGTATCAGCTCATTTTAATAGTTTTCTGCTTGTCGTGTTCTTACCGAAGAGCAAGCGTACTGCTGCAGGTCGATACTACAGGGGGCGCTCACGAAACCAGCGGACAGAAGAGTCTCATTACTGTGGAAGACATCAGAATTTCATTAGAACTTCCTGTCTCATAGATTACGTCACAGTGTCAAAGTGGAGAAAAGAGTATTTGCTCGTACCTGTTGACTCCTGAACAAATTCCGGTAGCTGTTAAATTAATCAAAAAACATTGATTAGTACTACTGGGCTTCATTATAACTCAATACAAATCCTGTAAATCTCAATGTAACACTCAAGAAGGTTAAGAGAAAGTATTAAAAGTATAAACGTGATCAAAATGACACTTCAGACTTGTTGGCAGATTTAATCAGTGACTCTTTCTGTTGGCTACATGGTTACAGCAGTAGGTGGAGACCAGTGAGTGACTTTGAGTATCAAGTCTTGGTCTGTCTGGTCAATAAGTCCCTCTGAATAACATCCAGTGCTGAGCAAATATTGTTTTCAAATCCCTTGCCAAACATCTACTAGAGTTAAAAACTACTGGGCTTGACCCTTGGGAAATGTAAAAGTCGAAATTGAAAACTGAATTTGATATCATCTTTAACCTGTTTAAATCTATGTAATAGTTGCATTTCAGTGTGTTTGTCCAGCAGGCTACTCGCAATCAGCGTCATATAGAGCCGAGCATGAAGGTGTGAGGACACCTGTTATACTGTATATACAAACAGCTACCAGTGTAGCAAACTCAATAGAGAGAGTCTGAACAGAGATCACTACAACGTTGGGTTCAGTGATTAGGGGTGGTTGGTAGTGGAAGGATGCAGGTACAGTTTATCGCAACATTCTTAAGGACTCAATCAGAAGCCTTGTTACTTCACATCAGAATCAAGCTTAGAGTACAAATGTACTTACCGTTCACTGGAGTGATCAGACACTGAAACAGACGAACACGGGAAAACAAGATAAAAGACAGAATGTAAATAAATCTGTTTAAGTAATGTGTATGCTACAGCTTTACAAAGAGATTTTTTAGAGTGATTTAAGGTAAGAAACCCTTTAGGACTGAAAGAGATTCAAAAGGATAACTCTGTTAAAAACAATCTCTTACTGTTGGAGGTTCAGGAAGCGAGCAGCCTGAAAATAAGACACATTTGATCAATTATTTTAGCAGAAGTAATGAGAAACATTTTGATATTTCAGTGTAGTCAACAGTGAGACATGATGAAGACACAAAGACTGAGAATCACCTGTCACTGCTTTCTTCTTCAGTTCTTTAGTTGTGAGCAAAACCAGAGTCTGCATGTCTGTTGGCAGGAAAGGTAGAGCCTGAAACAGTCTCTCAAAACTGAGAAAGAAACACAGGATTAGAGGAGACTTCAGCACAAGAGACACCAGAGACTCAATAACGTGACACCAGAGGCTCAAGTACACTTACATCAATGTGAGGGAGCTGCACTGTATTACGGTCTGTGGAAACACAAACATGTATCAGTGCCATCATCACATTTCTGATTCATCAAACTGGCTTCTTTGACCACTACGTATTTACTCTACAATCGCATGTCAAATAATGCACATGTAAAAGACAAAAACGCTGGCTCCAAACCCTAGTGAGCTGCAGCCTTACTGTGTACTGTCTACATAGACAGCGACCTTCTAACTGAAATAAGTGACTGATCTGAAAAACTAGGCCAGTAACTCTGTTCACGCTAGCAGCACACAAATAGTGCTCTTCACGCAATACGCACTTGCAGTTCCAGTACAGTCAGATGTTAGCATGTTGCTAAGCTAAAGATTCAACCCAAACCACACACAAAACATGCAAGAAACAGATCATTCATAACAGGACAAGTTTGATTAATACTTTTTGATCTGATTAAAATGCATTTATGATCGATATGTCCCTCACTGAACTTGCCACAATTCATTCTGGGATTGTTTAATGGGGGACATAAGTCTGATGTTATATTGGATTAGTCCTCATAATTTTGCTGTCTACTGTTTGTAACAGTCTTACAGTCAAGAAGGTACTCATAATGCCTAAAAATGCCACCTGGACGGGGATCTCACTACGGTTTGAAGCAGAGCCATTGAAAACATCCGAGTAATTTTTACCGTCTGTGGGAGTAAGAGCAGGTTTTGAAGAACACTAGGAAGTCCTCGATCCACAGGAGACACGAGCAGATGATCAAACACTCTATTGATGACAACTTCCTTCTGTGGAAGACCAGGTAGGTCTTCAACCATCAGTTCAACCATCTGCACTGGAGACAGATAGACCAGGGTCTCCAACTAAAGACACACAGAAGAACAAGAAAGCAGGTAAATTGCATGATGTTGGTGGTTATTAACCTTCTCGTCATCTCTGTTGTTTGATTATATCACATGTGAAGATACATACGGGATCAAAGTGTCCGTTGATGGAGAGTAGATCTCTAAGAGTCACAAACTGAGCGAACGAGCCAAAGTTCTTCAGTAGCCACTCAGTGCTGTTGTTAGCACTCAACACACAGCCTGCATCTGTCACACAACACACACACAGTAAAATCACCTTCATGATCTCTAGAACCTCAAAATGAGTGGCTTTCTCCTGGAAACCTCTGCTAACCTCCACCTCACCTGTTGAGTTTCTACTGAGGAAGGGCAAGATGAAAAATTCCACCATGTTTCTTCCTTGCATCTCATTGATAAGCCGGAACTCTGCCAGACTGAGAAATGGTTGGAAAAATTGTTGAACAAAGCATCTTATCAACTCACAATAGTCTATTTTTGAGGAAATGCTTTTCTTACATGTTCTGGTAAGTTTGGCAGCTGAGGTTTTTGCTGCTAGTGCACTGCAGTAGGGATGGTGACACGAACGGTAAAAACGGCTTCAGATATTGATTCAACAACATGCTGATGAACGTAACGTTACTCCATTGGTCAGGACGGATGCGCTCCAATCTCAGCTCCCCAATCACATCCAGCACTTGGGACACAACATCGCCTCTGATTGGCTGAGACTGATGACGTAATGAGGAGGAATTATGTCATATTCTCAGTCAATCTTCCAATTAACACTAGAGCAGATTTGTACAAGGCTTATTTACCATATTTGCTGCCATGCTGGAAAAGATGACGAGGGCTCCATCAAGAACATTGATTGTTTTGGAGAAAAGCAACTTCCAGATCTCCTTTGAGTAACTGCTGCTGCTGGATAGTTGACACTTCAGAAGTCCAGCCAGGTTTTCAGCAGTGAAGCCTGTCAGCTACAAACACAAAAGATTTCATCAGTGGAGATCACTGTTCAGGAAATATTATGATGATTCCAGAAAGTGCAGCACATTTGCTCTCTGGACGGGTTGAAGATTTCCACACAATCATCAGTATCAGCTCATTTTAATAGAGTTTTCTGCTTGTCGTCTTCTTACCGAAGAGCAAGCGTACTGCTGCAGGTCGATACTACAGGGGGCGCTCACAAAACCAGCGGACAGAAGAGTCTCATTACTGTGGAAGACATCAGAATTTCATTAGAACTTCCTGTCTCATAGATGACGTCACAGTGCCAAAGTGGAGAAAAGAGTATTTGCTCGTACCTGTTGACTCCTGAACAAATTCCGATAGCTGTTAAATTAATCAAAAAACATTGATTAGTACTACTGGACTTCATTATAACTCAATACAAATCCTGTAAATCTCAATGTAACACTCAAGAAGGTTAAGAGAAAGTATTAAAAGTATAAACGTGATCAAAATGACACTTCAGACTTGTTGGCAGATTTAATCAGTGACTCTTTCTGTTGGCTACATGGTTACAGCAGTAGGTGGAGACCAGTGAGTGACTTTGAGTATCAAGTCTTGGTCTGTCTGGTCAATAAGTCCCTCTGAATAACATCCAGTGCTGAGCAAATATTGTTTTCAAATCCCTTGCCAAACATCTACTAGAGTTAAAAACTACTGGGCTTGACCCTTGGGAAATGTAAAAGTCGAAACTGAAAACTGAATTTGATATCATCTTTAACCTGTTTAAAACTATGTAATAGTTGCATTTCAGTGTGTTTGTCCAGCAGGCTACTCGCAATCGGCGTCATATAGAGCCGAGCATGAAGGTGTGAGGACACCTGTTATACTGTATATACAAACAGCTGCCAGTGTAGCAAACTCAATAGAGAGAGTCTGAACAGAGATCACTACAACGTTGGGTTCAGTGATTAGGGGTGGTTGGTAGTGGAAGGATGCAGGTACAGTTTATCGCAACATTCTTTTGGACTAAACAAGAAACCCTGATTAATTCACATCAGAATCAAACTTAGAGTATAAATGCACTTACCATTCATGGGAGTGATCAGACACTGAAACAGAAGAACACAGGAAAACAAGATAAAAGACAGAATGTAAATAAATCTGTTTAAGTAATGTGTATGCTACAGCTTTACAAAGAGGTTTATAGTGATTTAAGATAAGAAACCCTTTAGGACTGAAAGAGATTGAAAAGGATAACTCTGTTAAAAACAATCTCTTACTGTTGGAGGTTCAGGAAGTGAGCAGCCTGAAAATAAGACACACATTCGATCAATTATTCCACAAGAAATCATGAGAAACATTTTGATATTCTAGCGAAGTCAACAGTGAGAGATGATGAAGACACAAAGACTGAGAATCACCTGTCACTGCTTTCATCTTCAGTTCTTTAGTTGTGTTGAGGACCAGAGTCTGCATGTCAAATGGCAGGAAAGGTAGAGCCTGAAACAGTCTCTCAAAACTGAGAAAGAAACACAGGATTAGAGGAGACTTCAGCACAAGAGACACCAGAGACTCAATAACGTGACACCAGAGGCTCAAGTACACTTACATCAATGTGAGGGTGCTGCACTGTATTACGGTCTGTGGAAACACAAACATGTATCAGTGCCATCATCACATTTCTGATTAATCAAACTGGCTTCTTTGACCACTGTGCATTTACCCTACAATCACATGTCAAATAATGCACATGTAAAAGCCAAACACGCTGGCTCCAAACCCTAGTGAGCTGCAGCCTTACTGTGTACTGTCTACATAGACAGCGACCTTCTAACTGAAATAAGTGACTGATCTGAAAAACTCGGGCAGTAACTCTGTTTACGCTAGTCCCAGCTAACAGAATTGTGTCATAAGAATGTCTTCTAAATATTCAGTGTTGGTTCTGGTAACGTAGAAAACACTGATCTGCTTCATCAATGCAGAAATGTTTTCTGAAAACACCTGCAATTGATAAAAAGCAACTAAACAAAAGTCAAGGGTCAAGAGCTCAACTATAGCAAACACTGATCTGCATGATGGTTACCTCAAACGAAACATTTTCAATAAGACATTATCATCTAAACCTCTGTTAATTCTCAATAAGAAGTTCAGTAGACGTGTGACAGAAATAAAGTCAGTCTGGTTAGTAATAAGTGAAGCTGGTAATGCTGTTTGTGGAGTTGTTTAATCAGATCTTCAGAGATTTAATGTCTTTTATCTTCAGTTCATCTAAGGCTGTGGCTGAAGAAAGTTGTAGTCTGTGTTCTTTCTTTTTCTTTCAGTGCTTGTTCACAGCAGGTGTTTGAATGATTGAAAGAATGTTTCAGGAACATCATACTAACCTTCAAATAACATTCTACTAACATTAAGGAAACTGAACATTTTCATGTTCTTGGAATGTTACAAATCAACGTTCCGAGAATGTTCAATTTTGAATCAAAATTAAGTTGAAAGAACTTTTGAGGAACATCATACCTTGTAATAACGTTCCTCTAACGTCAAGAAAAGTGGATTTTTTTACATTCCCAGAACCAACTATAACAATGGCGATCGAGATGAAAGGGTGGCAGATCCAAAAGCAAGCTTTATTAAAAGAGAGAAGTCAAACAGGCCGTTCACAAACTCACTGTGTTCCCTGCTCTAAGGACCAATTTTGATCTTTATGATTCCCCTGTCCCCCCGTGGGGGTTCTTAAGCCCGTCTGATCTGCAATGGTGGTCATCTACTCCACCGTGGGGATTCTTAAGCCCGTCTACCTGGCCGTCTGTCCAGTCTTCTTCGTTCTGGCCATCTGCCCCACTCCAGTCTTTGGGTCACCTTCCTTTCCATGGACCTGGCCCTCCATCCCGCCCCCTGTTCTGCCTCCGCTCCACCTCCCTCCAAGATTTAGGAGTGTCTGGAAGACACCTGTTTCCCATCAGGAACCCTTTATAAGCTGCACTCCCTCAAACACACGTTGCTAAGTATTGTTTTGGCTTTCGTTTGTATCCTGTGTTTTTCCCTGTTGTTGACTTATTTCCTAGTAGATGTCTTTTCGTGTTCTGCCTTGCCTATCTGTGTTTTTGACCCTGGACTCACTCCTTGTTTTTGCTCGTTTGCTGCCTGCCCTGACCATTGCCTGTACTTCTGACTACTTCTTGCCTTGCTTCTTCTGAATCTGTTTGCTGGTGTTTGACATCCTGCCTATTTGACTTCGCTCTCTTTTAATAAAGCTTGCTTTTGGATCTACCACCCTTTCGTCTCGATTGCCATCATTACACCAACACTGAATATTCAGAGAACATTCTTATAACAAAATTCTGTTATCTGGGATGCCACACAAATAGTGCTCTTCACGCAATATGTGAAGAAAGACTCGACTAACACTTGCAGTTCCAGTACAGTCAGATGTTAGCATGTTGCTAAGTTAAAGATTCAAACCAAACCACACATAAAACATGCAAGAAACAGTTAATTCATAACAGGACAAGTTTGATTAATACTTTTTGAACTGATTAAAATGCATTTATGATCGATATGGCCCTCGCTGAACTTGCCACAATTCATTCTGGGATTGTTTAACGGGGCACATAAGTCTGGTGTCATATTGGATTAGTCCTCATAATTTTGGTGTCTACTGTTTGTAACAGTCTTACAGTCAAGAAGGTACTCATAATGCCTAAAAATGCCATCTGGACGGGGATCTCACTACGGTTTGAAGCAGAGCCATTGAAAACATCCGAGTAAGTTTTACCGTCTGTTGGAGTAAGAGCAGGTTTTGAAGAACACTAGGAAGTCCTCGATCCACAGGAGACACTAGCAGATGATCAAACACTCTATTGATGACAACTTCCTTCTGTGGAAGACCAGGTAGATCTTCAACCATCAGTTCAACCATCTGCACTGGAGACAGATAGACCAGGGTCTCCAACTAAAGACACACAGAGGAACAAGAAAGCAGGTAAATTGCATGATGTTGGTGGTTATTAAACCTTCTAGTCATCTCTGTTGTTTGATTATATCACATGTGAAGATACATACGGGATTAAAGTGTCCGTTGATGGAGAGTAGATCTCTAAGAGTCACAAACTGAGCGAACGAGCCAAAGTTCTTCAGCAGCCACTCAGCGCTGTTGTTAGCACTCAACACACAGCCTGCATCTGACACACAACACACACACAGTAAAATCACCTTCATGATCTCTAGAACCTCAAAATGAGTGGCTTTCTCCTGGAAACCTCTGCTAACCTCCACCTCACCTGTTGAGTTTCTACTGAGGAAGGGCAAGATGAAAAATTCCACCATGATTCTTCCTTGCGTCTCATTGATAAGCTGGAACTCTGCCAGACTGAGAAATGGTTGGAAAAATTGTTGAACAAAGCATCTTATCAACTCACAATAGTCTATTTTTGAGGAAATGCTTTTCTTACATGTTCTGGTAAGTTTGGCAGCTGAGGTTTTTGCTGCTAGTGCACTGCAGTAGGGATGGTGACACGAACGGTAAAAACGGCTTCAGATATTGATTCAACAACATGCCGATGAACGTAACGTTACTCCATTGGTCAGGACTTATGCGCTCCAATCTCAGCTCCCCAATCACATCCAGAACTTGGGACACAACATCACCTCTGATTGGCTGAGACTGATGATGTAATGAGGAGGAATTATGCCATATTCTCAGTCAATCTTCCAATTAACACTAGAGCAGATTTGTACAAGGCTTATTTACCATATTTGCTGCCGTGCTGGAAAAGATGATGAGGGCTCCATCAAGAACATTGATTGTTTTGGAGAAAAGCAACTTCCAGATCTCCTTGGAGTAACTGCTGTTGCTGGATAGTTGACACTTCAGAAGTCCAGCCAGGTTTTCAGCAGTGAAGCCTGTCAGCTACAAACACAAAAGATTTCATCAGTGGAGATCACTGTTCAGGAAATATTATGATGATTCCAGAAAGCGCAGCACATTTGCTCTCTGGAGGGACGAAGATTTCCACACAATCATCAGTATCAGCTCATTTTAATAGAGTTTTCTGCTTGTCGTCTTCTTACCGAAGAGCAAGCGTACTGCTGCATGTCGATATTACAGGGGGCGCTCACGAAACCAGCAGACAGAAGAGTCTCATTACTGTGGAAGACATCAGAATTTCATTAGAACTTCCTGTCTCATAGATGACGTCACAGTGCCAAAGTGGAGAAAAGAGTATTTGCTCGTACCTGTTAACTCCTGAACAAATTCCGGTAGCTGTTAAATTAATCAAAAAACATTGATTAGTACTACTGGACTTCATTATAACTCAATACAAATCCTGTAAATCTCAATGTAACACTCAAGAAGGTTAAGAGAAAGTATTAAAAGTATAAACGTGATCAAAATGACACTACAGACTTGTTGGCAGATTTAATCAGTGACTCTTTCTGTTGGCTACATGGTTACAGCAGTAGGTGGAGACCAGTGAGTGACTTTGAGTATCAAGTCTTGGTCTGTCTGGTCAATAAGTGCCTCTGAATAACATCCAGTGCTGAGCAAATATTGTTTTCAAATCCCTTGCCAAACATCTACTAGAGTTAAAAACTACTGGGCTTGACCCTTGAGAAATGTAAAAGTCGAAATTGAAAATTGAATTTGATATCATCTTTAACCTGTTTAAAACTATGTAATAGTTGCATTTCAGTGTGTTTGTCCAGCAGGCTACTCGCAATCAGCGTCAAATAGAGCCGAGCTTGAAGGTGTGAGGACACCTGTTATACTGTATATACAAACAGCTGCCAGTGTAGCAAACTCAATAGAGAGCGTCTGAACAGAGATCACTACAACGTTGGGTTCAGTGATTAGGGGTGGTTGGTAGTGGAAGGATCCAGGTACAGTTTATCGCAACATTCTTAAGGACTCAATCAGAAGCCTTGTTACTTCACATCAGAATCAAGCTTAGAGTACAAATGTACTTACCGTTCACTGGAGTGATCAGACACTGAAACAGACGAACACGGGAAAACAAGATAAAAGACAGAATGTAAATAAATCTGTTTAAGTAATGTGTATGCTACAGCTTTACAAAGAGATTTTTTAGAGTGATTTAAGGTAAGAAACCCTTTAGGACTGAAAGAGATTGAAAAGGATAACTCTGTTAAAAACAATCTCTTACTGTTGGAGGTTCAGGAAGTAAGCAGCCTGAAAATAAGACACACATTCGATCAATTTTTCCAGCAGAAATAATGAGAAAAATGTTGATATTCTAGTGTAGTCAACAGTGAGAGATGATGAAGACACAAAGACTGAGAATCACCTGTCACTGCTTTCTTCTTCAGTTCTTTAGTTGTGAGCAAAACCAGAGTCTGCATGTCTGTTGGCAGGAAAGGTAGAGCCTGAAACAGTCTCTCAAAACTGAGAAAGAAACACAGGATTAGAGGAGATTTCAGCACAAGAGACACCAGAGACTCAATAACGTGACACCAGAGGCTCAAGTACACTTACATCAATGTGAGGGAGCTGCACTGTATTACGGTCTGTGGAAACACAAACATGTATCAGTGCCATCATCACATTTCTGATTCATCAAACTTGCTTCTTTGACCACTGCGTATTTACCCTACAATCACATGTCAAATAATGCACATGTAAAAGACAAACAAGCTGGCTCCAAACCCTAGTGAGCTGCAGCCTTACTGTGTACTGTCTACATAGACAGCGACCTTCTAACTGAAATAAGTGACTGATCTGAAAAACTAGGCCAGTAACTCTGTTCACACTAGCAGCACACAAATAGTGCTCTTCACGCAATACGCACTTGCAGTTCCAATATAGTCAGATGTTAGCATGTTGCTAAGCTAAAGATTCAACCCAAACCACACACAAAACATGCAAGAAACAGATCATTCATAAAAAGGGAAAAGTTTGTTTAATACTTTTTGATCTGATTAAAATGCATTTATGATCGATATGTCCCTCACTGAACTTGCCACAGTTCATTCTGGGATTGTTTAACGGGGCACATAAGTCTGATGTCATATTGGATTAGTCCTCATAATTTTGCTGTCTACTGTTTGTAACAGTCTTACAGTCAAGAAGGTACTCATAATGCCTAAAAATGCCATCTGGACGGGGATCTCACTACGGTTTGAAGCAGAGCCATTGAAAACATCCGAGTAAGTTTTACCGTCTGTGGGAGTAAGAGCAGGTTTTGAAGAACACTAGGAAGTCCTCGATCCACAGGAGACACGAGCAGATGATCAAACACTCTATTGATGACAACTTCCTTCTGTGGAAGACCAGGTAGATCTTCAACCATCAGTTCAACCATCTGCACTGGAGACAGATAGACCAGGGTCTCCAACTAAAGACACACAGAAGAACAAGAAAGCAGGTAAATTGCATGATGTTGGTGGGTATTAAACCTTCTCATCACCTCTGTTGTTTGATCATATCACATGTGAAGATACATACGGGATTAAAGTGTCCGTTGATGGAGAGTAGATCTCTAAGAGTCACAAACTGAGCGAACGAGCCAAAGTTCTTCAGTAGCCACTCAGCGCTGTTGTTAGCACTCAACACACAGCCCGCATCTGACACACAACACACACACACAGTAAAATCACCTTCATGATCTCTAGAACCTCAAAATGAGTGACATTCTACCTGAAACCTCTGCTAACCTCCACCTCACCTGTTGAGTTTCTACTGAGGAAGGGCCAGATGAAAAATTCCACCATGTTTCTTCCTTGCATCTCATTGATAAGCTGGAACTCTGCCAGACTGAGAAATGTTTGGAAATAATGTTGAACAAAGCATCTTATCAACTCACAATAGTCTATTTTTGAGGAAATGCTTTTCTTACATGTTCTGGTAAGTTTGGCAGCTGAGGTTTTTGCTGCTAGTGCACTGCAGTAGGGATGTTGACACGAACGGTAAAAACGGCTTCAGATATTGATTCAACAACATGCTGATGAACGTAACGTCACTCCATTGGTCAGGACGGATGCGCTCTAATCTCAGCTCCCCAATCACATCCAGCACTTGGGACACAACATCACCTCTGATTGGCTGAGACTGATGATGTAATGAGGAGGAATTATGTCATATTCCCAGTCAATCTTCCATTTAACATTAGAGCAGATTTGTACAAGGCTTATTTACCATATTTGCTGCCATGCTGGAAAAGATGACGAGGGCTCCATCAAGAACATTGATTGTTTTGGAGAAAAGCAACTTCCAGATCTCCTTGGAGTAACTGCTGCTGCTGGATAGTTGACACTTCAGAAGTCCAGCCAGGTTTTCAGCAGTGAAGCCTGTCAGCTACAAACACAAAAGATTTCATCAGTGGAGATCACTGTTCAGGAAATATTATGATGATTCCAGAAACTGCTTCACATTTGCTCCCTGGAGGGACGAAGATTTCCACACAATCATCAGTATCAGCTCATTGTAAAAGAGTTTTCTGCTTGTCGTCTTCTTACCGAAGAGCAAGCGTACTGCTGCAGGTCGATACTACAGGGGGCGCTCACGAAACCAGCGGACAGAAGAGTCTCATTACTGTGGAAGACATCAGAATTTCATTAGAACTTCCTGTCTCATAGATGACGTCACAGTGCCAAAGTGGAGAAAAGAGTATTTGCTCGTACCTGTTAACTCCTGAACAAATTCCGGTAGCTGTTAAATTCATCAAAAAACATTGATTAGTGCTACTGGGCTTCATTATAACTCAATACAAATCCTGTAAATCCCAATGTAACACTCAAGAAGGTTAAGAGAAAGTATTAAAAGTATAAACGTGATCAAAATGACACTTCAGACTTGTTGGCAGATTTAATCAGTGACTCTTTCTGTTGGCTACATGGTTACAGCAGTAGGTGGAGACCAGTGAGTGACTTTGAGTATCAAGTCTTGGTCTGTCTGGTCAATAAGTGCCTCTGAATAACATCCAGTGCTGAGCAAATATTGTTTTCAAATCCCTTGCCAAACATCTACTAGAGTTAAAAACTACTGGGCTTGACCCTTTGGAAATGTAAAAGTCGAAATTGAAAACTGAATTTGATATCATCTTTCACCTGTTTAAATCTATGTAATAGTTGCATTTCAGTGTGTTTGTCCAGCAGGCTACTCGCAATCAGCGTCATATAGAGCCGAGCATGAAGGTGTGAGGACACCTGTTATACTGTATATACAAACAGCTGCCAGTGTAGCAAACTCAATAGAGAGAGTCTGAACAGAGATCACTACAACGTTGGGTTCAGTGATTAGGGGTGGTTGGTAGTGGAAGGATGCAGGTACAGTTTATCGCAACATTCTTTTGGACTAAACAAGAAACCCTGATTAATTCACATCAGAATCAAACTTAGAGTATGAATGCACTTACCATTCATGGGAGTGATCAGACACTGAAACAGACGAACACGGGAAAACAAGATAAAAGACAGAATGTAAATAAATCTGTTTAAGTAATGTGTATGCTACAGCTTTACAAAGAGGTTTATAGTGATTTAAGGTAAGAAACCCTTTAGGACTGAAAGAGATTCAAAAGGATAACTCTGTTAAAAACAATCTCTTACTGTTGGAGGTTCAGGAAGTGAGCAGCCTGAAAATAAGACACACATTCGATCAATTATTCCACAAGAAATCATGAGAAACATTTTGATATTCTAGCGAAGTCAACAGTGAGAGATGATGAAGACACAAAGACTGAGAATCACCTGTCACTGCTTTCATCTTCAGTTCTTTAGTTGTGTTGAGGACCAGAGTCTGCATGTCAAATGGCAGGAAAGGTAGAGCCTGAAACAACCTCTCAAAACTGAGAAAGAAACACAGGATTAGAGGAGATTTCAGCACAAGAGACACCAGAGACTCAATAACGTGACACCAGAGGCTCAAGTACACTTACATCAATGTGAGGGTGCTGCACTGTATTACGGTCTGTGGAAACACAAACATGTATCAGTGCCATCATCACATTTCTGATTCATCAAACTGGCTTCTTTGACCACTGCGTATTTACCCTACAATCATATTTCAAATAATGCACATGTAAAAGCCAAACACGCTGGCTCCAAACCCTAGTGAGCTGCAGCCTTACTGTGTACTGTCTACATAGACAGCGACCTTCTAACTGAAATAAGTGACTGATCTGAAAAACTCGGGCAGTAACTCTGTTTACGCTAGTCCCAGCTAACAGAATTTTGTTATAACAATGTCCTCTAAATATTCAGTGTTGGTTCTGGGAGCGTAGAGAAAGTTGATCTGCTTCATCAATGCAGAAATGTTTTCTGAAAACACCTGCAATTGATAAAAAGCAACTAACCAAAAGTCAAGGGTCAAGAGCTCAACTATAGCAAACACTGATCTGCATGATGGTTACCTCAAACGAAACATTTTCAATAAGACATTATCATCTAAACCTCTGTTAATTCTCAATAAGAAGTTCAGTAGACGTGTGACAGAAATAAAGTCAGTCTGGTTAGTAATAAGTGAAGCTGGTAATGCTGTTTGTGGAGTTGTTTAATCAGATCTTCAGAGATTTAATGTCTTTTATCTTCAGTTCATCTAAGGCTGTGGCTGAAGAAAGTTGTAGTCTGTGTTCTTTCTTTTTCTTTCAGTGCTTGTTCACAGCAGGTGTTTGAATGATTGAAAGAATGTTTCACGAACATCATTAATCTTTAAATAAAATTCTATGAACATTAAGGAAACTGGAAATGTTTATGTTCTTGGAATGTTACAAATCAAACTTCCTAGAATGTTGAATTTTAAATCAAAATTAAGTTGAAAGAACATTTGAGGAACATCATACCTTATAAAAAAAAAGTTCCTCTAACGTCAAGAAAACTGGACGTTTTTTTACATTCTCAGAACCAACACTGAATATTCAGAGAACATTCTTTTAACAAAATTCTGTTATCTGGGATGCCGCACAAATAGTGCTCTTCACGCAATAAGTGAAGAAAGACTTGACTAAAACTTGCAGTTCCAGTACAGTCAGATGTTAGCATGTTGCTAAGTTAAAGAGTTAACCCAAACCACACACAAAACATGCAAGAAAGAGTTAATTCATAACAGGACAAGTTTGATTAATACTTTTTGATCTGATTAAAATGCATTTTTGATCGATATGTCCCTCGCTGAACTTGCCACAATTCAATCTGTGATTGTTTAACGGGGGACATAAGTCTGGTGTCATATTGGATTAGTCCTCATAATTTTGCTGTCTACTGTTTGTAACAGTCTTACAGTCAAGAAGGTACTCATAATGCCTAAAAATGCCATCTGGACGGGGATCTCACTACGGTTTGAAGCAGAGCCATTGAAAACATCCAAATAGGTTTTACCGTCTGTGGGAGTAAGAGCAGGTTTTGAAGAACACTAGGAAGTCCTCGATCCACAGGAGACACGAGCAGATGATCAAACACTCTATTGATGACAACTTCCTTCTCTGGAAGACCAGGTAGATCTTCAACCATCAGTTCGACCATCTGCACTGGAGACAGATAGACCAGGGTCTCCAACTAAAGACACACAGAAGAACAAGAAAGCAGGTAAATTGCATGATGTTGGTGGGTATTAAACCTTCTCGTCATCTCTGTTGTTTGATTATATCACATGTGAAGATACATACGGGATTAAAGTGTCCGTTGATGGAGAGTAGATCTCTAAGAGTCACAAACTGAGCGAACGAGCCAAAGTTCTTCAGCAGCCACTCAGCGCTGTTGTTAGCACTCAACACACAGCCCGCATCTGACACACAACACACACACAGTAAAATCACCTTCATGATCTCTAGAACGTCAAAATGAGTGACATTCTACCTGAAACCTCTGCTAACCTCCACCTCACCTGTTGAGTTTCTACTGAGGAAGGGCAAGATGAAAAATTCCACCATGATTCTTCCTTGCGTCTCATTGATAAGCTGGAACTCTGCCAGACTGAGAAATGGTTGGAAAAATGGTTGAACAAAGCATCTTATCAACTCATGATAGTCTATTTTTGAGGAAATGCTTTTCTTACATGTTCTGGTAAGTTTGGCAGCTGAGGTTTTTGCTGCTAGTGCACTGCAGTAGGGATGGTGACACGAACGGTAAAAACGGCTTCAGATATTGATTCAACAACATGCTGATGAACGTAACATCGCTCCATTGGTCAGGACGGATGCGCTCCAATCTCAGCTCCCCAATCACATCCAGCACTTGGGACACAACATCACCTCTGATTGGCTGAGACTGATGATGTAATGAGGAGGAATTATGTCATATTCCCAGTCAATCTTCCAGTTAACACTAGAGCAGATTTGTACAAGGCTTCTTTACCATATTTGCTGCCATGCTGGAAAAGATGACGAGGGCTCCATCAAGAACATTGTTAGTTTTGATGAAAAGCAACTTCCAGATCTCCTTGGAGTAACTGCTGTTGCTGGATAGTTGACACTTCAGAAGTCCAGCCAGGTTTTCAGCAGTGAAGCCTGTCAGCTACAAACACAAAAGATTTCATCAGTGGAGATCACTGTTCAGGAAATATTATGATGATTCCAGAAACTGCTTCACATTTGCTCTCTGGAGGGACGAAGATTTCCACACAATCATCAGTATCAGCTCATTTTAATAGTTTTCTGCTTGTCGTGTTCTTACCGAAGAGCAAGCGTACTGCTGCAGGTCGATACTACAGGGGGCGCTCACGAAACCAGCGGACAGAAGAGTCTCATTACTGTGGAAGACATCAGAATTTCATTAGAACTTCCTGTCTCATAGATGACGTCACAGTGTCAAAGTGGAGAAAAGAGTATTTGCTCGTACCTGTTGACTCCTGAACAAATTCCGGTAGCTGTTAAATTAATCAAAAAACATTGATTAGTACTACTTGACTTCATTATAACTCAATACAAATCCTGTAAATCCCAATTTAACACTCAAGAAGGTTAAGAGAAAGTATTAAAAGTATAAACGTGATCAAAATGACACTTCAGACTTGTTGGCAGATTTAATCAGTGACTCTTTCTGTTGGCTACATGGTTACAGCAGTAGGTGGAGACCAGTGAGTGACTTTGAGTATCAAGTCTTGGTCTGTCTGGTCAATAAGTGCCTCTGAATAACATCCAGTGCTGAGCAAATATTGTTTTCAAATCCCTTGCCAAACATCTACTAGAGTTAAAAACTACTGGGCTTGACCCTTGAGAAATGTAAAAGTCGAAATTGAAAATTGAATTTGATATCATCTTTAACCTGTTTAAATCTATGTAATAGTTGCATTTCAGTGTGTTTGTCCAGCAGGCTACTCGCAATCGGCGTCATATAGAGCCGAGCATGAAGGTGTGAGGACACCTGTTATACTGTATATACAAACAGCTGCCAGTGTAGCAAACTCAATAGAGAGAGTCTGAACAGAGATCACTACAACGTTGGGTTCAGTGATTAGGGGTGGTTGGTAGTGGAAGGATGCAGGTACAGTTTATCGCAACATTCTTTAGGACTCAATCAGAAGCCTTGTTACTTCACATCAGAATCAAGCTTAGAGTACAAATGTACTTACCGTTCACTGGAGTGATCAGACACTGAAACAGATGAACACGGGAAAACAAGATAAAAGACAGAATGTAAATAAATCTGTTTAAGTCATTTGTATGCTACAGCTTTACAAAGAGATTTTTTAGAGTGATTTAAGGTAAGAAACCCTTTAGGACTGAAAGAGATTCAAAAGGATAACTCTGTTAAAAACAATCTCTTACTGTTGGAGGTTCAGGAAGTGAGCAGCCTGAAAATAAGACACACATTCGATCAATTTTTCCAGCAGAAATAATGAGAAAAATGTTGATATTCTAGTGTAGTCAACAGTGAGAGATGATGAAGACACAAAGACTGAGAATCACCTGTCACTGCTTTCTTCTTCAGTTCTTTAGTTGTGAGCAAAACCAGAGTCTGCATGTCTGTTGGCAGGAAAGGTAGAGCCTGAAACAGTCTCTCAAAACTGAGAAAGAAACACAGGATTAGAGGAGATTTCAGCACAAGAGACACCAGAGACTCAATAACGTGACACCAGAGGCTCAAGTACACTTACATCAATGTGAGGGAGCTGCACTGTATTACGGTCTGTGGAAACACAAACATGTATCAGTGCCATCATCACATTTCTGATTCATCAAACTGGCATCTTTGACCACTGCGTATTTACCCTACAATCATATTTCAAATAATGCACATGTAAAAGACAAACACGCTGGCTCCAAACCCTAGTGAGCTTCAGCCTTACTGAGTTCTGTCTACATAGACAGCGACCTTCTAACTAAAATAAGTGACTGATCTGAAAAACTCGGGCAGTAACTCTGTTCACACTAGCACCACACAAATAGTGCTCTTCACGCAATACGTGAAGAAAGATTTGACTAACACTTGCAGTTCCAGTACAGTCAGATGTTAGCATGTTCCTAAGCTAAAGATTCAAACCAAAATACACACAAAACATGCAAGAAACAGATCATTCATAACAAGGGACAAGTTTGATTAATACTTTTTGATCTGATTAAAATGTCATATTGAATGAGTCCTCATAATTTTGCTGTCTACTGTTTGTAACAGTCTTACAGTCAAGAAGGTACTCATAATGCCTAAAAATGCCATCTGGACGGGGATCTCACTACGGTTTGAAGCAGAGCCATTGAAAACATCCAAATAGGTTTTACCGTCTGTGGGAGTAAGAGCAGGTTTTGAAGAACACTAGGAAGTCCTCGATCCACAGGAGACACTAGCAGATGATCAAACACTCTATTGATGACAACTTCCTTCTCTGGAAGACCAGGTAGATCTTCAACCATCAGTTCGACCATCTGCACTGGAGACAGATAGACCAGGGTCTCCAACTAAAGACACACAGAAGAACAAGAAAGCAGGTAAATTGCATGATGTTGGTGGGTATTAAACCTTCTCATCATCTCTGTTGTTTGATTATACATGAACGGAAGATACATACGGGATTAAAGTGTCCGTTGATGGAGAGTAGATCTCTAAGAGTCACAAACTGAGCGAACGAGCCAAAGTTCTTCAGCAGCCACTCAGCGCTGTTGTTAGCACTCAACACACAGCCTGCATCTGTCACACAACACACACACACAGTAAAATCACCTTCATGATCTCTAGAACCTGAAAATGAGTGGCTTTCTCCTGGAAACCTCTGCTAACCTCCACCTCACCTGTTGAGTTTCTACTGAGGAAGGGCCAGATGAAAAATTCCACCATGTTTCTTCCTTGCGTCTCATTGATAAGCTGGAACTCTGCCAGACTGAGAAATGGTTGGAAAAATTGTTGAACAAAGCATCTTATCAACTCATGATAGTCTATTTTTGAGGAAATGCTTTTCTTACATGTTCTGGTAAGTTTGGCAGCTGAGGTTTTTGCTGCTAGTGCACTGCAGTAGGGATGGTGACACGAACGGTAAAAACGGCTTCAGATATTGATTCAACAACATGCTGATGAACGTAACGTCACTCCATTGGTCAGGACTGATGCGCTCCAATCTCAGCTCCCCAATCACATCCAGCACTTGGGACACAACATCACCTCTGATTGGCTGAGACTGATGATGTAATGAGGAGGAATTATGCCATATTCCCAGTCAATCTTCCAATTAACACTACAGCAGATTTGTACAAGGCTTCTTTACCATATTTGCTGCCATGCTGGAAAAGATGACGAGGGCTCCATCAAGAACATTGTTAGTTTTGATGAAAAGCAACTTCCAGATCTCCTTGGAGTAACTGCTGTTGCTGGATAGTTGACACTTCAGAAGTCCAGCCAGGTTTTCAGCAGTGAAGCCTGTCAGCTACAAACACAAAAGATTTCATCAGTGGAGATCACTGTTCAGGAAATATTATGATGATTCCAGAAACTGCTTCACATTTGCTCCCTGGAGGGACGAAGATTTCCAAACAATCATCAGTATCAGCTCATTTTAATAGAGTTTTCTGCTTGTCGTCTTCTTACCGAAGAGCAAGCGTACTGCTGCAGGTCGATACTACAGGGGGCGCTCACGAAACCAGCGGTCTCATTACTGTTGGGTAGATAAACTCTTCTCATGAATTTGATTTCCTTGACATGAGTTTTATTTTCATTTAGTGAAAAGTCTAATATAAACACTACCTGCTGATTCCATCACAAATTGAGGTTTCTGTAAAAACAAAAGAAAAGGAAAATAAGAAAAACAGATAATAACAGATAATTATCTTTAATAGTACTTTACAGAATAATATTTTACCTACCATTGAATGGTGTTGAAATACACTGCAAAGGATATGCGAACAAAACAATAATAGATTATGAAGCACTTTTCATGTTTGTGAAAATATCAACCCAATAAATTAAAACTGTTTCTTACCGTAACAAGTGGAGGAAAACAGCCTGTTAAAAAAAAAAAAAACACACAATAGTAAAATCTCAGAAATATAGTTTAGAGATGTGTGTGTGAATCCTAACTATACTTTAGAAATAAATTGTTGAAAAACCTCTTCAGACATTTAGTTATTCCGCCATAATTTTAATTTGCTTAGTTTGTGCGTACCAGGAGGTGCCATCTGTTCCAGCTGATTGATGTTGTCCATGATGGGCTGCATCATGTGTGGAGGAACTGCAGATTCCTGCAGTCTCTGAACTCTGAAAGAGAAATCATGTGAAACTGGGTCTTGACTGAAGCAGTTCAGAAAAAGTAGTAGAAACATGAGCTTTTGTGCATTACTTACATCTGCTGGTATGATGAGCACTCCAAACCCATCTGACGTTGAAAGAAAACAAGAAACAATTCAATTTACTGCAAACCTTTTATATGTGCTGAAATCTGTCCACAGACAGATAGTCTTTGGCGGATATGCTCTTACCTCACCAGCGAGTACAATGAGATATCCGAGCATCTCAAGTAGACCACGGTCTTCAGGTGAAACCAAGATGTGATCAAAGATCATGTTTATGATGATGCTTTTCTCTGGAAGATTTGCAAAATCCTCAACTATCAGTTCAGCTGTCTGTTTGGGGGAGAGAACCACCAGTGCATCTATCTGAAATAAACAAAGAAAACAGACAGACATTAAAGTACAGAGCATGCATAAAAAGATCGAAAATAACCAGAAATCCAGTTCATCAAGCACAGAGAAGGTCAAGCATAGAGTTTTTGTTGTAGAAATATAATAAAACAAACTCACAGCGTTGAAGTCTTGGTTCAGCTGGTACATTTCCCTCAATGTTGCAAACTGTGAAAATTCACCAAGATTCAGAGTAACCCAGATGCTGCTATTCTCAGCGGGGCAGCCACCTGAAAACATGTTGATAACATATCTTTAGATGTATTGATAGATAGATTGATGGATGGACACATGGATGGATGAATGGACAGATATACCTGAAACATTTTGTCGGCTCAGGAAAGAGAAGATGAAATACTTATAAACATTCTCCGCTCCTTCTGAAATCAGGAACATGTTGTCACTGAGCTCTGAAATACTGAAAGTAATGAATGAAAGTCAGGTCAGTTGAGAATAGAGGTCATTAAATGACATCAGCGTTCAGGTGAGAATGCGTGCGGTGGACGTACAGTATCTGGAAGGTTTGGCAGCTGAATTCTTTGTGACTGAGGCACGTGAGATATTCTGGGGTCAGTGTGGAGAGAAGAGGCTTTAACTTGACCTGGAACCATAATCTAACAAACGACTCATCCTGCAAGCTGCTCATCGTAAAGGTGTCATCAACGATTTGGTCCAGCAAGTCACTGAAGGGGGAACTCTGGGAGCTGAAGTTCTGGGAGAGTGGCAAGAAGCAACATGCAAACAGAAATGATATCAAAAGCAGACAAGGTTTAAACAGTGTTCTTCCTTAAGAGCACTGGTTTATACACGACTGATGTGCAATCTGGTCATTCTTACAGTCATGGAGAGCTGCTGCATTAGAGCGTTGAGGTTCTGGGAGAGATGCAGGAGAACATTCAAGAGCGTCTCCTCATTAAGCGTGAGGTTTGATCGAGCTGCACAGTGCAGGACAGTGGCCACATGTTCCACCAAGTCAGTGAGCTGGAAAGACATATAAACACATTGTGTGAGATATGATATGAAAACATAATGCCATACCAGCAGAGAAGATGCTTGGAATGATAAATTCTCTCAGCTTACCCCACATGTTCTATTATCAATAAAGACGCTGCAGATGTCCTGACTTTCATTCTGAGCTCCAGGTCCCAACCCTGTCTCGATGTAGCTAAAGAAAACACCCCAAACCACATCAGAATGTTCTCCTTACTCTATGAGATGTGTTTGTGGATAACTGTGACAGTTCTAGCATGGCAAACTCACAACTGGTTATGGAAGACAGCCGTGAGGTTGGGGTGGATCTGGTCGTGAGGAAGGAACCGCCGGAGTATGGGAGAAACCACATGCGTGAACCAGTCGTTAACGTTCATGGGATCGAAAGAAACCACCTGCTGCTCTTGGGTGGGATCTTGCTTGAAAGGAGCGGCGATCTCGGCGAGCGTCAGGTTTATCATGGCCTGCAAAAGTGTGGCGCTCCGCATGCCACTCAAGTTTTGCTTAAGGAAGAGAGCAGATATAGAATGCGGAATTCCTCAAACTCAGGACATTCAGTTTAGGTTTATAATCCTTTACTGAATGTTTGTGTGTGTGTGTGTGTGTGTGTGTGTGTGTGTGTGCCGTTACCTGCTGTGTCAAGGACACAAATTCTCTCACAAAACTCCCGACAGGTCTAAATGCTGTCATGAAACCATTCAGTGCCTGCAGCCACACAACAGACATACTACATTAATCATTAAAAATCTCAATAGATCAGCAAATATTGGTCACTTTACTGGTAAAACATCTAGTGCTGTTAAAGTACTGAAACAGATTTAGTCATCTACATCCATTAGACTGTCTTTCTTGCCTGTCCGAGGGGGTCTTGGGGTGAAGAGGATGGAAGAGTGCTCGTATAATACTGTGTGCTGTTATTTGAAGCCCATGGATCCTCAGAGGGCATCAGAGAGGACAGCAAACTCTGAAACACCAGCTCGAGGGAGCTGTTAGTCAAGCCCACCACCTCCGGATGAAGGAGAAGCTCTGCCTTCTGTTCTGGACTCAAGAGGTGCAAAACCTCCAACTGACAAGACAGGGGAGAACCTCAGAACATTTCCAGGACATCAACATAGTACTGAAGTTAAACTGGTGCCATCATATGACCCTCAGGAGAGCATCAGATGCAGGAGGGAGTGTTCCTACCCCGCTGAAGAGCATGTTAATGGACGTGAAGTCTTGCACTTGAGCCATGACAGCGAACGAGCCAAAGTTCTTCATCAGCCAGTCTTCAGTGCTGTCCTCTGGATCCACACAACCTACAACAACACATGATCAGACATGCCCAAAACCTTCACAGAACACAAACAACATGACCTGACAAACAACACTTCATCCAAGAGTAGAAGTGTTACCTGAGGAAGTGTTTCTGGAGAGAAACGGGTACATGAAGAAAGAATAGATCCACTTCTGTCTCACTGGATCCAGACCGGAGAAATGCTGACTCAACTCCTTGACACTATACATAGACACAATGAAACACACACAAACACCAGAATATACAAACAGTCATTTACACAGTGAAATTAAGTCATTAATTATATTCCACTAGTTTCTTGTGCTCGTACACAGTCTGGTAGGCGCTGCAGCTGAAGTTTCTGTTGCTGAGACATGTGAGGAAGTTTCTGGAGATGGACGACAGCAGAGGAGTGAGTTTGATGTCCAGCCACGCTCTGATCACGTGATCCTCGTTCAAACTGACACCTCCCGACAGATCCAAGACCGGAACTCCGGACACACTGGAGCGCTGCAAGAGATACAGTATCACAGCAGAGCCGCAGCAGCGAAGGCTCATGGGATATGTGTGTCTGTGTGTGCTGGTGTACCATAAATGAGTAGACATCCAGAGCAGCGCTGATGAGTCCCTTCAGGTTCAGGATGTGGTCTGCATCAGGCTCTGATGGGACACCAGCACAGGTCAGGAAGCTCTGCGTAGGACCGTCCATCTGAGGCGACAGAAGCAGCACAGATTGAAAACATGAGTTTACAACAGTTCAGGTTTGTATAACGCGGAGTGTGTGGATCGGATTTTGCCAGGACTTCCAAAGTTTACACGCCTGTATTGTTGTTCAATCAGCTACTGTGTAACAGAAAAAAAACATCTACAGAATGAAATGCTGTCTTTCCATCAGGGTGATAGAGGACTACATGGGACATTGTTGTGCTGGTTTATATAGTCCACCAGGAAACAAAGTTCCCAGTTGAAACAAGAAGCAATTGTGATGAAGAACTAGTCCTCAATTTTTTCTTCTTTGGTCTTTTGGTGGCTGCTCATTTCTAGTTGATGTGCTTGAGGAGGACAGCACTTTCCACTCCAGGGAAATCTAGTCCAAGAGGAGGAAGAGGAGGAGGAAGGCATCACGTCCTGCCAGAGTTCCCGGGATGACCATGTGGATGTTGTCTTTGGCAACTCCAGTCTTGATCCTTGTAGTTATTTATCCCTGTCCTGGTTATTTGTGTGGTCTTCACTTGTTCCCACTAACTTTCCTTCACAGCCGCATCTGCTCCGCTCTGCCTGTGGTGTCCACACAAGCTCCTGGGCCTGTTGCCCTTGGGTTCCTGTCACTACCCAAGCCTGTTTCTGACCCTGTTTTTAGCCCCTAAACTCTCTGGCCTGTCTTAGGGCTTGACATAAATCAGAGAACTAAAGCTCATGGCTCTCTATGCGCTCAATATTCCTTTTGGTTCCTGCTCATAGGCCCACAGTCCTTCTGCTCCCATTCTCCTGCCTCTATGGATTTTCACTCTATCATACTGTTCCAAATTCAACAGAATCTGTTATTCATGTTTCATGTTACCTGGTATGCTGGACAGGAGAAGCTTCTCTAGATGAGTTTTCACGAGTTAGTTTGCCCATATAATCTTTAAGCTATTAGGTTTAAACATATTTGGCTTGCTGTCTGCAGTGGAGGGGCTCGAGGAAGCAGCTTCAACTGCAGCTTAGATAAACCCAGTGTGGAACTACTAATGCTTGGAAGATGAGTCTGGTAGCAAGATAACTAAATTATGTTGGTGTAGCTGGGGAGGTGAAGGGATGCTTAAACAGCTGGTTCTGGAGCAAGGTGAGCGGCTGGTTATATGCTCCGGCAGTTAATTGAAAGATTAGATGGGTTCACACGTTTACGTAAACTACGTTTCGGAACTTCACTAAAGTCTTTAAGAAACACGTTTCATAGACCTCCCCTAGTCACTGATGGGAGTGGTGAAGTTTCATTGTGTGTATGATCTTGTATTTGTCTAGGGTACTTTTATTTAAAAAGAGTCATCATGTTCCCTTTGGTTTCATGTTTCTGCCTGGAGTCTTGTTGTCTAATCAGTGTGTTACCTATCTCCAGTGTTTGTCTGTGCTTACATGTGTCTTTGTTGACGTTTTGGTGAGCCTTTGTATCACCTCTGAGATCATTTAGTCTTGGATTGTGTCATTTTAGTTCTTTTAATGTTAAAACAAAAAAACAGGTTCTCGAGTTTTTTATACTGCTTTGCTCATGTTACATTACTGCTTAGTTCATAGTGAGTTTTTGTGTTTAGCTGCTGTCTTACCAAAACAGACAACATTCATGAACAAAGAACAATCCAGAAATAGGTGTGTGTATGAACTTACATCAGTGCATTGTTCTGCTGTAGGCCCAGCACTTGTTCCACAGGTTTGTCTGTGAATCATGAAATGAGAAGGAGATTAATTCAGAGAGACAAGAGAGTGAGTGGAAAGTGAGCGATAGGTCACGGTGATGAATGAAGCCAGAAATGTTGAAGTCATTTCACAACAACTACATAAAACACAAGACTGCATTCTGGATGGGCTCTTTGTCCCAAAAGTTTCTTTAGGTTATATAATGGGCAGATCTGAAGAGTTTCACTCACGTCTGTACTGTAGAACGTATGCTGCCTGAAAATACAGAGAGAGACATAATGTATAGTCAGCTGGTCATTATGGCAAAGTACACTCAGATGGAGAGATCAGGGCTTCACTGTTGTATTTAATACATGTCATGAAATATTGAGTCTGTATGATTTTATTCTGTGAGAAGGAAGAGAGTGTGGAGCGATACAACACATGAAACTAGCACTGTTTGATTAGTGTGTCGTTTCATTAGTCAGTTTAAATATAAATGATGATTGTGGACTCACCGAAAGCCATCACTCCCACACACAGGAGTGGGAAAATAAGAGGTGTTCTCATGAAGACAGTTTTCCTTCTCTTGAGACGTTCATGTAAAATATATTAAATTCTGAGAGAAACAAACAAAACGGCAGATGAGTGTAATGCTAATTTACTGCCTCTCGAATGATTGCTGAATGTAATTACTGAAGACAGGATTTTGACAAACAAGAAAGATTTTTTAGATATTTGAAGGGACGACAACAACAAACACACACACACACACACACACCATCAAACTCATAAAACTAAATTTTACTTTAGTTCATATATTATAATATAATATAATATTTGTAACACATTACAATAAGGTTCATAAGTTAACATTAGTTAACTACATTAACACAACTAATAATGCTGCAATAACTGCACTTCTACAGCATTTATTAATCTTTGTTAAAAAATGTTAATTTCAGCATTTACTAATACATTATTAAAATCAAGAGTTGTATTTGTTAACATTAGTTAATGCACTGTGAACTAACATGAACTATATGAACTGCTTGTTCAAAGATGAACAAATACAGCAATAAATGTATTCCTCGTGGTTAGTTCATTTTAGTTAATACATTAATGTTAAAAAATGAACCTTACTGTAAAGTGTTACCATATAATATAATATTATGTAATATAATACAATGTTTTGACTGAAAAACTATACAATCCATCTGTTGTTTATTTATGTTTTTGAAGTCTTTTCTGCTCAAAAAGGCTGCTTTTATTTCATCAAATTGCAAAATATTATTACAATTTAAAACAGCTTCAGTGTCACATGATCCTTCAGAAATCATTCTAATATGATGATCTGCTGCTCAAGAAACATTTATGATTATTATCAATGTTGAAAACAGTTGTGCTGCTTCAGATTTCTTTGTAATCCATGATACACTTTATTTTTCAGGATTCTTTGATGAATAGAAAGTTCAAAAGAACAATTTATTTTTATTTATTATATTTATTTGTTACATTTATTAAATAGAATCTTTTGTAACATTATAAATGTCTTCACTGTCACTTTTCATCAATTTAATGCATCCTTGATAAATAAAAGTATTAATTTCACTCATTTTTTAATCTAACCACAAATGTTTCAATGGTATCATTGTTTCCACAAAAAAATGTTAAGTAGCAAAAACTGTTTTAACATTGATAATAATCATAAATGTTTCTTGAGCAGCAGATCATCATATTAGAATGATTTCTGAAGGATCATGTGACACTGAAGACTGGAGTAATGATGCTGAAAATTCAGCTTTGATCACAGGAATAAATTACACTTTACTATATATTCACATAGAAAACAGTTATTCTGTTTTACATTTGTTACATGTATATTTGTTTTACATATAAAAATATTTTTACATATTTAATAATATTTACAGTTTTTACTGTATTTTTGATCAAACAAATTCAGCTTTGGTGAGCAGAAGAGACTCTTTCAAAAACATTTAAAAAATTGTAATGCTTCCAGACTTTTGACAGGTAGTGTATATAATTAAAATCCATTGAATAATAATAATAATATCAGGTAGAAATCAATCAGAGATGAAGTCATTTGTGTTGTGATCTGCAGCTGTGGGCGGTGTGGCGTCATGTGTTGGGTTTCAAACACAAAAGATTCTCCCACACATGTCTGTCATTCCTTACGCAACACAATAGAGCCAGTGGAAACTGCAGCTGGTCCGACCGGTCGATCGACCCGATCACTGCTGGTGTGCAACCATTCAACAACATGATCGTCAGATGAATCACACTCAGTCCGCTCTTCAAGACGAGTGTCATCTCATTAAACAAATCAGTAACACTTCACAGCAAGGACTCATGCATTAACTAACATGAACTGACAATGAGCACTACATTTCTATGTTAATGTTAGTTAATAGAAATGCTCATGTTAGTTCACAGTGCATTAACTGATATTAATGTAATGTAAGCATTTGATCTTAAAATGTACTATTAAATGTTGAGATTAACATTAACCAAGATTAATAAACACTTCAGAAGTATTGCTCCTTGTTAATTCATGTGAACTAATGTAGTTAATTAGGCGTGTTATCATTTCCTAGAAATATGTTATCAATGACTGATGTACAAGGAGTAGTAATCTCCAGATTTGATGGACAGGAAACACATGACTTTATATAAAACATCAGATGATGAAGGAAGAGTGGAAAGAGTTGTAAATCTTATGGAACTATCAGACGATGTGTGGACAGATCATATATTGTGAGATATAAATTGCTGGATTGAAATGAGAGTGATGTACAGAAGTGTTCAAATGTGATGATGTCCGGAGGCCATGTTTGTTTTTAATGACCCTACAAGTTTGATTAATCTATGATATAAATATTTTAAATATGAGAGAAAAACAAAACACTAAACTTGGTCATTTTATTTTTATTTATTTATTTATCCTTAATTTTTCCATGAAGCTCACATTGAGATAAAAATAGATCTCTCCACATTTATTTGACTAAATTATTATTACAGGTTTTATTTTACTACACACAAAGGAAAAAGCAAACATTAACTATATCATAATCAGTTATTAATATGTGGTTGGTTCTCTCTTTTTTTTTTTTTTTTTTTGCATGTGTTCATAATTTCTTTTTATATCAGCCTGAACAAAAAAATTAAACAATTTGTGTTATTAAGCAATCGACTTTAAGCCCAACTACACAATATGATTACAAAATCTTTAATGATGTTTGCATAGAGGGTGAGGATGTCAGTTTTCCTTTAGACCAGACATCACTTTTGGACACTTCTGTACGAACACTGTACCTCGCCAACATTATCTAGAAATTGCTCATAGTGTGTAAAACATGGGAAGCAACTAAAACTCGCAAGACTTACATGATAATTTTGATAATTGTAATTTTGTACCCCACATGTGTTCTTATTTAACTTTTGATTGTCTGTTTTCTACTGCTGTAAATCTGTAAACTATTAATAAAATATATGTTTCAAAAAGTGCCCATGATATACCATAAATGTTTGAATGGTATCGTAGTTTCCACAAAATCTGAAGCAGCACAACTGTTTTCAGCATTGATAATCATCATAAATGTTTCTTGATCATCAAATCATCATATTAGAATGATTTCTGAAGGATCATGTGACACTGAAGACTGGAGTAATGATGCTGAAAATTCAGCTTTGATCACAGGAATAAATTACATTTTACTATATATTCACATAGAAAACAGCTGATTTAAACTGTAATAATATTTCACTGTTTTTACTCTACTTTTGATCAAATAAATACAACTTTGGTGAGTAGAGGAGACTTCTTTCAAAAACATTAAAAAATTGTAATGCTTTCAAATGTTTCACAGGTACTGTATATATTTAAAATCCATTCTCTGTTTTCTACCACTGTAAATCTGTAAATTATTAATAAAATGTATGTTTCAAAAGGTGCCCATGATGTCAATATAATTCCCATTGCTTTAATGCTCCTGGTTTACATAACTGAGATGCCACCACTTATTTCCATGATATAACACATGAAAGTCCGATTACAAAACAAATCTCAGACATCTCCGTCACATCTCATGATTCTCCAGACAGGAGATCTCAGATAACTGAGTGTCACGATCAGCTCGTGTTGAACGCGTCAGTATTTCACTTGATCTTTCCAAGATATGATTTTTAACAAATCTACTCGAATCTGTGAAAATCATAAAAAATGAAGGAAAACTATATTTCCATTAAATATGAAATGTATCAAATTAATCATATGATTCAGTGTAGAGACGCACACTTACACACAGCTCATCTCTACATACGTATATAATCAAAAACAGATCAGATTTTACAGCGATTCTGAGTCAATTCTGCTGTGTCACAGTCCTTTAAACACACTAAACTCTCAGAGGAGTATTACCAGTGTAACAGCACAACACACACACACACACACACACACACAGGTTTGTTTTTGTGAATTGTGGGGACTCTCCATAGGCGTAATGGGTTTTATACTGTACAAACCGTATTTTCTCTCCCCCTGCACTACCTCTGCCCCTAAACCTACCCATCACAGGAAACTGTGCACATTTTTACTTGATTTATATATTTTTTTATACATTTTTTATGATTTATAAGCCCTCTGAAAAATGGGGACATGGGGTAATGTCCTCATAAGTCACCCTCTCCTTGTAATACCTGTCATACCCATGTCATTATACAAATTTGTGCCCTGATATGTCACAAAAACACACACACACACACACATACACACACACACACAGTTAAAACATCAGAACAATAAACCTGTAAACCCAAGACAAGCGCAGCTGTATAAACGGAGAAAAGCAGTAACTGTACCTGTCAGGTGTGTTAGAGTTGAAGAATTGAACTGAATGAGTCTGTCCTGCAGCCAATGCCATTCACTGGACTCCGCCCACAGCACCGAGAGACAGAGAGAGAGAGAAACGGGTCACAGGTGACAGTGCACTGAGACTCCACACAGACATCTCAATCACACTTTATATGAAGTGTCTTTAACTACTACATACTAATATTTAAATCCATGCGCTTATTGTGTACATACGTGTTTGTACTTACAGTTTAAATATCTGCATGTCTGTAATAAATTCTTTTAATTCCATCTGTTGACCCTTGAACCAGCAAACCTGTCCTAATCTTACCGTATCCTCCTCAACAGCAGCGCAAGAGTTTCCAATACAACATCAACACAATAAGCACAGTGGACATATCGGTAACACTTTATTTTAGGGTCTTTTAACTAGTTGTTTATTAGCATGTATATTACTAGAATATTGGCTGTTCATTAGTACTTGTAAAGCACATTTTAATGCCTTATTCTGCGTGAACTTATTCTACATTCTCAATCCTACCCAATACCTAAACTTAACAACTACCTTACTAACTATTAATAAGCAGTAAATTGGAGTTTATTGAGGGAAAAGTCGTAGTTAATAGTTTATATGTGTTCCCTATACTAAAGTGTTACCGATATTATTATTATTATTTATGTAAGTACATAGCACCTAATATAAGGTGGGACTGATGAAGGAATCGTACTTGACCACAGAATATGTAATGACCAATCATTAAATGAGGAAATACTTGTACTAGACACCCACAGACCGGTTTAACCAGCTGCCATCTGCATTCTTTTCTACACCTTTGATCTTTTGTAAATTAGATTCATTATGGATTGCAGCACCAGTAACACTTTTCAATACGTTTCCATTAGTTAGCAGTGCATTAACTAACATTAATTATGATCAATACAGTATCTTACAGTAATCTTTATTTCAATAGTCCACTTTAGACAATCTACTGACTATAAGTAACTACATCAACTTATTCTACTAACCCGAACCCTAACCTAACACTCCACTAATACTCTAATGAGAGTCGAAATAAACCGTAATTATTAATCTTTGTTAACGTTAGTTCATAAAAATACAACTGTTTTATGTTTTTAATCTGATGTATGTTATAGATTAATAGTATCAACTAAAAAAAATTGAATATAATGGGAAATATACTTTACTGGACTTAAAGTGTGTCATTGTTTCTGTTTTGTCTTCAAAGTGTGCCAACAACAGCAGATATGGTGTTATGTATATTAGAATATTAGATCAGATCAGATACAATAATTTGATTGGACAAGAATTCTAATTCTCTTCCAAGAACGTGGATATGCTGTTAGCACTATTAGAAGACCAGACAGAAATATAAAAAACAAACTACCAAATGACTTATTCCATGGATCAAGCACTGTCTGTACTGTAATGTGTGTTGTAAAGCATCTTACTTGAAACGAGCAGTTTTTATCAGTATTTGAGAGATATCTACAGCCTTTTTCACTCTCCCACAGTGATCTATTGGGTCCTCTGGATGTTGATTTCAGTATCAGGTTTAACATTATTACCCTGACAGTTGATAATAAAATATTTGCAGTTGTGCCACCATGACATTTGAGAATATACACATTGCCAGGCAAAAGTTTTTCAATGATCTCAACAGCTTTAAAACTACAGATATTAATAAAATGTGTTTATATGTATATTCAAACATAACATTATGCCAAAGTATTTTATCTTGAATTTCTTATAAATAAAACCATTTCTTATTTAAAATAAATAAATAAATAAGTAAATATGAATCCAGAATCCCCCACACCCTCAGATAGGGCTCCTCAGGTCCAGGATTCAGAAGCACTGGATTAGGGTAATTCTGATGTCATGTGATATCCTCCTCTCCTGCTGTCCACTTTCACTATGTCCATGTCTTCTTACAGTCTCTCCTCTTGCTCTCTCCACTACACCAGTGTCCTCCACTGTCCTCAGCTCTTCTCCAATCTCCTCATAGCTGATCTCCTTCTATATGTTCCTCTCTTCCTTCTCATTACACCCTTCCTCTGCCCACACCACCACCTTTACACTTACACCTCTTTATTTTCCCCTTCTCTTGCATATTTTCTTGTTTCCTTTGCTTTTTATATTTTTGCTATTACATAATGCAATTGTGATAAATGCATAAACATTTGTGAAAACTGAATGTTGAGTGTATTATTAATCACACAGATATCAGTTTGGGGCTAATTGAAAACACACCATGTGCATTTGATAATATGACAAATTCCAGAGTTTTGTTTGCTGTGTTTGGACAAATGCTACATACATGTTTGTGATTTGTGTAAAGCCAATAAAAATAGCTGTGATTGTTTTTTCCTGATATATTAAAGTTTTGGTTGAATGTATGAACTATTACGAAAATATCTGAGAATTTTGTGCGTAGTGTTTTGAGAACACGGTTCACATGAAATGAATGAAAACGTACAATCTGTTTAGGACAGTTACAAAGTGTTTTGAGTTAACTGTTCTGAGAACAGTGATCAGAGTTTGGAGAAATGTGTCGAATCGATTGAGAAAAACTGTAATTCAGTGTGTTACTTGTCATTTCTTTATAATTATTTGTGAAATTTTCTAACAATTTCTAAAATTTGAAAACTGTTTCAATATAAACGCTACACATTTATCAGTGTAGTCTTCATTTTGTCAAGACTGAACATCTACCTACTGTTTAATAAGTGAGTTATTTGCAAATGCAGTACCCTTGACAAATATGAGCAAAACAGGCAGTGGAAACATGTCTTTGCTGTTTGTCCTCTTGGACTTTTGCTCTAAATATTCACAAAATAATCAAAAAAGGGGAAAAAAACAAAACTGTAAACAAATCTTGACTAGACGTGGATCTGAGGCCGTTCCTCTCCAGATCCGTCACATTCACAGGTTACGCTCGTGGACTGCGCTTCAGACCTGGGGCCGGTTGCATAAACCACTTAGACTAGTCTTAAAAGTTAAGACACTAATGTTTTTCTTGAAGAGTGGTCCTAATTTTTTAAAGTCTGTTACATAAAAAGGTAGATTGTAATTTGAATTGGAAAAATCATCCTCATCTTAAAAAAAAAAAAAAAAAAACCTTTTCTTTACCTATCCCTTCACTTCCTTTATTCCCTCTCTATTGTAGCTTATGATACTCTGAGCACTGCCTAAACTTGTATTGTGAGCACTTCTTGTCCCTATTTGCCTTGTCATGATGACTCGCTTACTGTATTCCTCACTTGTAAGTCGCTTTGGATAAAAGCGTCTGCCAAATGAATAAATGTAAATGTAAATGTGAAATAACATTGATTACCCGTTGGTTAACTGCAAGTTGGTCAAACTAGTTCTGAAGGCACAGTCTTATTATAGTGACTAAGTTTATGCAACTGGCCCCAGGCCTTTTTTTCTCACAGCGTTTCCTGATTTCAGCAAGCTTCGTCACGCCTCATTACAGCATTCTCAGGTTTCCCCGCAGTGAACTATGATTTTATGAAATTGGCTTCCCAGGTGAAAAAAAGTACATTTCAATAATGTAAAATAAAATAAAATAATGTAAAAATATATTTAGTTACCACTTCAAATGTATTATACACTGTAAAAAAATCCGTAAAAATAAGTCACAATGTACTGTATAAATATGAAGGAATTTTCCGTATTTGTATTTTACAGATGATTTACCTGTATTTTGAATTAAGGTTTGCATTGGGTTGTGTTTTAATGATTAACGGAAAATTCCATAAAATTCCGGATAATGTCCTGGCAGAAAATTACCAGTACATTTTCCGTTTTTATTTTTTACAGTGTAAGTAGTATCTAAATACATTTTTTAAATACAGAGATAGTATATTAAAAACACATTTAAGTTCATATTTCATGGTGTCTCAAAATAGCACAGTTGAGTACATTTAGATGTTCTTAAGATTATCTTAAGAAGTACTAAAGAAGAATTTTTAGTATATTAAGTACAAAATTAGTGCACGAAAATAGAGCACTTTAAGTACATTATAGAAATGTACTTTTTTTTCCAGCTGGGTTGTGTGTCACCCCATATTTATTTCCCAGTGCAGAGAGTTGTGGAGGTTCTTACTTTACAGACAGTGAGAGACGATCACACAGGCCACCTGAGGAAGAGGATGAGAGGAAGAACACTGACGACTGATGAAAATAAAGGCATTTGTGTGAAACCGCAGATACAGAGACTCACGAGATAGAAGCCTTTGAAGATATTTGACATTTGTTATTCAACTGTGAACAATACAGAACCTGATTAAGAACTTCTCCTGGAACTTCTACCAATAGTCTTCGTTCTGTCTCATATTTGATGAAGTTTGCATCATTGATCATCATTTCCCTGTTTATTATGGTGAAGCTGCTTTCAAACAAGCTGTATTGTATAAAGCGCTATAGAAATAAAGCTGTCTTGACTTGTAAAAAATACATATTATACTGAATGATTAACTCAGATCAGCCAGTGATAAAGAGACATGAAACTTGAAATACTGCACGACGTTTAATAAATGAGAAAGAAAGAGCTTTCTTTGACATAGATATGAGTCCCTCTCGCTCAAACAAACATTCGAGAACCACTGATCTAAGATGGTGTCAAATAA
Organism: Hypophthalmichthys molitrix; assembly: GCA_037950675.1. Classification (NCBI taxonomy): domain Eukaryota; kingdom Metazoa; phylum Chordata; class Actinopteri; order Cypriniformes; family Xenocyprididae; genus Hypophthalmichthys; species Hypophthalmichthys molitrix. The sequence goes on along the minus strand of CM075492.1, from coordinate 486,090 downwards.
CTTGAATTTTCTGCTTCTTAATTTTTAAAATTAAGCTTTTTTTTATTAAACTGAAATTCAAAAGAATTTCTGTACGTCTGTAACTCAACACCAGACGTTCATCCTCCTGGAAAAGTGTCCAACATAACCGACCAAAATAATCACTGCAAGTACTCTAACAAAAATATGAGATGTGAGAAACACCAGAGAAAGAGTTGAAGCATCTGCTGAGCTCCTGCAGAATCATGTAAAACAAATGCTCTTATTTTAATATATTTTTTAAGATAAAGTATACAGAGGCAAATTCTCATATTTCTTGAAAAGGTGCCTTGAGAGGAACAACTTTTTGAGAGATATTGTCGCAATATTGAGTAAACCACATCTGTAAGTATTATTTTAATAGGTTTTATGTTCATTCAAACTAAAGTTTACTCTGCTGTGTAAATTGAGACGTTTAATAGACTTTTTATATCTAGTCATAAACACTATAACCCTCACCTTAACTTTATGCATTTTACAATAAAATATTTTTAGTAACACTTTATTTTGATGGTTCACCAACAGATATTCTTCTGACTGTAAGTAATTACAGTACGTGTCAACTTATTCTACTAACCCAGTCTACTAATACTCTTATGAGAGTTAACATTACTTACAGTATAGTCAGTACAATGTCTAAAGTGGACCATCGAAATAAAGTATAACACCTTTTTTTCCCTTTAAAAAAAACTTTTTTATACTTATTTATAAATAAGGACATCCCCAAAATCAGGTTTGGACAGATGCAGCTCACATCTGTGTACATTTCTCCACAAACATTGGAATGCAGGTATTTTGATACATAACTCACACATTTATCAAGAAATCATAAAGATGCATGTTCATTTTATTGAAGACAGAAAAATATGCTTAATGATTTTTTTTACAGTGACAAGATAATTTGTTATTCTATCATTATATTAATTAAACATTTTTTAAACATTTCAATTTTCATCCTAAGTGTAATTACTTTTATTAGACCAGAAATATCTTAAATTAAACATATATTTGTTATACAATCATTAAATTAAAAATAATTTCAGAACAAATATGAGCTGATTATAAAATCAACGAAAATAGATTTGTGATATTAAGACCTAATATTGTTCTTTCTGATATTACATGATCCATTACTGATATTGATCTAATGGAGTGCTTGATTTTTGATAATGATTTCATTGATTTTTGCTAATGTTGGATTTATTGATCGTGTATCACGTTAAAGTCAAAAGCCACACGCAGGACGCGACGAACCACATGCCTGGACCGAGACGGAGCGCTGATGCAGATCCTGAAACACACACACACACACATCATTAGTGTCATTCGTTAGTGTTTGACAGTTTGTTCTGGTGGTAAATGGTGACTGTCAGTGGATCAGAGGGGGCGTGGCTTTACCTTGTGCAGCGACAGTCGTAGCTGATTGGCTGAGAGCGGGCGACTGCGTGCTGTTGCCATTGGCGGTGCTGTTGGTCTGTCCGGTGACGGGAGCGGATGATGTGCTCGGATCGGCTCGGCCTCCACGCAGACCCAGATTCAGCGTGTCTAACTGAGACTGCGGCTGTGAGGCGATCCAGGCCTGAACCACAGAGTCGTTCTCAAACACCTTCAGATCCGCCACGGCCAAACCCATCAGAGCCCGAACATCAGACACACTCAGACTCTGAAACACACGGCTAGAGTCAGACTGAGACCAACGCAGAGCTGTACGTGTGTGTGTGTGTGTGTGTGTGAGAGAGTGTGTTACCGTGACAACAGGTAAGTTAAGGCTTCTCAAGGTGCTGACGTCCATAGTGATGTTATAAGAGGCCAAAGCCCTCACGTCCTCAAGCGGAGCTCCACCTGCACACACACTTAAATAGTGACTCTTGTGCGTAATATCAATGTATGAAAAGTCTTTTAAATTCCCTTCAGATGAATCTAAATATCACACAGTACATACAAACACACACACACATTTATACTCATGTTTGAGTGTAACCACGGGAACTGTATATGTGTGTGAGTGTGTGTTACCGAGGTAAGGGTTGATGAGGTGGTAGTAAGTCGGGCCGTTGTTGCGTTGAGCTCTGTATGAGGAGTTTGCAGTGACGTACAGAACTGATTTCTGCTCATATGAACATGAGGAAAGATCCAGAACCTTTGCATTGCTGCTCATGAGGAGAGAGAGAGAGAGACGGACATGAATAAATGAATGAATGAACTGAGCTGATCTTGAATAAGTGTGTGACGAGCGAGGCTTTGAGTGTGACGCAGTACCTCAGGTCTCCAGCTTTAATGCTCTGCAGTGTTGAGACGTTCAGTGAGCACAGGCTCGAGCCGATCACGTTCAGTTCATTAGTGCCTAAAGTGTGTCCGGCCACACTCAGATACCTGAGGATCACCTCCTTACTCTACAACACACACACACACACACACACACACAGGTTTATCTAGCTGTGCTTCCATCAGTTCATATATAAATCTCATTATAATGTCTACAGACTAACACAAACTCTATTTATTAATCTTTGTTAACGTTAGAGTTGTTAACGTTGTTCATTGTTAGTTCATGTTTACTAATGTTGTTAACTAATGTTGTTTCCACGTTTACTTTATATCTTTATATGGTCACTGAACCACTGAGTACAGTCAAGTAAACACACACACACCTTGTCTCGATCCCATTCTCCGTTGTTTTTGTCCATCAGAGCGGTTAACGTGTCGATGGTGGTGACGCTCCACGTCCTGATTTCGTCCACCGTGGCTTGTCGCGAAACAGACGCGAGCACCTGCAGCACGCTGTCGGTCAGACCGCCGGGATACACCTGAAACACACTCCGGCGTCACACAAGCTCACTCGCGACAGCGCTCGAATCACGCGCTTCAGACGCACACGACTCACCTGCGTCAGCTTGTTCAGAACCACTCTCTGGAAATCGTTGTCGTCCACCTTCTCTGTGACCGCGGCCAGGTTATCCCGGAGGACCCTGACGTCCAGACACGCGTCGAACTGAGCCGAAGTGTAGCCGAACGGGAAGGAGGCGTCAGTGATGGTGGCTTCAGTGATGTTTCCTGCAGTGCAGACTGACCGACACAAACATCCAACATACTGTCATCATGCCGATACAAGATGCTCCTCTTTACATGACAGAGTTCATCACAAGTCAACTATTATTCAGCATTCTGTGGCAGAAACGATCTTCCATACTATTCTAACTACACATTCATATATGTCATTGTGTGTGTTTTACCTGCGGAGCGCCTGATTCTGCTTTTAGCGTCTAACTCAGCGTTGCAGTTCTTAAAGAGTTTCTTTAGTTTCGGCTTCTCTGTGTTTCTCGTCCTCAAAGACGGCATGAACACCTTCATGTACTTCCTCTTCACAGACTGTAACACACACACACACAGAGAAATAAAGCAGCGGTACACACACCTGGAACACAAGAGAGAGAGGTGAGGAGAAGAGAATAAACATCCGTACGGCGCTGAACCGCTGCCAGAAGCCCTCAGTGAAGTACAGCGGCAAGATGTCCAATCGCTCCAGCGTCTGCTGATCCCACACCGAAGAGTTCCTGAGAGCAGAAACACACCTCACGTCTGTTATTCACCCTCACTGATGCAGAACACCAGACTCATTTGATCCAAAGCTCTCCGTCTCCTGATTTCTCTCACCCGTAGGCCGTGTTTCCTGAGAGCAGCAGTGTTTCCACCGCACTGATCTGAGCCTCGGACAGATCGTGGCAGTTCTTCAGGCTCTCAATGATGGCTGGATCAGAGTTCTGGATGTAGACGGGGTCCAGCGTGCACGACAGATTCCCCAGAACCTCCACCTGATCTTTGCTCAGACTCTGACCCGAGATGCCCTACAACACACATACACACACACACGATTACAAGAGTCTGGGGTGGAAAGACAGATACTGAGTGTGTGTGTGTGTGTGTGTGTGTGTGTGTGTGTGTATGCTGCTCACCAGACAGTCTCGTGCGTTGTTGAACAGAGTCGTCTGTTTGTCGAGGACGCTGGAAAGAACAGAGTAATCTGCCGTTCCTACAGCGCTGAAATACGAGCGGCAATTTGCCTTCGCCACCTTCTCATAGCTGACCAACAAAAACACATGAACAAATGACCATGAATACAAATAAAAGAACAAACAAATGGACAAACAAACAGTCCAACATCCCTTTTCTTCATCTGATGTGATCCTTTTTTATGTAAAGCATTTTAAATCACCACTGTGTATGAAATGTGCTTTTATAAATACATTTTCCTTGCTTTTATAATGACAGCGATACTTGTTTCCTATCAGCTGGTATCAATCTCATTTAGATAAAAGCAAATGAATAATTGTAAATGTGTCACTCACCTGTAGTAAAGCAGCGTTTCTGAAGGTAAATCTGTGAAGCGTGGCGAGGCCTCGTCTTTCACGAAGTTGTACATGCACATCAGCTGGAAGACAACAAGACGACAGTCACAAACCTGACAAACACAGAGGTGAGTAACGTCCAGCTCTGCGGTGAAGCGTCACGGTACCTGACTCTCCTTCAGCTGGACCTTCTCACGTCCAGGCCGATGTCTGCAGGCTCTGACCAGCTGCTTGACCTTCACTTCACTGAGCGTCTGGACCGAAGTACAGGTGAAACCCTGCAGCAGCGCCTCGGACAGCCTGCAGAGGGAGACAAACACACAGGTGCTCGTAAACGCCTGCCGTACGGACCATGAGCTGATACTCTCTTCATATCTCTGAGTCACTTACTCCTCTGCATCCGTACTGACACTGGCCACAGAGCCGAACAGCATCACCGCCTAATGAACCAACCACATGACCGGAAATCAGCATACACACACAAACAAACAAAGGCAAGCAGCATCTTTTGCATGTTCATATTTTACATGTTTACAATTTGACCCCGAACACCATCGCAGACACAAAATCTGATCACAGTGGGATATTTTACAATGTTTTTCCTCTTCCATCATCATGAAAACATGACGGAGAAAGCTGCAGGACACCAAATAAAACAGATGTCGCACCTGCTCCTGCGTCCACTGCTTCTGGTTGATCAGGGTTACATTCACTGACTCCTGAGGAACCAGCAACACCCGCGGGATCGATCCAGCCAGCGCATCCGGGACATTCTCAATGACTTTAGTTTCATCGATGGACACGATCTGGGGACAAAAGGACAGAGCGTCTGAGAGGCGGCTGAAGATGAAGAGGTGAGCGTTACTCTGTTAAAGGCGTCTGAGCGGCACCTTCATGACGTAAACGAGCTGCAGGATGACCGGAGCCGAGAGGATGTTGCTGATGAAGGTGGGATTGTTGGATATGCTCAGGAGCTCTGAAGGTGTGATGCTGGAGACGGTTTCCGACGGAACGCCCTTGACGAGCGTCCCGAGAGACAGCAGGGAAGAGCCGGAGTCGATCTGCAAAACATCCCGAAGACTTGCTCAGAAACACAAGAGTCACTCGTCCTCACGTCTGATTCAGTTTCTATTAATACTTTGAATTCGTTTTTATTTCTATAGTTTCCATTTTGAGTAACATTTAACTAATTTTGTTGTTTTTTTGTCATTTTTATTTTTTTTTAGTTTATCTTTTTTTTTTTTAGTATACTTTCCATTTTTTTATTTTAATTTTAGTTTTTATTCATTTTTGTTTTAGTTTTAGTAATTTTAGTAATTTAAATTTAAATGAAAATCAGAAATTGAACTATTAATATTTTGAATTACGGTAGTTTTTATTTGTAAATTTTCCATTGGAATTTTAGTTAAAGTTTTTATAATTTTTTTCTGTGTGTTTTTTGTCATTTTTTTTACTTTATAAAAAATAAAAATAAATGACTATATAGTTTCCCTCAAAGCTTTTCAATATGTTGTACAGTGTGGACATCTAGTGTTCGTAACATTGTATAACGTACCAAACTGCTGTGTTTCACATTTGGCTCTGCAACCGATTCTTTATTTTATTTTATTACTTTATTTATTCATTTATTTATTTTATTTAAAAAAAATAATAGACATTGTTGAATGTCTTATACTTGTTATTGTACTTATACTTTCCTATTCTGATGACTAGTAGTGTGCTGTTGTTTATGTACGTTTTGCAAACTTTACCCTACGAAATGCACCTACGGATGTGTGGGTGTTATTGAGACTCACTGGAAAGTTGGACTCAATGAGAGTTTGTATGACTGCATTAGCTTGGCCCTGATTCCAGCCGTCGACGGTGCTGAGAGTCGGCAGTGCGCCCCTGATGACATCAGAGGAGGCGGAGCTTATCTGACCCTCCGTCAGGCCGACGCTCTGATTGCCGAGCAGCTGGATGGTGGAGGAGGAGATGGAGGGGAGATTGGCAGCGAGAGCAGCTGTGATCTGAACAGAGCATGATGGGAAATAATGTCAGTGCTGCAGATCAAATACAGTAAACTGATCAAAGAATCAATCGATTGATCACCTCAGGGCTTTCGGTTCCATTGCAAAAGATGTTGATTCGTTGGATGAGCAACAAACTGTCTGATGTTCCCAGAAGCTCAAATGCAAATGATGGGATTCCACACAGGAACTGGCCTGGCAACCTGTACAACACACACATACACACACACACACATAATACAGTCGCTCTGCTTTAGTCATGCTTGACGTCCGTGATTTGCTGTGATACGAACCTGATGGGGTTGAAGGTCGGGTTCTGGATGTACAGCTGTGTGATATAGTAGCTCGCTACACTGGACTGGATGGTTACGGTGCTGTTGAGCAGCTGAAGGTTCTCCGGGTTTTCCAAGAACACGCCGATCTACACAATAACAAGAGTGCTGTTACTGGAAACACTTCTCTTGAAAGTGCAGACATGCATGTGTGTGTTAAGGTGAATCATCTGAAAGTCACTTTGGATAAAAGCACTAAAGTGTGTTACCTGGTTAGATGACACGAAAGAGTTGAGGTCGGACAGAGTGACGTAACTGATGAAGACGCCAATGTAGCTGACAAGCCAGTTCGTGGAGTTCAGCTGAGGATCGGAGGAGTCATAGCACCGCGGAGAGCCGCCTGTACACACACACGCACACACAAACAAACACACACACACACACACACACACACACAATTACCATTTTAACATGCACACATACTCATATCCACACAACTCTACAGATATGAAACATATACCATATGTTATACCAAACATATATGCGTACCATTTGTGAGATACACCTTCATGGAGCTGTAAACATCTTCTGGGGTGAAATCAGTTTTGGAGAAGTTGTAGTTGTTTCCAAGAACTGAAACACTAAACACACACACACACACACACACACACTTGGTATAAAGCAAGATATTCATGTGGAGGTATTTTGTCATGATTAACCCTGCAGGCTTACAGTTTCTTGTACGGCAGGCAGGTGGCGTTGCTGAGTTGTGCTGGACCGATGAGCTGTGAGGTGAGCAGTGGCAGATACTGAACGAGTCGAGAATCGAACCACTGATCCACCTCAGACTGGAGCTCCACCTTCAGAACCTGAGGCCAGACGCAGGACAACACCTGCCGGGCCAAAGCCACGGACCCCAGCGGCTCCTGCGGGACACAGACACACAGACTCTGGTGACTTAATATAAAGTACACTTTCAGTCAAACTTAAAATGATCCATAAAAGGAATAAGCAGCAAGTGACCTCAGCAAATCATGAAACGAATCCCACAAACGAATCGTGAAAAAAGTATGATTATTTAAGGAGTTCTGAGATCATTTGGGATATCCTACCTTCTCCAGATACTGTGTGGTCCGGTTGTACTGGCTGAGCAGATCACAGAGTCCCGATCCGTCCTCGAGGGTCTGCGGCGCCTGCAGAAACTCGCTCAGCTCCGCTGTAGAGATGGAGCTCAACACCTGCAGGAGGAAAACAGGTCAGGAGGGCTGCGATGGAAAGAGAGTGAACGAGAGAGGAGCGTCGCTGCGGTACCTCAGGCCTCCTGCCCACAGGGATCAGAGACAGGAAGGTGTTCAGGTCTGGAAATCCGAAATGAAGGAAGAAAGTCTTGAGGAAAAGGTAGAAACTCCCGTTGCCATAACAGCGAAGAGGCTCCACATCTGCAGGGACAAACAACATCGACAGCTGCTTCTTCAACTCTGAGCTTTTCTGTGCCAGGGCTTGATTATAAAATACATAAACTGATCATAAATTACCTTAACAATAAAAAATATGCCAGTGTTATTTTAGCATCATTGAGATTCTCAATGAACAGATAAAAAACAGAGTTTACTTTCAAAGAGTCCAAGGGCTAAAAGTGCCCATGATTGGAGAAACGTGTGTGTGTGTGTGTGTGTGTGTGTGTGTGTGTGTGTGCGTTGTACCTGTGAGTAACTGTTGGATGTTGTTATAGATCTGACGTTGTGTGTTTTCATCCAGAGCCGTTCTTAAAGAGTCCAGCACACTTATACTGCATCACAAACACACAAACATAGTGAATGAGTGAACCATCTGTAAACCCCATAACAATTCTCATTAGAACGGAGCTAAATGTCGTTCTCTTACGCCTCCTGTCTGACGCCGCAGCCTCGAGTCCTGACGGTGTCAAAGTACTCTGTGACATCTGCCGAGCTCAAAGCAGACAGCAGAGGTCTGAGTCGAACCGTGAGCCAGACTGACACCTCTGAATCACTGACTGAGGGAGACGACAGCCCACCTTTCACAAACACCGTCTGGAGGAACGCCTGCTTCACCTCCGCAGAGTAGTTCAGTTCATTCACCTGTACGACACGCCAGGGAATGCATCATTAGAAAAATACATAAATATCTGCATATCACATCAGCTGCTGGGCAAAATTCCATTACGCACTTGGATGTATGGAGAAAGAACATCAAAAAAGTCTGAAAGATGCTGTTTTTCAATAGCCCTCATCACTCTGTGAACATCCTGCGGTCCGCGGAGCCGTGAAGGGGCGGAGCAAAGCTCAGCCAGCTGGGGCGGAGTCAGCAAGTATGCAACTTCCACCTGACAGAGAGAAAGACGGGTATTAAAACACTGAGAGAGCGAGAGCGAGAGAGAGAGAGAGAGTATTTCAGCACACAGGCTGTGGTTTCTCTGCTCACCCCATTAAAGTCTCCCTTCAGGTTGATCAGTTCAGTAAAGGAGGCGAATATGCGGAACTGGCCGAAATTCTTTAGCAGCCAGTCAGAGTCATTGTTCATACTCTGGACACAGGACTGACCTGAAATATCAGAAAGACATGAGATGCACGGACTTACACTCACACACAAACATTGGGTTTCATGTTTTATGGGGACATTACATAGACATAGAATGATTTTTATACTGTACAAACTGTATATTCTATCCCCTAACCCTTGCCACAGGAGAAAAAAAAAACATCACCTGTTTTCCTTATGGGGACCAAAAATGTCCCACAAAGACAAAAATGACAGGTTTTACTATTCTTGTAGGGACATTTGGACACACACACAAGCAGACAGTACCTTGGCCCTGCTGATGGGAGAGATAGTCACGTGTGAAACGGTAGACATCCTTAGTCTGAATCGCTGTGAGGCTGCTGAAAACGTTACCACAGCCTTTCACGCTACAAACACAAAAACAAAGAAATGAATGGATGAAATACAAATGTTTTTGCTAAACATGAAGACTAAGATGGGAAGTAAAAAATACTTCGTTATCACTGTACTTAAGTTGATTTTTCTGGTATCAGTACTTTCTTCACTATTTATTTTTCTGAAAACAATTTACTTTCACTCCTTACATTTTTATACAAATATCTGTACTTTCTACTTATTACATTTTCAAACCATGCTTGTTACTTTCGTTTTAATTTGTATTTGGTGGCGTCTCTAATAAATCACGAATCAGTTAGTCTTGACTGGCAAATGCTACGATTCGGTCCGCGCTTCTGCTAAAAAGGTTTTGATCAGAGTAATTAATCGTAGTACCCCAGAGTGCAGTTTGGACAATGGGGCGGGGCGACACATGTCATTTTCATTGGTTTGTAATACAGCAAATCTTATTGGTAAACACTTCGAGCGAGCCTGAGCATGCGCATTCCTTTATGTATGATTTTTGTAAATGATTTGGCATACATATACAGAAATATTAAGTGCTAACTTTAATCGTATCTTATTATCTGTTTAGTATTTTAGATGTATTAGCTAATGTTTTTTTGTACTTAAGACACAGAATAGATGAAGTTATTGTTTACAAACGAACGCTGACGGCACCTCCAGGCACTTTCATGCTGAATAGAGCTTCATTCATTTGACTTCTTCATTCCATATTAAATAAGCCTAAGACATCGGACAAACCCGAACGCAAACGGCTGATTTTACATATTAAAGCACGATCGTTTCGTTTTTTGTTTTTTTTTGATCGTTTTTTAACGAGATGATTTGCTGTCCAATGCTTGCATTAATTGATACAAACAAAGTGCTAATAAAATGTTTAATGGCAAACTCATGTTTCCTTGTTTACCCGTTAATAAAATATGTGGGCCTATATAGTTTTTAAAGGTTCATATTTTATATCAGAGGCCTAAATAAGTGTCAACGGGTATTAAAAAATCCAATTATTTATTTATCAACCCCCGCATTGTGTTATAATCTGCGTATACGAGTGAAAATAGATTTAAATAAACACTCACTGTATAGCCATACAGCTGCATAACTATATATAAAAAAAAAATCACATGCATCTGTAAATTTGTGCAATATAATGTGAGTACATGAAAAATACCATGCACAGAAGTGAACATTCATTGCTTAAATTGAGCACATACATAATAACATCTGTTTTAGTAAAAAAAAACAAAAAAAAAAAACATCTTGCATACAGAATAAATGCAAAACATTGCAAGGTTTTTATTGTACGCACAAAAAATATGGCCAGGGCGGGCTATTGGTAGCCTATTATTGTCTTATTTCCCACATAGCAACATTGTTGCAAATTCTTATTAAGGTTGAGATGACTCCATATTTAATATACACATAAACTGTGGCTCAGATAAGGTTAAGTTTAGGTTTATTTCTTTGCTCTTGGCTGACATGTGGCACTGCTGTGGCCTGCTTGTGGCCCAGATCTGGCAAACAGAAGCGGCCCACACAAGGACCATAATTCATAGCAGCATGTGGGCCAGATCATCATGCCACATGTGCCAGATGTGGGCCGGATCTGGGCCAACACAATGTTGCTATCACCATGGTTTTGCTTTAAAATGTAAAATCAAACACACTTTCGGGTTTATCCGATGTTTTACTGAAATACAGTGAATTATCATCATTTATGTAAAAAAACAGTTCTTTTAAATTTTATTATTTCTCAGTATTTTTTATCAAATAATTGCAGCCTTGGTGAGAATAAGAGACTTAATTTAAAACACTCTGAACCCAAACTTTTGAGCAGTACTGTATCACTGCAAATGGACCAGAACAGACAGTGGACACACTCTCTCTTTTTAAACATGCATTACCAATACTATCCTGAATTTTATCAAATAATATGGTCATTACATAATTTAAAAAAATGACCCAATTAAATAGCATTAATGTATCTAGTTAATTAACTTCTTTAAATAAATGAGTGGGTTGTAACTTGACAAGCACAGTGAATACTCACTGTTTACTTCTGTGCACTGTGTGAATTTAAAGGACCAAAAATGAACGATTTTTAGAAAGTGACAGTTCTAAAAATGGCAGACTGACCCTGGCCATTGCACTGATGTCTGAAATACAGGTTTAACCAAGGTTCAAAGTAGCTGCCCAACACTGACTTAATTTTTCTGAAATAGACATTTTGTCTGCTTGCTAAGGAAGGACTCAATGTTTCAAAGGTAGTGCTCACATTTCTCTGTAAGAATCACAGCTGATGTTCTTAGGGATGACAGAAAGACTATCTGGACCGATCGCAGGGAGGAACAGGTACAGGTAAGTCTGGAACCACAGAGCAAAAGTCTGCGGGGCGAAGGTGTCAAATCTAGTCATCAGATCCATCAATGTCATGTTCAGAATGATGCTGCTCACAGCAGTGTTGATGCTTGATATGTTTCTCTGAAAACAAAGCACAATGCTGACACATTCACATATACTTTTGAATAGACACTGCACTGGGTACACTGACTACATCTGACTCAACATTTATTTATCCAAAAAACAAAAACAAAACACACACATTATATGAATATGTAATCTTCTTGTTCGAAAGCATCACAGTCATGGTCTAGGCTATTTAGGATAATCAGGTTAATCAAAAACAAAAGAAAACAAAACTAAAAACGACTCACCTCCTTGCTGACCTCCACAAATTTTTCAAAGAATTTCTCAAGCTGCTTCTCATCTGGGGATTGTAGGATGCTGCTCAACACCTCCTCCACCACGGTCACATTTTCAAGAGCACCGGTGGACGGATCCAACAGCAGCTCTGCTTTCTGATCAGGTGACAGGTTTTCCAGAGCTGCCAGCTAAGGTGAACAAAAGAACAAGAAAACAGCACATGACTGTCAATGCTCTGCTTTCTGTCCAACACTAAGCACAAGTACCTGTGCCAATCAAAGGCTCTCTTAAAGCTGTGTGACAACAGAAACATAACAGAAGGTAGGTATTTTACCCCGCTGATGTTCAAGTACGTAAGGTCTGAGTAACTGGCCACAGAGGTGAATGGGCCCAAGTTGGCCTCAAGCCATTCAGCATCGCTGCTAATGTTCTGTCTGCAATCTGTTTTGAAAGACAGGGGTAGAGGAAGATCAGTCTGCATCCCAGCACCGTTATGAAGTTGACACACAACTACAGCGAGCTGTAAGCTGAAAAAACATACTGCAACGCACTCTATTCTGGCAATAGCGGGATGCAGCAAAAGCATGCTCTGGAAGGCCTACCTGGACTGCTAAACTGGGCGGCAAATGTCTTCAGGTGCTCCACCAGGACTTTGGTTATCTCCTGCGTCCTGATGAGAGTCATTTCAGGGAACACAGATCCCAGTCCTTGGACGCTGCAACAGAAAGCCACAGAGGGTGATTATGTGGATGTATTGGTGCAGATCTACAAACTTCCTGTCTCCCAGATCAGGCACTCACATCACACGGTAGTTGGTGCAGCTTATGTCAGCTGTGACAGTAACCAGCATTTCTGCGGTGAAACTGGGGAGGATAGGGACGAGCTTCACGGTGAACCACACAACCAAGGTAGTGGCCTCCAATTCCTGGATCTTCAATTGGATGATTGTGAAGGTTCGGTTCATCATCACGTCTCTCACAGCAGGGGTGATATCAGGTATCTGCAGAAACACAAAACCTGGCACTGTAAGAGAGTACCATACTTTGGGCTGTTCTCCATGGCATCAGTGAGATCTCTGTCAGACACTTTCACTTATTGACTTGCCTCAGGAGCTGTGCTCAGTGCCGTCAGAAACTCCTCTACGTTCTTAAAAGCGCCGCCTTCTTCCAGTCGGTCGAACACAGCGCTGATCTGATCGGTGTTGTTCAGTACTCCAGAGCTCAGTGTGAGTTCAGCTACTTGGGTAGGGGTCAGCAGTGCCAATGATTCAAACTGTAGCACATCATGAATGACAGAATTTATTACAGATGTAGCCGTTTATTAAAAAGAAAGAAAGAAAGAAAGTAAGAGAAAAAGAAAGAAAGAAAACAAATTATGACAGGTCAGATGAGCAACTGGCGCAAGCCAAATGTTACTCACACTGGAGAAATTTTCATTCAGGGACTGCAAATCCTCCAAGGTAGCATAGCTGGAGAAATTGCCAACGTTCTTCTCAAGCCAGTCAGCACTGCTCGTAGTTTTGGAAAGACAGGCAGGATCTGGATTGAAGACAGAGCGTTGGGGGCAATTCATGAGAACACCACTGAATTGTGAGCAAGCTGAAATAACTGTGACAAGCTGAGACGTAGAAGGATGCTTAAGGGACTACAGCACGAGAGAGGACAACTCAAGACAGTGATAGCAGTAAAAAGTACCTGATCGGTCATCTCTCGACAGGAAGCTATAGATGAAACGACTGAAGACGGCCTGTTTTTGCTCCACCGCCATGAGGGAAGCTTGACGCCCCAGAGCCTGCACCCTGAATCAGGAAAGATCAGCGGCCGTTACGGATTGCCCGACTTTACTCCGCTAAACAACACTTGAAGATTTCCACAGCACTGAGCATACTTACACAACTTGGTAGGTGTCGCAACTGAAGTTCTTGGAGCTAAGGCAGGACAGAAAGTCCCTAGAGACTGCTGACAAAAATGGTCTCAGCCTGTCCTGGAACCAGACGGCAACGAAGCTGGCATCTGTCAACTGTGAAGCGCCGAAGTTGTTTACTTTCACCTCTCCGATGGCATCGAGAACATGGGACTGAGGCTGACCATTGCTTAGGGTCTGTGAAAATAATGGGGCATGTCAATTCAGAGCTCCGGGGCAGCACTTCATATTCGGTTCCAGAAAAAGAAGGGGTGTCGCCTACCTTGTTGGAGAACTTTGACAGAGCATCCTCTAGAAGTCCTGCCACTTTCTGGAAGAGAAGCTTCCACGTCGCTGTGCTGTCGCTCATGCCGCTTGGTGCCTTGCAAGTCAGCAGCGTGAAGAGGTCATCAGAGGACAGAGACGGTGCAACCTTGAAAGAGGTGGACAGATTTATGCGGTCAGAGACACGGGACGCTTTGCAAAGTCAAGCACTCGGGTGCACAGCTGATGGAGGACTTACCGAAGAGCAGGCATATTCAGAGATGCTGAAGTTACACAGCTGAGCCGAGAAATTTGCAGACGAATGTTGAACCTCGAGTTGACCACTGCAAGACACAAAAGCATGATTCCCATTTACACCACTTTCTGAAGCCTACCTCTGTATTCAGTAGACACCAAACCGATACTGACCTGTTAACATCTTGACACAGCCTCTTTTCTGTAAAGGAAGACCAAGAAAAAAGATCAGATGGAGGACTTTCGAGCTATCTCATGAGTTTATTGCAAAATGACTAAATTCTATCAACTACCGTTGTGTGTTCTGACTTACCATTTACTAAAGTTTCAGTGCACTATTGCGAGAAAAGATGAGGCAAGAAGAGAAGAGAAAACAATTATGAACAGCTTCTCTTGGGCTTCAACTCAACTCATAAGCCATCTGAAACAATGAAGTACTTACGAAACCGACAGGGCGAGGAGGCGTGCAGTCTGAAGGGAAGGCAAGAAAAAAGAGATTTCTGTCAGTGGGTGGCCACTGGCATATGGCTTACATTCACATACATTTTGTCAGAATTCTTTTGTTTTACTTTGGTCGTGCCATACCTTCTGGTGGTGACTGTAGAAGTTTGTCTTCGCTTGACTTGAGCTCCTCTTTAAGTTCAGATGGGAGAACTGCCAAAGCCGTCTCCAGGCCTTTCAATCTAAAGAAGCATACAGAATGCAGATTTTCAACGCTTAATTCTACAGACTGCGTAAATACGTGAAACCAAAGGGGACCGATTTCTCACATTGCATTGTAAGAGTCACAGGTGAGGTTGGTGGGGATCACCACCAGAACTGAGGGACGGAAGCTGGCCAGCAGGACCACGAGATTGATTTGAAACCACAGCTCATAGTCACTCGTTTGGAAGAGGGGGAATTTAGGAGCCAGAGCAGTCAAAGTCAGGTTCAGTATTGTGTCTCGGACGTCCTCGTTTTTTATGTAGGTTATGTTTTCCTGGGGGAGGGAGGGAAACAGACACTTTTAGCATCAAGACAGGAACTTCTAACTAATCTTCTTGTTCAAAAGCATCACAGTCATGGTCTAGGCCATTTAGGATAATCAGGTTAACCAAAAACAAAAGAAAACAAAACTAAAAACGACTCACCTCCTTGCTGACATCCACAAATTTTTCAAAGAATTTCTCAAGCTGCTTCTCATCTGGGGATTGTAGGATGCTGCTCAACACCTCCTCCACCACGGTCACATTTTCAAGAGCACCGGTGGACGGATCCAACAGCAGCTCTGCTTTCTGATCAGGTGACAGGTTTTCCAGAGCTGCCAGCTAAGGTGAACAAAAGAACAAGGAAACAGCACATGACTGTCAATGCTCTGCTTTCTGTCCAACACTAAGCACAAGTACCTGTGCCAATCAAAGGCTCTCTTAAAGCTGTGTGACAACAGAAACATAACAGAAGGTAGGTATTTTACCCCGCTGATGTTCAAGTCCTTGAGGTCTGAGTAACTGGCCACAGTGGTGAATGGGCCCAAGTTGGCCTCAAGCCATTCAGCATCGCTGCTAATGTTCTGTCTGCAATCTGTTTTGAAAGACAGGGGTAGAGGAAGATCAGTCTGCATCCCAGCACCGTTATGAAGTTGACGCACAACTACAGCGAGCTGTAAGCTGAAAAAACCTACTGCAACGCACTCTATTCTGGCAATAGCGGGATGCAGCAAAAGCATGCTCTGGAAGGCCTACCTGGACTGCTAAACTGGGCGGCAAATGTCTTCAGGTGCTCCACCAGGACTTTGGTTATCTCCTGCGTCCTGATGAGAGTCATTTCAGGGAACACAGATCCCAGTCCTTGGACGCTGCAACAGAAAGCCACAGAGGGTGATTATGTGGATGTATTGGTACAGATCTACAAACTTCCTGTCTCCCAGATCAGGCACTCACATCACACGGTAGTTGGTGCAGCTTATGTCAGCTGTGACGGTAACCAGCATTTCTGCGGTGAAACTGGGGAGGATAGGGACGAGCTTCACGGTGAACCACACAACCAAGGTAGTGGCCTCCAATTCCTGGATCTTCAATTGGATGATTGTGAAGGTTCGGTTCATCATCACGTCTCTCACAGCAGGGGTGATATCAGGTATCTGCAGAAACACAAAACCTGGCACTGTAAGAGAGTACCATACTTTGGGCTGTTCTCCATGGCATCAGTGAGATCTCTGTCAGACACTTTCACTTATTGACTTGCCTCAGGAGCTGTGCTCAGTGCCGTCAGAAACTCCTCTACGTTCTTAAAAGCGTCGCCTTCTTCCAGTCGGTCGAACACAGCGCTGATCTGATCGGTGTTGTTCAGTACTCCAGAGCTCAGTGTGAGTTCAGCTACTTGGGTAGGGGTCAGCAGTGCCAATGATTCAAACTGTAGCACATCATGAATGACAGAATTTATTACAGATGAAGCCGTTTATTAAAAAGAAAGAAAGAAAGAAAGTAAGAGAAAAAGAAAGAAAGAAAACAAATTATGACAGGTCAGATGAGCAACTGGCGCAAGCCAAATGTTACTCACACTGGAGAAATTTTCATTCAGGGACTGCAAATCCTCCAAGGTAGCATAGCTGGAGAAATTGCCAACGTTCTTCTCAAGCCAGTCAGCACTGCTCGTAGTTTTGGAAAGACAGGCAGGATCTGGATTGAAGACAGAGCGTTGGGGGCAATTCATGAGAACACCACTGAATTGTGAGCAAGCTGAAATAACTGTGACAAGCTGAGACGTAGAAGGATGCTTAAGGGACTACAGCACGAGAGAGGACAACTCAAGACAGTGATAGCAGTAAAAAGTACCTGATCGGTCATCTCTCGACAGGAAGCTATAGACGAAACGACTGAAGACGGCCTGTTTTTGCTCCACCGCCATGAGGGAAGCTTGACGCCCCAGAGCCTGCACCCTGAATCAGGAAAGATCAGCGGCCGTTACGGATTGCCCGACTTTACTCCGCTAAACAACACTTGAAGATTTCCACAGCACTGAGCATACTTACACAACTTGGTAGGTGTCGCAACTGAAGTTCTTGGAGCTAAGGCAGGACAGAAAGTCCCTAGAGACTGCTGACAAAAATGGTCTCAGCCTGTCCTGGAACCAGACGGCAACGAAGCTGGCATCTGTCAACTGTGAAGCGCCGAAGTTGTTTACTTTCACCTCTCCGATGGCATCGAGAACATGGGACTGAGGCTGACCATTGCTTAGGGTCTGTGAAAATAATGGGGCATGTCAATTCAGAGCTCCGGGGCAGCACTTCATATTCGGTTCCAGAAAAAGAAGGGGTGTCGCCTACCTTGTTGGAGAACTTTGACAGAGCATCCTCTAGAAGTCCTGCCACTTTCTGGAAGAGAAGCTTCCACGTCGCTGTGCTGTCGCTCATGCCGCTTGGTGCCTTGCAAGTCAGCAGCGTGAAGAGGTCATCAGAGGACAGAGACGATGCAACCTTGAAAGAGGTGGACAGATTTATGCGGTCAGAGACACGGGACGCTTTGCAAAGTCAAGCACTCGGGTGCACAGCTGATGGAGGACTTACCGAAGAGCAGGCATATTCAGAGATGCTGAAGTTACACAGCTGAGCCGAGAAATTTGCAGACGAATGTTGAACCTCGAGTTGACCACTGCAAGACACAAAAGCATGATTCCCATTTACACCACTTTCTGAAGCCTACCTCTGTATTCAGTAGACACCAAACCGACACTGACCTGTTAACATCTTGACACAGCCTCTTTTCTGTAAAGGAAGACCAAGAAAAAAGATCAGATGGAGGACTTTCGAGCTATCTCATGAGTTTATTGGCAAAATGACTAAATTCTATCAACTACCGTTGTGTGTTCTGACTTACCATTTACTAAAGTTTCAGTGCACTATTGCGAGAAAAGATGAGGCAAGAAGAGAAGAGAAAACAGTTATGAACAGCTTCTCTTGGGCTTCAACTCAACTCATAAGCCATCTGAAACAATGAAGTACTTACGAAACCGACGGGGCGAGGAGGCGTGCAGTCTGAAGGGAAGGCAAGAAAAAAGAGATTTCTGTCAGTGGGTGGCCACTGGCATATGGCTTGCATTCACATACATTTTGTCAGAATTCTTTTGTTTTACTTTGGTCGTGCCATACCTTCTGGTGGTGACTGTAGAAGTTTGTCTTCGCTTGACTTGAGCTCCTCTTTAAGTTCAGATGGGAGAACTGCCAAAGCCGTCTCCAGGCCTTTCAATCTAAAGAAGCATACAGAATGCAGATTTTCAACGCTTAATTCTACAGACTGCGTAAATACGTGAAACCAAAGGGGACCGATTTCTCACATTGCATTGTAAGAGTCACAGGTGAGGTTGGTGGGGATCACCACCAGAACTGAGGGACGGAAGCTGGCCAGCAGGACCACGAGATTGATTTGAAACCACAGCTCATAGTCACTCGTTTGGAAGAGGGGGAATTTAGGAGCCAGAGCAGTCAAAGTCAGGTTCAGTATTGTGTCTCGGACGTCCTCGTTTTTTATGTAGGTTATGTTTTCCTGGGGGAGGGAGGGAAACAGACACTTTTAGCATCAAGACAGGAACTTCTAACTAATCTTCTTGTTCAAAAGCATCACAGTCATGGTCTAGGCCATTTAGGATAATCAGGTTAACCAAAAACAAAAGAAAACAAAACTAAAAACGACTCACCTCCTTGCTGACCTCCACAAATTTTTCAAAGAATTTCTCAAGCTGCTTCTCATCTGGGGATTGTAGGATGCTGCTCAACACCTCCTCCACCACGGTCACATTTTCAAGAGCACCGGTGGACGGATCCAACAGCAGCTCTGCTTTCTGATCAGGTGACAGGTTTTCCAGAGCTGCCAGCTAAGGTGAACGAAAGAACAAGGAAACAGCACATGACTGTCAACGCTCTGCTTTCTGTCCAACACTAAGCACAAGCACCTGTGCCAATCAAAGGCTCTCTTAAAGCTGTGTGACAACAGAAACATAACAGAAGGTAGGTATTTTACCCCGCTGATGTTCAAGTCCTTGAGGTCTGAGTAACTGGCCACAGTGGTGAATGGGCCCAAGTTGGCCTCAAGCCATTCAGCATCGCTGCTAATGTTCTGTCTGCAATCTGTTTTGAAAGACAGGGGTAGAGGAAGATCAGTCTGCATCCCAGCACCGTTATGAAGTTGACGCACAACTACAGCGAGCTGTAAGCTGAAAAAACCTACTGCAACGCACTCTATTCTGGCAATAGCGGGATGCAGCAAAAGCATGCTCTGGAAGGCCTACCTGGACTGCTAAACTGGGCGGCAAATGTCTTCAGGTGCTCCACCAGGACTTTGGTTATCTCCTGCGTCCTGATGAGAGTCATTTCAGGGAACACAGATCCCAGTCCTCGGACGCTGCAACAGAAAGCCACAGAGGGTGATTATGTGGATGTATTGGTACAGATCTACAAACTTCCTGTCTCCCAGATCAGGCACTCACATCACACGGTAGTTGGTGCAGCTTATGTCAGCTGTGACGGTAACCAGCATTTCTGCGGTGAAACTGGGGAGGATAGGGACGAGCTTCACGGTGAACCACACAACCAAGGTAGTGGCCTCCAATTCCTGGATCTTCAATTGGATGATTGTGAAGGTTCGGTTCATCATCACGTCTCTCACAGCAGGGGTGATATCAGGTATCTGCAGAAACACAAAACCTGGCACTGTAAGAGAGTACCATACTTTGGGCTGTTCTCCATGGCATCAGTGAGATCTCTGTCAGACACTTTCACTTATTGACTTGCCTCAGGAGCTGTGCTCAGTGCCGTCAGAAACTCCTCTACGTTCTTAAAAGCGTCGCCTTCTTCCAGTCGGTCGAACACAGCGCTGATCTGATCGGTGTTGTTCAGTACTCCAGAGCTCAGTGTGAGTTCAGCTACTTGGGTAGGGGTCAGCAGTGCCAATGATTCAAACTGTAGCACATCATGAATGACAGAATTTATTACAGATGAAGCCGTTTATTAAAAAGAAAGAAAGAAAGAAAGTAAGAGAAAAAGAAAGAAAGAAAACAAATTATGACAGGTCAGATGAGCAACTGGCGCAAGCCAAATGTTACTCACACTGGAGAAATTTTCATTCAGGGACTGCAAATCCTCCAAGGTAGCATAGCTGGAGAAATTGCCAACGTTCTTCTCAAGCCAGTCAGCACTGCTCGTAGTTTTGGAAAGACAGGCAGGATCTGGATTGAAGACAGAGCGTTGGGGGCAATTCATGAGAACACCACTGAATTGTGAGCAAGCTGAAATAACTGTGACAAGCTGAGACGTAGAAGGATGCTTAAGGGACTACAGCACGAGAGAGGACAACTCAAGACAGTGATAGCAGTAAAAAGTACCTGATCGGTCATCTCTCGACAGGAAGCTATAGACGAAACGACTGAAGACGGCCTGTTTTTGCTCCACCGCCATGAGGGAAGCTTGACGCCCCAGAGCCTGCACCCTGAATCAGGAAAGATCAGCGGCCGTTACGGATTGCCCGACTTTACTCCGCTAAACAACACTTGAAGATTTCCACAGCACTGAGCATACTTACACAACTTGGTAGGTGTCGCAACTGAAGTTCTTGGAGCTAAGGCAGGACAGAAAGTCCCTAGAGACTGCTGACAAAAATGGTCTCAGCCTGTCCTGGAACCAGACGGCAACGAAGCTGGCATCTGTCAACTGTGAAGCGCCGAAGTTGTTTACTTTCACCTCTCCGATGGCATCGAGAACATGGGACTGAGGCTGACCATTGCTTAGGGTCTGTGAAAATAATGGGGCATGTCAATTCAGAGCTCCGGGGCAGCACTTCATATTCGGTTCCAGAAAAAGAAGGGGTGTCGCCTACCTTGTTGGAGAACTTTGACAGAGCATCCTCTAGAAGTCCTGCCACTTTCTGGAAGAGAAGCTTCCACGTCGCTGTGCTGTCGCTCATGCCGCTTGGTGCCTTGCAAGTCAGCAGCGTGAAGAGGTCATCAGAGGACAGAGACGATGCAACCTTGAAAGAGGTGGACAGATTTATGCGGTCAGAGACACGGGACGCTTTGCAAAGTCAAGCACTCGGGTGCACAGCTGATGGAGGACTTACCGAAGAGCAGGCATATTCAGAGATGCTGAAGTTACACAGCTGAGCCGAGAAATTTGCAGACGAATGTTGAACCTCGAGTTGACCACTGCAAGACACAAAAGCATGATTCCCATTTACACCACTTTCTGAAGCCTACCTCTGTATTCAGTAGACACCAAACCGACACTGACCTGTTAACATCTTGACACAGCCTCTTTTCTGTAAAGGAAGACCAAGAAAAAAGATCAGATGGAGGACTTTCGAGCTATCTCATGAGTTTATTGCAAAATGACTAAATTCTATCAACTACCGTTGTGTGTTCTGACTTACCATTTACTAAAGTTTCAGTGCACTATTGCGAGAAAAGATGAGGCAAGAAGAGAAGAGAAAACAATTATGAACAGCTTCTCTTGGGCTTCAACTCAACTCATAAGCCATCTGAAACAATGAAGTACTTACGAAACCGACGGGGCGAGGAGGCGTGCAGTCTGAAGGGAAGGCAAGAAAAAAGAGATTTCTGTCAGTGGGTGGCCACTGGCATATGGCTTGCATTCACATACATTTTGTCAGAATTCTTTTGTTTTACTTTGGTCGTGCCATACCTTCTGGTGGTGACTGTAGAAGTTTGTCTTCGCTTGACTTGAGCTCCTCTTTAAGTTCAGATGGGAGAACTGCCAAAGCCGTCTCCAGGCCTTTCAATCTAAAGAAGCATACAGAATGCAGATTTTCAACGCTTAATTCTACAGACTGCGTAAATACGTGAAACCAAAGGGGACCGATTTCTCACATTGCATTGTAAGAGTCACAGGTGAGGTTGGTGGGGATCACCACCAGAACTGAGGGACGGAAGCTGGCCAGCAGGACCACGAGATTGATTTGAAACCACAGCTCATAGTCACTCGTTTGGAAGAGGGGGAATTTAGGAGCCAGAGCAGTCAAAGTCAGGTTCAGTATTGTGTCTCGGACGTCCTCGTTTTTTATGTAGGTTATGTTTTCCTGGGGGAGGGAGGGAAACAGACACTTTTAGCATCAAGACAGGAACTTCTAACTAATCTTCTTGTTCAAAAGCATCACAGTCATGGTCTAGGCCATTTAGGATAATCAGGTTAACCAAAAACAAAAGAAAACAAAACTAAAAACGACTCACCTCCTTGCTGACCTCCACAAATTTTTCAAAGAATTTCTCAAGCTGCTTCTCATCTGGGGATTGTAGGATGCTGCTCAACACCTCCTCCACCACGGTCACATTTTCAAGAGCACCGGTGGACGGATCCAACAGCAGCTCTGCTTTCTGATCAGGTGACAGGTTTTCCAGAGCTGCCAGCTAAGGTGAACGAAAGAACAAGGAAACAGCACATGACTGTCAACGCTCTGCTTTCTGTCCAACACTAAGCACAAGCACCTGTGCCAATCAAAGGCTCTCTTAAAGCTGTGTGACAACAGAAACATAACAGAAGGTAGGTATTTTACCCCGCTGATGTTCAAGTCCTTGAGGTCTGAGTAACTGGCCACAGTGGTGAATGGGCCCAAGTTGGCCTCAAGCCATTCAGCATCGCTGCTAATGTTCTGTCTGCAATCTGTTTTGAAAGACAGGGGTAGAGGAAGATCAGTCTGCATCCCAGCACCGTTATGAAGTTGACGCACAACTACAGCGAGCTGTAAGCTGAAAAAACCTACTGCAACGCACTCTATTCTGGCAATAGCGGGATGCAGCAAAAGCATGCTCTGGAAGGCCTACCTGGACTGCTAAACTGGGCGGCAAATGTCTTCAGGTGCTCCACCAGGACTTTGGTTATCTCCTGCGTCCTGATGAGAGTCATTTCAGGGAACACAGATCCCAGTCCTCGGACGCTGCAACAGAAAGCCACAGAGGGTGATTATGTGGATGTATTGGTACAGATCTACAAACTTCCTGTCTCCCAGATCAGGCACTCACATCACACGGTAGTTGGTGCAGCTTATGTCAGCTGTGACGGTAACCAGCATTTCTGCGGTGAAACTGGGGAGGATAGGGACGAGCTTCACGGTGAACCACACAACCAAGGTAGTGGCCTCCAATTCCTGGATCTTCAATTGGATGATTGTGAAGGTTCGGTTCATCATCACGTCTCTCACAGCAGGGGTGATATCAGGTATCTGCAGAAACACAAAACCTGGCACTGTAAGAGAGTACCATACTTTGGGCTGTTCTCCATGGCATCAGTGAGATCTCTGTCAGACACTTTCACTTATTGACTTGCCTCAGGAGCTGTGCTCAGTGCCGTCAGAAACTCCTCTACGTTCTTAAAAGCGTCGCCTTCTTCCAGTCGGTCGAACACAGCGCTGATCTGATCGGTGTTGTTCAGTACTCCAGAGCTCAGTGTGAGTTCAGCTACTTGGGTAGGGGTCAGCAGTGCCAATGATTCAAACTGTAGCACATCATGAATGACAGAATTTATTACAGATGAAGCCGTTTATTAAAAAGAAAGAAAGAAAGAAAGTAAGAGAAAAAGAAAGAAAGAAAACAAATTATGACAGGTCAGATGAGCAACTGGCGCAAGCCAAATGTTACTCACACTGGAGAAATTTTCATTCAGGGACTGCAAATCCTCCAAGGTAGCATAGCTGGAGAAATTGCCAACGTTCTTCTCAAGCCAGTCAGCACTGCTCGTAGTTTTGGAAAGACAGGCAGGATCTGGATTGAAGACAGAGCGTTGGGGGCAATTCATGAGAACACCACTGAATTGTGAGCAAGCTGAAATAACTGTGACAAGCTGAGACGTAGAAGGATGCTTAAGGGACTACAGCACGAGAGAGGACAACTCAAGACAGTGATAGCAGTAAAAAGTACCTGATCGGTCATCTCTCGACAGGAAGCTATAGACGAAACGACTGAAGACGGCCTGTTTTTGCTCCACCGCCATGAGGGAAGCTTGACGCCCCAGAGCCTGCACCCTGAATCAGGAAAGATCAGCGGCCGTTACGGATTGCCCGACTTTACTCCGCTAAACAACACTTGAAGATTTCCACAGCACTGAGCATACTTACACAACTTGGTAGGTGTCGCAACTGAAGTTCTTGGAGCTAAGGCAGGACAGAAAGTCCCTAGAGACTGCTGACAAAAATGGTCTCAGCCTGTCCTGGAACCAGACGGCAACGAAGCTGGCATCTGTCAACTGTGAAGCGCCGAAGTTGTTTACTTTCACCTCTCCGATGGCATCGAGAACATGGGACTGAGGCTGACCATTGCTTAGGGTCTGTGAAAATAATGGGGCATGTCAATTCAGAGCTCCGGGGCAGCACTTCATATTCGGTTCCAGAAAAAGAAGGGGTGTCGCCTACCTTGTTGGAGAACTTTGACAGAGCATCCTCTAGAAGTCCTGCCACTTTCTGGAAGAGAAGCTTCCACGTCGCTGTGCTGTCGCTCATGCCGCTTGGTGCCTTGCAAGTCAGCAGCGTGAAGAGGTCATCAGAGGACAGAGACGATGCAACCTTGAAAGAGGTGGACAGATTTATGCGGTCAGAGACACGGGACGCTTTGCAAAGTCAAGCACTCGGGTGCACAGCTGATGGAGGACTTACCGAAGAGCAGGCATATTCAGAGATGCTGAAGTTACACAGCTGAGCCGAGAAATTTGCAGACGAATGTTGAACCTCGAGTTGACCACTGCAAGACACAAAAGCATGATTCCCATTTACACCACTTTCTGAAGCCTACCTCTGTATTCAGTAGACACCAAACCGACACTGACCTGTTAACATATTGACACAGCCTCTTTTCTGTAAAGGAAGACCAAGAAAAAAGATCAGATGGAGGACTTTCGAGCTATCTCATGAGTTTATTGCAAAATGACTAAATTCTATCAACTACCGTTGTGTGTTCTGACTTACCATTTACTAAAGTTTCAGTGCACTATTGCGAGAAAAGATGAGGCAAGAAGAGAAGAGAAAACAATTATGAACAGCTTCTCTTGGGCTTCAACTCAACTCATAAGCCATCTGAAACAATGAAGTACTTACGAAACCGACGGGGCGAGGAGGCGTGCAGTCTGAAGGGAAGGCAAGAAAAAAGAGATTTCTGTCAGTGGGTGGCCACTGGCATATGGCTTGCATTCACATACATTTTGTCAGAATTCTTTTGTTTTACTTTGGTCGTGCCATACCTTCTGGTGGTGACTGTAGAAGTTTGTCTTCGCTTGACTTGAGCTCCTCTTTAAGTTCAGATGGGAGAACTGCCAAAGCCGTCTCCAGGCCTTTCAATCTAAAGAAGCATACAGAATGCAGATTTTCAACGCTTAATTCTACAGACTGCGTAAATACGTGAAACCAAAGGGGACCGATTTCTCACATTGCATTGTAAGAGTCACAGGTGAGGTTGGTGGGGATCACCACCAGAACTGAGGGACGGAAGCTGGCCAGCAGGACCACGAGATTGATTTGAAACCACAGCTCATAGTCACTCGTTTGGAAGAGGGGGAATTTAGGAGCCAGAGCAGTCAAAGTCAGGTTCAGTATTGTGTCTCGGACGTCCTCGTTTTTTATGTAGGTTATGTTTTCCTGGGGGAGGGAGGGAAACAGACACTTTTAGCATCAAGACAGGAACTTCTAACTAATCTTCTTGTTCAAAAGCATCACAGTCATGGTCTAGGCCATTTAGGATAATCAGGTTAACCAAAAACAAAAGAAAACAAAACTAAAAACGACTCACCTCCTTGCTGACCTCCACAAATTTTTCAAAGAATTTCTCAAGCTGCTTCTCATCTGGGGATTGTAGGATGCTGCTCAACACCTCCTCCACCACGGTCACATTTTCAAGAGCACCGGTGGACGGATCCAACAGCAGCTCTGCTTTCTGATCAGGTGACAGGTTTTCCAGAGCTGCCAGCTAAGGTGAACGAAAGAACAAGGAAACAGCACATGACTGTCAACGCTCTGCTTTCTGTCCAACACTAAGCACAAGCACCTGTGCCAATCAAAGGCTCTCTTAAAGCTGTGTGACAACAGAAACATAACAGAAGGTAGGTATTTTACCCCGCTGATGTTCAAGTCCTTGAGGTCTGAGTAACTGGCCACAGTGGTGAATGGGCCCAAGTTGGCCTCAAGCCATTCAGCATCGCTGCTAATGTTCTGTCTGCAATCTGTTTTGAAAGACAGGGGTAGAGGAAGATCAGTCTGCATCCCAGCACCGTTATGAAGTTGACGCACAACTACAGCGAGCTGTAAGCTGAAAAAACCTACTGCAACGCACTCTATTCTGGCAATAGCGGGATGCAGCAAAAGCATGCTCTGGAAGGCCTACCTGGACTGCTAAACTGGGCGGCAAATGTCTTCAGGTGCTCCACCAGGACTTTGGTTATCTCCTGCGTCCTGATGAGAGTCATTTCAGGGAACACAGATCCCAGTCCTCGGACGCTGCAACAGAAAGCCACAGAGGGTGATTATGTGGATGTATTGGTACAGATCTACAAACTTCCTGTCTCCCAGATCAGGCACTCACATCACACGGTAGTTGGTGCAGCTTATGTCAGCTGTGACGGTAACCAGCATTTCTGCGGTGAAACTGGGGAGGATAGGGACGAGCTTCACGGTGAACCACACAACCAAGGTAGTGGCCTCCAATTCCTGGATCTTCAATTGGATGATTGTGAAGGTTCGGTTCATCATCACGTCTCTCACAGCAGGGGTGATATCAGGTATCTGCAGAAACACAAAACCTGGCACTGTAAGAGAGTACCATACTTTGGGCTGTTCTCCATGGCATCAGTGAGATCTCTGTCAGACACTTTCACTTATTGACTTGCCTCAGGAGCTGTGCTCAGTGCCGTCAGAAACTCCTCTACGTTCTTAAAAGCGTCGCCTTCTTCCAGTCGGTCGAACACAGCGCTGATCTGATCGGTGTTGTTCAGTACTCCAGAGCTCAGTGTGAGTTCAGCTACTTGGGTAGGGGTCAGCAGTGCCAATGATTCAAACTGTAGCACATCATGAATGACAGAATTTATTACAGATGAAGCCGTTTATTAAAAAGAAAGAAAGAAAGAAAGTAAGAGAAAAAGAAAGAAAGAAAACAAATTATGACAGGTCAGATGAGCAACTGGCGCAAGCCAAATGTTACTCACACTGGAGAAATTTTCATTCAGGGACTGCAAATCCTCCAAGGTAGCATAGCTGGAGAAATTGCCAACGTTCTTCTCAAGCCAGTCAGCACTGCTCGTAGTTTTGGAAAGACAGGCAGGATCTGGATTGAAGACAGAGCGTTGGGGGCAATTCATGAGAACACCACTGAATTGTGAGCAAGCTGAAATAACTGTGACAAGCTGAGACGTAGAAGGATGCTTAAGGGACTACAGCACGAGAGAGGACAACTCAAGACAGTGATAGCAGTAAAAAGTACCTGATCGGTCATCTCTCGACAGGAAGCTATAGACGAAACGACTGAAGACGGCCTGTTTTTGCTCCACCGCCATGAGGGAAGCTTGACGCCCCAGAGCCTGCACCCTGAATCAGGAAAGATCAGCGGCCGTTACGGATTGCCCGACTTTACTCCGCTAAACAACACTTGAAGATTTCCACAGCACTGAGCATACTTACACAACTTGGTAGGTGTCGCAACTGAAGTTCTTGGAGCTAAGGCAGGACAGAAAGTCCCTAGAGACTGCTGACAAAAATGGTCTCAGCCTGTCCTGGAACCAGACGGCAACGAAGCTGGCATCTGTCAACTGTGAAGCGCCGAAGTTGTTTACTTTCACCTCTCCGATGGCATCGAGAACATGGGACTGAGGCTGACCATTGCTTAGGGTCTGTGAAAATAATGGGGCATGTCAATTCAGAGCTCCGGGGCAGCACTTCATATTCGGTTCCAGAAAAAGAAGGGGTGTCGCCTACCTTGTTGGAGAACTTTGACAGAGCATCCTCTAGAAGTCCTGCCACTTTCTGGAAGAGAAGCTTCCACGTCGCTGTGCTGTCGCTCATGCCGCTTGGTGCCTTGCAAGTCAGCAGCGTGAAGAGGTCATCAGAGGACAGAGACGGTGCAACCTTGAAAGAGGTGGACAGATTTATGCGGTCAGAGACACGGGACGCTTTGCAAAGTCAAGCACTCGGGTGCACAGCTGATGGAGGACTTACCGAAGAGCAGGCATATTCAGAGATGCTGAAGTTACACAGCTGAGCCGAGAAATTTGCAGACGAATGTTGAACCTCGAGTTGACCACTGCAAGACACAAAAGCATGATTCCCATTTACACCACTTTCTGAAGCCTACCTCTGTATTCAGTAGACACCAAACCGACACTGACCTGTTAACATCTTGACACAGCCTCTTTTCTGTAAAGGAAGACCAAGAAAAAAGATCAGATGGAGGACTTTCGAGCTATCTCATGAGTTTATTGCAAAATGACTAAATTCTATCAACTACCGTTGTGTGTTCTGACTTACCATTTACTAAAGTTTCAGTGCACTATTGCGAGAAAAGATGAGGCAAGAAGAGAAGAGAAAACAATTATGAACAGCTTCTCTTGGGCTTCAACTCAACTCATAAGCCATCTGAAACAATGAAGTACTTACGAAACCGACGGGGCGAGGAGGCGTGCAGTCTGAAGGGAAGGCAAGAAAAAAGAGATTTCTGTCAGTGGGTGGCCACTGGCATATGGCTTGCATTCACATACATTTTGTCAGAATTCTTTTGTTTTACTTTGGTCGTGCCATACCTTCTGGTGGTGACTGTAGAAGTTTGTCTTCGCTTGACTTGAGCTCCTCTTTAAGTTCAGATGGGAGAACTGCCAAAGCCGTCTCCAGGCCTTTCAATCTAAAGAAGCATACAGAATGCAGATTTTCAACGCTTAATTCTACAGACTGCGTAAATACGTGAAACCAAAGGGGACCGATTTCTCACATTGCATTGTAAGAGTCACAGGTGAGGTTGGTGGGGATCACCACCAGAACTGAGGGACGGAAGCTGGCCAGCAGGACCACGAGATTGATTTGAAACCACAGCTCATAGTCACTCGTTTGGAAGAGGGGGAATTTAGGAGCCAGAGCAGTCAAAGTCAGGTTCAGTATTGTGTCTCGGACGTCCTCGTTTTTTATGTAGGTTATGTTTTCCTGGGGGAGGGAGGGAAACAGACACTTTTAGCATCAAGACAGGAACTTCTAACTAATCTTCTTGTTCAAAAGCATCACAGTCATGGTCTAGGCCATTTAGGATAATCAGGTTAACCAAAAACAAAAGAAAACAAAACTAAAAACGACTCACCTCCTTGCTGACCTCCACAAATTTTTCAAAGAATTTCTCAAGCTGCTTCTCATCTGGGGATTGTAGGATGCTGCTCAACACCTCCTCCACCACGGTCACATTTTCAAGAGCACCGGTGGACGGATCCAACAGCAGCTCTGCTTTCTGATCAGGTGACAGGTTTTCCAGAGCTGCCAGCTAAGGTGAACGAAAGAACAAGGAAACAGCACATGACTGTCAACGCTCTGCTTTCTGTCCAACACTAAGCACAAGCACCTGTGCCAATCAAAGGCTCTCTTAAAGCTGTGTGACAACAGAAACATAACAGAAGGTAGGTATTTTACCCCGCTGATGTTCAAGTCCTTGAGGTCTGAGTAACTGGCCACAGTGGTGAATGGGCCCAAGTTGGCCTCAAGCCATTCAGCATCGCTGCTAATGTTCTGTCTGCAATCTGTTTTGAAAGACAGGGGTAGAGGAAGATCAGTCTGCATCCCAGCACCGTTATGAAGTTGACGCACAACTACAGCGAGCTGTAAGCTGAAAAAACCTACTGCAACGCACTCTATTCTGGCAATAGCGGGATGCAGCAAAAGCATGCTCTGGAAGGCCTACCTGGACTGCTAAACTGGGCGGCAAATGTCTTCAGGTGCTCCACCAGGACTTTGGTTATCTCCTGCGTCCTGATGAGAGTCATTTCAGGGAACACAGATCCCAGTCCTTGGACGCTGCAACAGAAAGCCACAGAGGGTGATTATGTGGATGTATTGGTACAGATCTACAAACTTCCTGTCTCCCAGATCAGGCACTCACATCACACGGTAGTTGGTGCAGCTTATGTCAGCTGTGACGGTAACCAGCATTTCTGCGGTGAAACTGGGGAGGATAGGGACGAGCTTCACGGTGAACCACACAACCAAGGTAGTGGCCTCCAATTCCTGGATCTTCAATTGGATGATTGTGAAGGTTCGGTTCATCATCACGTCTCTCACAGCAGGGGTGATATCAGGTATCTGCAGAAACACAAAACCTGGCACTGTAAGAGAGTACCATACTTTGGGCTGTTCTCCATGGCATCAGTGAGATCTCTGTCAGACACTTTCACTTATTGACTTGCCTCAGGAGCTGTGCTCAGTGCCGTCAGAAACTCCTCTACGTTCTTAAAAGCGTCGCCTTCTTCCAGTCGGTCGAACACAGCGCTGATCTGATCGGTGTTGTTCAGTACTCCAGAGCTCAGTGTGAGTTCAGCTACTTGGGTAGGGGTCAGCAGTGCCAATGATTCAAACTGTAGCACATCATGAATGACAGAATTTATTACAGATGAAGCCGTTTATTAAAAAGAAAGAAAGAAAGAAAGTAAGAGAAAAAGAAAGAAAGAAAACAAATTATGACAGGTCAGATGAGCAACTGGCGCAAGCCAAATGTTACTCACACTGGAGAAATTTTCATTCAGGGACTGCAAATCCTCCAAGGTAGCATAGCTGGAGAAATTGCCAACGTTCTTCTCAAGCCAGTCAGCACTGCTCGTAGTTTTGGAAAGACAGGCAGGATCTGGATTGAAGACAGAGCGTTGGGGGCAATTCATGAGAACACCACTGAATTGTGAGCAAGCTGAAATAACTGTGACAAGCTGAGACGTAGAAGGATGCTTAAGGGACTACAGCACGAGAGAGGACAACTCAAGACAGTGATAGCAGTAAAAAGTACCTGATCGGTCATCTCTCGACAGGAAGCTATAGACGAAACGACTGAAGACGGCCTGTTTTTGCTCCACCGCCATGAGGGAAGCTTGACGCCCCAGAGCCTGCACCCTGAATCAGGAAAGATCAGCGGCCGTTACGGATTGCCCGACTTTACTCCGCTAAACAACACTTGAAGATTTCCACAGCACTGAGCATACTTACACAACTTGGTAGGTGTCGCAACTGAAGTTCTTGGAGCTAAGGCAGGACAGAAAGTCCCTAGAGACTGCTGACAAAAATGGTCTCAGCCTGTCCTGGAACCAGACGGCAACGAAGCTGGCATCTGTCAACTGTGAAGCGCCGAAGTTGTTTACTTTCACCTCTCCGATGGCATCGAGAACATGGGACTGAGGCTGACCATTGCTTAGGGTCTGTGAAAATAATGGGGCATGTCAATTCAGAGCTCCGGGGCAGCACTTCATATTCGGTTCCAGAAAAAGAAGGGGTGTCGCCTACCTTGTTGGAGAACTTTGACAGAGCATCCTCTAGAAGTCCTGCCACTTTCTGGAAGAGAAGCTTCCACGTCGCTGTGCTGTCGCTCATGCCGCTTGGTGCCTTGCAAGTCAGCAGCGTGAAGAGGTCATCAGAGGACAGAGACGGTGCAACCTTGAAAGAGGTGGACAGATTTATGCGGTCAGAGACACGGGACGCTTTGCAAAGTCAAGCACTCGGGTGCACAGCTGATGGAGGACTTACCGAAGAGCAGGCATATTCAGAGATGCTGAAGTTACACAGCTGAGCCGAGAAATTT
Source organism: Hypophthalmichthys molitrix (assembly GCA_037950675.1). Taxonomy (NCBI): domain Eukaryota; kingdom Metazoa; phylum Chordata; class Actinopteri; order Cypriniformes; family Xenocyprididae; genus Hypophthalmichthys; species Hypophthalmichthys molitrix. The sequence goes on along the minus strand of CM075492.1, from coordinate 453,645 downwards.
GCAGACGAATGTTGAACCTCGAGTTGACCACTGCAAGACACAAAAGCATGATTCCCATTTACACCACTTTCTGAAGCCTACCTCTGTATTCAGTAGACACCAAACCGACACTGACCTGTTAACATCTTGACACAGCCTCTTTTCTGTAAAGGAAGACCAAGAAAAAAGATCAGATGGAGGACTTTCGAGCTATCTCATGAGTTTATTGGCAAAATGACTAAATTCTATCAACTACCGTTGTGTGTTCTGACTTACCATTTACTAAAGTTTCAGTGCACTATTGCGAGAAAAGATGAGGCAAGAAGAGAAGAGAAAACAGTTATGAACAGCTTCTCTTGGGCTTCAACTCAACTCATAAGCCATCTGAAACAATGAAGTACTTACGAAACCGACGGGGCGAGGAGGCGTGCAGTCTGAAGGGAAGGCAAGAAAAAAGAGATTTCTGTCAGTGGGTGGCCACTGGCATATGGCTTGCATTCACATACATTTTGTCAGAATTCTTTTGTTTTACTTTGGTCGTGCCATACCTTCTGGTGGTGACTGTAGAAGTTTGTCTTCGCTTGACTTGAGCTCCTCTTTAAGTTCAGATGGGAGAACTGCCAAAGCCGTCTCCAGGCCTTTCAATCTAAAGAAGCATACAGAATGCAGATTTTCAACGCTTAATTCTACAGACTGCGTAAATACGTGAAACCAAAGGGGACCGATTTCTCACATTGCATTGTAAGAGTCACAGGTGAGGTTGGTGGGGATCACCACCAGAACTGAGGGACGGAAGCTGGCCAGCAGGACCACGAGATTGATTTGAAACCACAGCTCATAGTCACTCGTTTGGAAGAGGGGGAATTTAGGAGCCAGAGCAGTCAAAGTCAGGTTCAGTATTGTGTCTCGGACGTCCTCGTTTTTTATGTAGGTTATGTTTTCCTGGGGGAGGGAGGGAAACAGACACTTTTAGCATCAAGAGAGGAACTTCTAACTAATCTTCTTGTTCAAAAGCATCACAGTCATGGTCTAGGCCATTTAGGATAATCAGGTTAACCAAAAACAAAAGAAAACAAAACTAAAAACGACTCACCTCCTTGCTGACCTCCACAAATTTTTCAAAGAATTTCTCAAGCTGCTTCTCATCTGGGGATTGTAGGATGCTGCTCAACACCTCCTCCACCACGGTCACATTTTCAAGAGCACCGGTGGACGGATCCAACAGCAGCTCTGCTTTCTGATCAGGTGACAGGTTTTCCAGAGCTGCCAGCTAAGGTGAGCGAAAGAACAAGGAAACAGCACATGACTGTCAACGCTCTGCTTTCTGTCCAACACTAAGCACAAGCACCTGTGCCAATCAAAGGCTCTCTTAAAGCTGTGTGACAACAGAAACATAACAGAAGGTAGGTATTTTACCCCGCTGATGTTCAAGTCCTTGAGGTCTGAGTAACTGGCCACAGTGGTGAATGGGCCCAAGTTGGCCTCAAGCCATTCAGCATCGCTGCTAATGTTCTGTCTGCAATCTGTTTTGAAAGACAGGGGTAGAGGAAGATCAGTCTGCATCCCAGCACCGTTATGAAGTTGACGCACAACTACAGCGAGCTGTAAGCTGAAAAAACCTACTGCAACGCACTCTATTCTGGCAATAGCGGGATGCAGCAAAAGCATGCTCTGGAAGGCCTACCTGGACTGCTAAACTGGGCGGCAAATGTCTTCAGGTGCTCCACCAGGACTTTGGTTATCTCCTGCGTCCTGATGAGAGTCATTTCAGGGAACACAGATCCCAGTCCTTGGACGCTGCAACAGAAAGCCACAGAGGGTGATTATGTGGATGTATTGGTACAGATCTACAAACTTCCTGTCTCCCAGATCAGGCACTCACATCACACGGTAGTTGGTGCAGCTTATGTCAGCTGTGACGGTAACCAGCATTTCTGCGGTGAAACTGGGGAGGATAGGGACGAGCTTCACGGTGAACCACACAACCAAGGTAGTGGCCTCCAATTCCTGGATCTTCAATTGGATGATTGTGAAGGTTCGGTTCATCATCACGTCTCTCACAGCAGGGGTGATATCAGGTATCTGCAGAAACACAAAACCTGGCACTGTAAGAGAGTACCATACTTTGGGCTGTTCTCCATGGCATCAGTGAGATCTCTGTCAGACACTTTCACTTATTGACTTGCCTCAGGAGCTGTGCTCAGTGCCGTCAGAAACTCCTCTACGTTCTTAAAAGCGTCGCCTTCTTCCAGTCGGTCGAACACAGCGCTGATCTGATCGGTGTTGTTCAGTACTCCAGAGCTCAGTGTGAGTTCAGCTACTTGGGTAGGGGTCAGCAGTGCCAATGATTCAAACTGTAGCACGTCATGAATGACAGAATTTATTACAGATGAAGCCGTTTATTAAAAAGAAAGAAAGAAAGAAAGTAAGAGAAAAAGAAAGAAAGAAAACAAATTATGACAGGTCAGATGAGCAACTGGCGCAAGCCAAATGTTACTCACACTGGAGAAATTTTCATTCAGGGACTGCAAATCCTCCAAGGTAGCATAGCTGGAGAAATTGCCAACGTTCTTCTCAAGCCAGTCAGCACTGCTCGTAGTTTTGGAAAGACAGGCAGGATCTGGATTGAAGACAGAGCGTTGGGGGCAATTCATGAGAACACCACTGAATTGTGAGCAAGCTGAAATAACTGTGACAAGCTGAGACGTAGAAGGATGCTTAAGGGACTACAGCACGAGAGAGGACAACTCAAGACAGTGATAGCAGTAAAAAGTACCTGATCGGTCATCTCTCGACAGGAAGCTATAGACGAAACGACTGAAGACGGCCTGTTTTTGCTCCACCGCCATGAGGGAAGCTTGACGCCCCAGAGCCTGCACCCTGAATCAGGAAAGATCAGCGGCCGTTACGGATTGCCCGACTTTACTCCGCTAAACAACACTTGAAGATTTCCACAGCACTGAGCATACTTACACAACTTGGTAGGTGTCGCAACTGAAGTTCTTGGAGCTAAGGCAGGACAGAAAGTCCCTAGAGACTGCTGACAAAAATGGTCTCAGCCTGTCCTGGAACCAGACGGCAACGAAGCTGGCATCTGTCAACTGTGAAGCGCCGAAGTTGTTTACTTTCACCTCTCCGATGGCATCGAGAACATGGGACTGAGGCTGACCATTGCTTAGGGTCTGTGAAAATAATGGGGCATGTCAATTCAGAGCTCCGGGGCAGCACTTCATATTCGGTTCCAGAAAAAGAAGGGGTGTCGCCTACCTTGTTGGAGAACTTTGACAGAGCATCCTCTAGAAGTCCTGCCACTTTCTGGAAGAGAAGCTTCCACGTCGCTGTGCTGTCGCTCATGCCGCTTGGTGCCTTGCAAGTCAGCAGCGTGAAGAGGTCATCAGAGGACAGAGACGATGCAACCTTGAAAGAGGTGGACAGATTTATGCGGTCAGAGACACGGGACGCTTTGCAAAGTCAAGCACTCGGGTGCACAGCTGATGGAGGACTTACCGAAGAGCAGGCATATTCAGAGATGCTGAAGTTACACAGCTGAGCCGAGAAATTTGCAGACGAATGTTGAACCTCGAGTTGACCACTGCAAGACACAAAAGCATGATTCCCATTTACACCACTTTCTGAAGCCTACCTCTGTATTCAGTAGACACCAAACCGATACTGACCTGTTAACATCTTGACACAGCCTCTTTTCTGTAAAGGAAGACCAAGAAAAAAGATCAGATGGAGGACTTTCGAGCTATCTCATGAGTTTATTGGCAAAATGACTAAATTCTATCAACTACCGTTGTGTGTTCTGACTTACCATTTACTAAAGTTTCAGTGCACTATTGCGAGAAAAGATGAGGCAAGAAGAGAAGAGAAAACAGTTATGAACAGCTTCTCTTGGGCTTCAACTCAACTCATAAGCCATCTGAAACAATGAAGTACTTACGAAACCGACGGGGCGAGGAGGCGTGCAGTCTGAAGGGAAGGCAAGAAAAAAGAGATTTCTGTCAGTGGGTGGCCACTGGCATATGGCTTGCATTCACATACATTTTGTCAGAATTCTTTTGTTTTACTTTGGTCGTGCCATACCTTCTGGTGGTGACTGTAGAAGTTTGTCTTCGCTTGACTTGAGCTCCTCTTTAAGTTCAGATGGGAGAACTGCCAAAGCCGTCTCCAGGCCTTTCAATCTAAAGAAGCATACAGAATGCAGATTTTCAACGCTTAATTCTACAGACTGCGTAAATACGTGAAACCAAAGGGGACCGATTTCTCACATTGCATTGTAAGAGTCACAGGTGAGGTTGGTGGGGATCACCACCAGAACTGAGGGACGGAAGCTGGCCAGCAGGACCACGAGATTGATTTGAAACCACAGCTCATAGTCACTCGTTTGGAAGAGGGGGAATTTAGGAGCCAGAGCAGTCAAAGTCAGGTTCAGTATTGTGTCTCGGACGTCCTCGTTTTTTATGTAGGTTATGTTTTCCTGGGGGAGGGAGGGAAACAGACACTTTTAGCATCAAGAGAGGAACTTCTAACTAATCTTCTTGTTCAAAAGCATCACAGTCATGGTCTAGGCCATTTAGGATAATCAGGTTAACCAAAAACAAAAGAAAACAAAACTAAAAACGACTCACCTCCTTGCTGACCTCCACAAATTTTTCAAAGAATTTCTCAAGCTGCTTCTCATCTGGGGATTGTAGGATGCTGCTCAACACCTCCTCCACCACGGTCACATTTTCAAGAGCACCGGTGGACGGATCCAACAGCAGCTCTGCTTTCTGATCAGGTGACAGGTTTTCCAGAGCTGCCAGCTAAGGTGAGCGAAAGAACAAGGAAACAGCACATGACTGTCAACGCTCTGCTTTCTGTCCAACACTAAGCACAAGCACCTGTGCCAATCAAAGGCTCTCTTAAAGCTGTGTGACAACAGAAACATAACAGAAGGTAGGTATTTTACCCCGCTGATGTTCAAGTCCTTGAGGTCTGAGTAACTGGCCACAGTGGTGAATGGGCCCAAGTTGGCCTCAAGCCATTCAGCATCGCTGCTAATGTTCTGTCTGCAATCTGTTTTGAAAGACAGGGGTAGAGGAAGATCAGTCTGCATCCCAGCACCGTTATGAAGTTGACGCACAACTACAGCGAGCTGTAAGCTGAAAAAACCTACTGCAACGCACTCTATTCTGGCAATAGCGGGATGCAGCAAAAGCATGCTCTGGAAGGCCTACCTGGACTGCTAAACTGGGCGGCAAATGTCTTCAGGTGCTCCACCAGGACTTTGGTTATCTCCTGCGTCCTGATGAGAGTCATTTCAGGGAACACAGATCCCAGTCCTTGGACGCTGCAACAGAAAGCCACAGAGGGTGATTATGTGGATGTATTGGTACAGATCTACAAACTTCCTGTCTCCCAGATCAGGCACTCACATCACACGGTAGTTGGTGCAGCTTATGTCAGCTGTGACGGTAACCAGCATTTCTGCGGTGAAACTGGGGAGGATAGGGACGAGCTTCACGGTGAACCACACAACCAAGGTAGTGGCCTCCAATTCCTGGATCTTCAATTGGATGATTGTGAAGGTTCGGTTCATCATCACGTCTCTCACAGCAGGGGTGATATCAGGTATCTGCAGAAACACAAAACCTGGCACTGTAAGAGAGTACCATACTTTGGGCTGTTCTCCATGGCATCAGTGAGATCTCTGTCAGACACTTTCACTTATTGACTTGCCTCAGGAGCTGTGCTCAGTGCCGTCAGAAACTCCTCTACGTTCTTAAAAGCGTCGCCTTCTTCCAGTCGGTCGAACACAGCGCTGATCTGATCGGTGTTGTTCAGTACTCCAGAGCTCAGTGTGAGTTCAGCTACTTGGGTAGGGGTCAGCAGTGCCAATGATTCAAACTGTAGCACGTCATGAATGACAGAATTTATTACAGATGAAGCCGTTTATTAAAAAGAAAGAAAGAAAGAAAGTAAGAGAAAAAGAAAGAAAGAAAACAAATTATGACAGGTCAGATGAGCAACTGGCGCAAGCCAAATGTTACTCACACTGGAGAAATTTTCATTCAGGGACTGCAAATCCTCCAAGGTAGCATAGCTGGAGAAATTGCCAACGTTCTTCTCAAGCCAGTCAGCACTGCTCGTAGTTTTGGAAAGACAGGCAGGATCTGGATTGAAGACAGAGCGTTGGGGGCAATTCATGAGAACACCACTGAATTGTGAGCAAGCTGAAATAACTGTGACAAGCTGAGACGTAGAAGGATGCTTAAGGGACTACAGCACGAGAGAGGACAACTCAAGACAGTGATAGCAGTAAAAAGTACCTGATCGGTCATCTCTCGACAGGAAGCTATAGACGAAACGACTGAAGACGGCCTGTTTTTGCTCCACCGCCATGAGGGAAGCTTGACGCCCCAGAGCCTGCACCCTGAATCAGGAAAGATCAGCGGCCGTTACGGATTGCCCGACTTTACTCCGCTAAACAACACTTGAAGATTTCCACAGCACTGAGCATACTTACACAACTTGGTAGGTGTCGCAACTGAAGTTCTTGGAGCTAAGGCAGGACAGAAAGTCCCTAGAGACTGCTGACAAAAATGGTCTCAGCCTGTCCTGGAACCAGACGGCAACGAAGCTGGCATCTGTCAACTGTGAAGCGCCGAAGTTGTTTACTTTCACCTCTCCGATGGCATCGAGAACATGGGACTGAGGCTGACCATTGCTTAGGGTCTGTGAAAATAATGGGGCATGTCAATTCAGAGCTCCGGGGCAGCACTTCATATTCGGTTCCAGAAAAAGAAGGGGTGTCGCCTACCTTGTTGGAGAACTTTGACAGAGCATCCTCTAGAAGTCCTGCCACTTTCTGGAAGAGAAGCTTCCACGTCGCTGTGCTGTCGCTCATGCCGCTTGGTGCCTTGCAAGTCAGCAGCGTGAAGAGGTCATCAGAGGACAGAGACGATGCAACCTTGAAAGAGGTGGACAGATTTATGCGGTCAGAGACACGGGACGCTTTGCAAAGTCAAGCACTCGGGTGCACAGCTGATGGAGGACTTACCGAAGAGCAGGCATATTCAGAGATGCTGAAGTTACACAGCTGAGCCGAGAAATTTGCAGACGAATGTTGAACCTCGAGTTGACCACTGCAAGACACAAAAGCATGATTCCCATTTACACCACTTTCTGAAGCCTACCTCTGTATTCAGTAGACACCAAACCGACACTGACCTGTTAACATCTTGACACAGCCTCTTTTCTGTAAAGGAAGACCAAGAAAAAAGATCAGATGGAGGACTTTCGAGCTATCTCATGAGTTTATTGGCAAAATGACTAAATTCTATCAACTACCGTTGTGTGTTCTGACTTACCATTTACTAAAGTTTCAGTGCACTATTGCGAGAAAAGATGAGGCAAGAAGAGAAGAGAAAACAGTTATGAACAGCTTCTCTTGGGCTTCAACTCAACTCATAAGCCATCTGAAACAATGAAGTACTTACGAAACCGACGGGGCGAGGAGGCGTGCAGTCTGAAGGGAAGGCAAGAAAAAAGAGATTTCTGTCAGTGGGTGGCCACTGGCATATGGCTTGCATTCACATACATTTTGTCAGAATTCTTTTGTTTTACTTTGGTCGTGCCATACCTTCTGGTGGTGACTGTAGAAGTTTGTCTTCGCTTGACTTGAGCTCCTCTTTAAGTTCAGATGGGAGAACTGCCAAAGACATCTCCAGGCCTTTCAATCTAAAGAAGCATACAGAATGCAGATTTTCAACGCTTAATTCTACAGACTGCGTAAATACGTGAAACCAAAGGAGACCGATTTCTCACATTGCATTGTAAGAGTCACAGGTGAGGTTGGTGGGGATCACCACCAGAACTGAGGGACGGAAGCTGGCCAGCAGGACCACGAGATTGATTTGAAACCACAGCTCATAGTCACTCGTTTGGAAGAGGGGGAATTTAGGAGCCAGAGCAGTCAAAGTCAGGTTCAGTATTGTGTCTCGGACGTCCTCGTTTTTTATGTAGGTTATGTTTTCCTGGGGGAGGGAGGGAAACAGACACTTTTAGCATCAAGACAGGAACTTCTAACTAATCTTCTTGTTCAAAAGCATCACAGTCATGGTCTAGGCCATTTAGGATAATCAGGTTAACCAAAAACAAAAGAAAACAAAACTAAAAACGACTCACCTCCTTGCTGACCTCCACAAATTTTTCAAAGAATTTCTCAAGCTGCTTCTCATCTGGGGATTGTAGGATGCTGCTCAACACCTCCTCCACCACGGTCACATTTTCAAGAGCACCGGTGGACGGATCCAACAGCAGCTCTGCTTTCTGATCAGGTGACAGGTTTTCCAGAGCTGCCAGCTAAGGTGAACGAAAGAACAAGGAAACAGCACATGACTGTCAACGCTCTGCTTTCTGTCCAACACTAAGCACAAGCACCTGTGCCAATCAAAGGCTCTCTTAAAGCTGTGTGACAACAGAAACATAACAGAAGGTAGGTATTTTACCCCGCTGATGTTCAAGTCCTTGAGGTCTGAGTAACTGGCCACAGTGGTGAATGGGCCCAAGTTGGCCTCAAGCCATTCAGCATCGCTGCTAATGTTCTGTCTGCAATCTGTTTTGAAAGACAGGGGTAGAGGAAGATCAGTCTGCATCCCAGCACCGTTATGAAGTTGACGCACAACTACAGCGAGCTGTAAGCTGAAAAAACCTACTGCAACGCACTCTATTCTGGCAATAGCGGGATGCAGCAAAAGCATGCTCTGGAAGGCCTACCTGGACTGCTAAACTGGGCGGCAAATGTCTTCAGGTGCTCCACCAGGACTTTGGTTATCTCCTGCGTCCTGATGAGAGTCATTTCAGGGAACACAGATCCCAGTCCTTGGACGCTGCAACAGAAAGCCACAGAGGGTGATTATGTGGATGTATTGGTACAGATCTACAAACTTCCTGTCTCCCAGATCAGGCACTCACATCACACGGTAGTTGGTGCAGCTTATGTCAGCTGTGACGGTAACCAGCATTTCTGCGGTGAAACTGGGGAGGATAGGGACGAGCTTCACGGTGAACCACACAACCAAGGTAGTGGCCTCCAATTCCTGGATCTTCAATTGGATGATTGTGAAGGTTCGGTTCATCATCACGTCTCTTACAGCAGGGGTGATATCAGGTATCTGCAGAAACACAAAACCTGGCACTGTAAGAGAGTACCATACTTTGGGCTGTTCTCCATGGCATCAGTGAGATCTCTGTCAGACACTTTCACTTATTGACTTGCCTCAGGAGCTGTGCTCAGTGCCGTCAGAAACTCCTCTACGTTCTTAAAAGCGTCGCCTTCTTCCAGTCGGTCGAACACAGCGCTGATCTGATCGGTGTTGTTCAGTACTCCAGAGCTCAGTGTGAGTTCAGCTACTTGGGTAGGGGTCAGCAGTGCCAATGATTCAAACTGTAGCACGTCATGAATGACAGAATTTATTACAGATGAAGCCGTTTATTAAAAAGAAAGAAAGAAAGAAAGTAAGAGAAAAAGAAAGAAAGAAAACAAATTATGACAGGTCAGATGAGCAACTGGCGCAAGCCAAATGTTACTCACACTGGAGAAATTTTCATTCAGGGACTGCAAATCCTCCAAGGTAGCATAGCTGGAGAAATTGCCAACGTTCTTCTCAAGCCAGTCAGCACTGCTCGTAGTTTTGGAAAGACAGGCAGGATCTGGATTGAAGACAGAGCGTTGGGGGCAATTCATGAGAACACCACTGAATTGTGAGCAAGCTGAAATAACTGTGACAAGCTGAGACGTAGAAGGATGCTTAAGGGACTACAGCACGAGAGAGGACAACTCAAGACAGTGATAGCAGTAAAAAGTACCTGATCGGTCATCTCTCGACAGGAAGCTATAGACGAAACGACTGAAGACGGCCTGTTTTTGCTCCACCGCCATGAGGGAAGCTTGACGCCCCAGAGCCTGCACCCTGAATCAGGAAAGATCAGCGGCCGTTACGGATTGCCCGACTTTACTCCGCTAAACAACACTTGAAGATTTCCACAGCACTGAGCATACTTACACAACTTGGTAGGTGTCGCAACTGAAGTTCTTGGAGCTAAGGCAGGACAGAAAGTCCCTAGAGACTGCTGACAAAAATGGTCTCAGCCTGTCCTGGAACCAGACGGCAACGAAGCTGGCATCTGTCAACTGTGAAGCGCCGAAGTTGTTTACTTTCACCTCTCCGATGGCATCGAGAACATGGGACTGAGGCTGACCATTGCTTAGGGTCTGTGAAAATAATGGGGCATGTCAATTCAGAGCTCCGGGGCAGCACTTCATATTCGGTTCCAGAAAAAGAAGGGGTGTCGCCTACCTTGTTGGAGAACTTTGACAGAGCATCCTCTAGAAGTCCTGCCACTTTCTGGAAGAGAAGCTTCCACGTCGCTGTGCTGTCGCTCATGCCGCTTGGTGCCTTGCAAGTCAGCAGCGTGAAGAGGTCATCAGAGGACAGAGACGGTGCAACCTTGAAAGAGGTGGACAGATTTATGCGGTCAGAGACACGGGACGCTTTGCAAAGTCAAGCACTCGGGTGCACAGCTGATGGAGGACTTACCGAAGAGCAGGCATATTCAGAGATGCTGAAGTTACACAGCTGAGCCGAGAAATTTGCAGACGAATGTTGAACCTCGAGTTGACCACTGCAAGACACAAAAGCATGATTCCCATTTACACCACTTTCTGAAGCCTACCTCTGTATTCAGTAGACACCAAACCGACACTGACCTGTTAACATCTTGACACAGCCTCTTTTCTGTAAAGGAAGACCAAGAAAAAAGATCAGATGGAGGACTTTCGAGCTATCTCATGAGTTTATTGCAAAATGACTAAATTCTATCAACTACCGTTGTGTGTTCTGACTTACCATTTACTAAAGTTTCAGTGCACTATTGCGAGAAAAGATGAGGCAAGAAGAGAAGAGAAAACAATTATGAACAGCTTCTCTTGGGCTTCAACTCAACTCATAAGCCATCTGAAACAATGAAGTACTTACGAAACCGACGGGGCGAGGAGGCGTGCAGTCTGAAGGGAAGGCAAGAAAAAAGAGATTTCTGTCAGTGGGTGGCCACTGGCATATGGCTTGCATTCACATACATTTTGTCAGAATTCTTTTGTTTTACTTTGGTCGTGCCATACCTTCTGGTGGTGACTGTAGAAGTTTGTCTTCGCTTGACTTGAGCTCCTCTTTAAGTTCAGATGGGAGAACTGCCAAAGCCGTCTCCAGGCCTTTCAATCTAAAGAAGCATACAGAATGCAGATTTTCAACGCTTAATTCTACAGACTGCGTAAATACGTGAAACCAAAGGGGACCGATTTCTCACATTGCATTGTAAGAGTCACAGGTGAGGTTGGTGGGGATCACCACCAGAACTGAGGGACGGAAGCTGGCCAGCAGGACCACGAGATTGATTTGAAACCACAGCTCATAGTCACTCGTTTGGAAGAGGGGGAATTTAGGAGCCAGAGCAGTCAAAGTCAGGTTCAGCATTGTGTCTCGGACGTCCTCGTTTTTTATGTAGGTTATGTTTTCCTGGGGGAGGGAGGGAAACAGACACTTTTAGCATCAAGACAGGAACTTCTAACTAATCTTCTTGTTCAAAAGCATCACAGTCATGGTCTAGGCCATTTAGGATAATCAGGTTAACCAAAAACAAAAGAAAACAAAACTAAAAACGACTCACCTCCTTGCTGACCTCCACAAATTTTTCAAAGAATTTCTCAAGCTGCTTCTCATCTGGGGATTGTAGGATGCTGCTCAACACCTCCTCCACCACGGTCACATTTTCAAGAGCACCGGTGGACGGATCCAACAGCAGCTCTGCTTTCTGATCAGGTGACAGGTTTTCCAGAGCTGCCAGCTAAGGTGAACGAAAGAACAAGGAAACAGCACATGACTGTCAACGCTCTGCTTTCTGTCCAACACTAAGCACAAGCACCTGTGCCAATCAAAGGCTCTCTTAAAGCTGTGTGACAACAGAAACATAACAGAAGGTAGGTATTTTACCCCGCTGATGTTCAAGTCCTTGAGGTCTGAGTAACTGGCCACAGTGGTGAATGGGCCCAAGTTGGCCTCAAGCCATTCAGCATCGCTGCTAATGTTCTGTCTGCAATCTGTTTTGAAAGACAGGGGTAGAGGAAGATCAGTCTGCATCCCAGCACCGTTATGAAGTTGACGCACAACTACAGCGAGCTGTAAGCTGAAAAAACCTACTGCAACGCACTCTATTCTGGCAATAGCGGGATGCAGCAAAAGCATGCTCTGGAAGGCCTACCTGGACTGCTAAACTGGGCGGCAAATGTCTTCAGGTGCTCCACCAGGACTTTGGTTATCTCCTGCGTCCTGATGAGAGTCATTTCAGGGAACACAGATCCCAGTCCTTGGACGCTGCAACAGAAAGCCACAGAGGGTGATTATGTGGATGTATTGGTACAGATCTACAAACTTCCTGTCTCCCAGATCAGGCACTCACATCACACGGTAGTTGGTGCAGCTTATGTCAGCTGTGACGGTAACCAGCATTTCTGCGGTGAAACTGGGGAGGATAGGGACGAGCTTCACGGTGAACCACACAACCAAGGTAGTGGCCTCCAATTCCTGGATCTTCAATTGGATGATTGTGAAGGTTCGGTTCATCATCACGTCTCTCACAGCAGGGGTGATATCAGGTATCTGCAGAAACACAAAACCTGGCACTGTAAGAGAGTACCATACTTTGGGCTGTTCTCCATGGCATCAGTGAGATCTCTGTCAGACACTTTCACTTATTGACTTGCCTCAGGAGCTGTGCTCAGTGCCGTCAGAAACTCCTCTACGTTCTTAAAAGCGTCGCCTTCTTCCAGTCGGTCGAACACAGCGCTGATCTGATCGGTGTTGTTCAGTACTCCAGAGCTCAGTGTGAGTTCAGCTACTTGGGTAGGGGTCAGCAGTGCCAATGATTCAAACTGTAGCACATCATGAATGACAGAATTTATTACAGATGAAGCCGTTTATTAAAAAGAAAGAAAGAAAGAAAGTAAGAGAAAAAGAAAGAAAGAAAACAAATTATGACAGGTCAGATGAGCAACTGGCGCAAGCCAAATGTTACTCACACTGGAGAAATTTTCATTCAGGGACTGCAAATCCTCCAAGGTAGCATAGCTGGAGAAATTGCCAACGTTCTTCTCAAGCCAGTCAGCACTGCTCGTAGTTTTGGAAAGACAGGCAGGATCTGGATTGAAGACAGAGCGTTGGGGGCAATTCATGAGAACACCACTGAATTGTGAGCAAGCTGAAATAACTGTGACAAGCTGAGACGTAGAAGGATGCTTAAGGGACTACAGCACGAGAGAGGACAACTCAAGACAGTGATAGCAGTAAAAAGTACCTGATCGGTCATCTCTCGACAGGAAGCTATAGACGAAACGACTGAAGACGGCCTGTTTTTGCTCCACCGCCATGAGGGAAGCTTGACGCCCCAGAGCCTGCACCCTGAATCAGGAAAGATCAGCGGCCGTTACGGATTGCCCGACTTTACTCCGCTAAACAACACTTGAAGATTTCCACAGCACTGAGCATACTTACACAACTTGGTAGGTGTCGCAACTGAAGTTCTTGGAGCTAAGGCAGGACAGAAAGTCCCTAGAGACTGCTGACAAAAATGGTCTCAGCCTGTCCTGGAACCAGACGGCAACGAAGCTGGCATCTGTCAACTGTGAAGCGCCGAAGTTGTTTACTTTCACCTCTCCGATGGCATCGAGAACATGGGACTGAGGCTGACCATTGCTTAGGGTCTGTGAAAATAATGGGGCATGTCAATTCAGAGCTCCGGGGCAGCACTTCATATTCGGTTCCAGAAAAAGAAGGGGTGTCGCCTACCTTGTTGGAGAACTTTGACAGAGCATCCTCTAGAAGTCCTGCCACTTTCTGGAAGAGAAGCTTCCACGTCGCTGTGCTGTCGCTCATGCCGCTTGGTGCCTTGCAAGTCAGCAGCGTGAAGAGGTCATCAGAGGACAGAGACGGTGCAACCTTGAAAGAGGTGGACAGATTTATGCGGTCAGAGACACGGGACGCTTTGCAAAGTCAAGCACTCGGGTGCACAGCTGATGGAGGACTTACCGAAGAGCAGGCATATTCAGAGATGCTGAAGTTACACAGCTGAGCCGAGAAATTTGCAGACGAATGTTGAACCTCGAGTTGACCACTGCAAGACACAAAAGCATGATTCCCATTTACACCACTTTCTGAAGCCTACCTCTGTATTCAGTAGACACCAAACCGACACTGACCTGTTAACATCTTGACACAGCCTCTTTTCTGTAAAGGAAGACCAAGAAAAAAGATCAGATGGAGGACTTTCGAGCTATCTCATGAGTTTATTGGCAAAATGACTAAATTCTATCAACTACCGTTGTGTGTTCTGACTTACCATTTACTAAAGTTTCAGTGCACTATTGCGAGAAAAGATGAGGCAAGAAGAGAAGAGAAAACAGTTATGAACAGCTTCTCTTGGGCTTCAACTCAACTCATAAGCCATCTGAAACAATGAAGTACTTACGAAACCGACGGGGCGAGGAGGCGTGCAGTCTGAAGGGAAGGCAAGAAAAAAGAGATTTCTGTCAGTGGGTGGCCACTGGCATATGGCTTGCATTCACATACATTTTGTCAGAATTCTTTTGTTTTACTTTGGTCGTGCCATACCTTCTGGTGGTGACTGTAGAAGTTTGTCTTCGCTTGACTTGAGCTCCTCTTTAAGTTCAGATGGGAGAACTGCCAAAGCCGTCTCCAGGCCTTTCAATCTAAAGAAGCATACAGAATGCAGATTTTCAACGCTTAATTCTACAGACTGCGTAAATACGTGAAACCAAAGGGGACCGATTTCTCACATTGCATTGTAAGAGTCACAGGTGAGGTTGGTGGGGATCACCACCAGAACTGAGGGACGGAAGCTGGCCAGCAGGACCACGAGATTGATTTGAAACCACAGCTCATAGTCACTCGTTTGGAAGAGGGGGAATTTAGGAGCCAGAGCAGTCAAAGTCAGGTTCAGTATTGTGTCTCGGACGTCCTCGTTTTTTATGTAGGTTATGTTTTCCTGGGGGAGGGAGGGAAACAGACACTTTTAGCATCAAGAGAGGAACTTCTAACTAATCTTCTTGTTCAAAAGCATCACAGTCATGGTCTAGGCCATTTAGGATAATCAGGTTAACCAAAAACAAAAGAAAACAAAACTAAAAACGACTCACCTCCTTGCTGACCTCCACAAATTTTTCAAAGAATTTCTCAAGCTGCTTCTCATCTGGGGATTGTAGGATGCTGCTCAACACCTCCTCCACCACGGTCACATTTTCAAGAGCACCGGTGGACGGATCCAACAGCAGCTCTGCTTTCTGATCAGGTGACAGGTTTTCCAGAGCTGCCAGCTAAGGTGAGCGAAAGAACAAGGAAACAGCACATGACTGTCAACGCTCTGCTTTCTGTCCAACACTAAGCACAAGCACCTGTGCCAATCAAAGGCTCTCTTAAAGCTGTGTGACAACAGAAACATAACAGAAGGTAGGTATTTTACCCCGCTGATGTTCAAGTCCTTGAGGTCTGAGTAACTGGCCACAGTGGTGAATGGGCCCAAGTTGGCCTCAAGCCATTCAGCATCGCTGCTAATGTTCTGTCTGCAATCTGTTTTGAAAGACAGGGGTAGAGGAAGATCAGTCTGCATCCCAGCACCGTTATGAAGTTGACGCACAACTACAGCGAGCTGTAAGCTGAAAAAACCTACTGCAACGCACTCTATTCTGGCAATAGCGGGATGCAGCAAAAGCATGCTCTGGAAGGCCTACCTGGACTGCTAAACTGGGCGGCAAATGTCTTCAGGTGCTCCACCAGGACTTTGGTTATCTCCTGCGTCCTGATGAGAGTCATTTCAGGGAACACAGATCCCAGTCCTTGGACGCTGCAACAGAAAGCCACAGAGGGTGATTATGTGGATGTATTGGTACAGATCTACAAACTTCCTGTCTCCCAGATCAGGCACTCACATCACACGGTAGTTGGTGCAGCTTATGTCAGCTGTGACGGTAACCAGCATTTCTGCGGTGAAACTGGGGAGGATAGGGACGAGCTTCACGGTGAACCACACAACCAAGGTAGTGGCCTCCAATTCCTGGATCTTCAATTGGATGATTGTGAAGGTTCGGTTCATCATCACGTCTCTCACAGCAGGGGTGATATCAGGTATCTGCAGAAACACAAAACCTGGCACTGTAAGAGAGTACCATACTTTGGGCTGTTCTCCATGGCATCAGTGAGATCTCTGTCAGACACTTTCACTTATTGACTTGCCTCAGGAGCTGTGCTCAGTGCCGTCAGAAACTCCTCTACGTTCTTAAAAGCGTCGCCTTCTTCCAGTCGGTCGAACACAGCGCTGATCTGATCGGTGTTGTTCAGTACTCCAGAGCTCAGTGTGAGTTCAGCTACTTGGGTAGGGGTCAGCAGTGCCAATGATTCAAACTGTAGCACGTCATGAATGACAGAATTTATTACAGATGAAGCCGTTTATTAAAAAGAAAGAAAGAAAGAAAGTAAGAGAAAAAGAAAGAAAGAAAACAAATTATGACAGGTCAGATGAGCAACTGGCGCAAGCCAAATGTTACTCACACTGGAGAAATTTTCATTCAGGGACTGCAAATCCTCCAAGGTAGCATAGCTGGAGAAATTGCCAACGTTCTTCTCAAGCCAGTCAGCACTGCTCGTAGTTTTGGAAAGACAGGCAGGATCTGGATTGAAGACAGAGCGTTGGGGGCAATTCATGAGAACACCACTGAATTGTGAGCAAGCTGAAATAACTGTGACAAGCTGAGACGTAGAAGGATGCTTAAGGGACTACAGCACGAGAGAGGACAACTCAAGACAGTGATAGCAGTAAAAAGTACCTGATCGGTCATCTCTCGACAGGAAGCTATAGACGAAACGACTGAAGACGGCCTGTTTTTGCTCCACCGCCATGAGGGAAGCTTGACGCCCCAGAGCCTGCACCCTGAATCAGGAAAGATCAGCGGCCGTTACGGATTGCCCGACTTTACTCCGCTAAACAACACTTGAAGATTTCCACAGCACTGAGCATACTTACACAACTTGGTAGGTGTCGCAACTGAAGTTCTTGGAGCTAAGGCAGGACAGAAAGTCCCTAGAGACTGCTGACAAAAATGGTCTCAGCCTGTCCTGGAACCAGACGGCAACGAAGCTGGCATCTGTCAACTGTGAAGCGCCGAAGTTGTTTACTTTCACCTCTCCGATGGCATCGAGAACATGGGACTGAGGCTGACCATTGCTTAGGGTCTGTGAAAATAATGGGGCATGTCAATTCAGAGCTCCGGGGCAGCACTTCATATTCGGTTCCAGAAAAAGAAGGGGTGTCGCCTACCTTGTTGGAGAACTTTGACAGAGCATCCTCTAGAAGTCCTGCCACTTTCTGGAAGAGAAGCTTCCACGTCGCTGTGCTGTCGCTCATGCCGCTTGGTGCCTTGCAAGTCAGCAGCGTGAAGAGGTCATCAGAGGACAGAGACGATGCAACCTTGAAAGAGGTGGACAGATTTATGCGGTCAGAGACACGGGACGCTTTGCAAAGTCAAGCACTCGGGTGCACAGCTGATGGAGGACTTACCGAAGAGCAGGCATATTCAGAGATGCTGAAGTTACACAGCTGAGCCGAGAAATTTGCAGACGAATGTTGAACCTCGAGTTGACCACTGCAAGACACAAAAGCATGATTCCCATTTACACCACTTTCTGAAGCCTACCTCTGTATTCAGTAGACACCAAACCGATACTGACCTGTTAACATCTTGACACAGCCTCTTTTCTGTAAAGGAAGACCAAGAAAAAAGATCAGATGGAGGACTTTCGAGCTATCTCATGAGTTTATTGGCAAAATGACTAAATTCTATCAACTACCGTTGTGTGTTCTGACTTACCATTTACTAAAGTTTCAGTGCACTATTGCGAGAAAAGATGAGGCAAGAAGAGAAGAGAAAACAGTTATGAACAGCTTCTCTTGGGCTTCAACTCAACTCATAAGCCATCTGAAACAATGAAGTACTTACGAAACCGACGGGGCGAGGAGGCGTGCAGTCTGAAGGGAAGGCAAGAAAAAAGAGATTTCTGTCAGTGGGTGGCCACTGGCATATGGCTTGCATTCACATACATTTTGTCAGAATTCTTTTGTTTTACTTTGGTCGTGCCATACCTTCTGGTGGTGACTGTAGAAGTTTGTCTTCGCTTGACTTGAGCTCCTCTTTAAGTTCAGATGGGAGAACTGCCAAAGCCGTCTCCAGGCCTTTCAATCTAAAGAAGCATACAGAATGCAGATTTTCAACGCTTAATTCTACAGACTGCGTAAATACGTGAAACCAAAGGGGACCGATTTCTCACATTGCATTGTAAGAGTCACAGGTGAGGTTGGTGGGGATCACCACCAGAACTGAGGGACGGAAGCTGGCCAGCAGGACCACGAGATTGATTTGAAACCACAGCTCATAGTCACTCGTTTGGAAGAGGGGGAATTTAGGAGCCAGAGCAGTCAAAGTCAGGTTCAGTATTGTGTCTCGGACGTCCTCGTTTTTTATGTAGGTTATGTTTTCCTGGGGGAGGGAGGGAAACAGACACTTTTAGCATCAAGACAGGAACTTCTAACTAATCTTCTTGTTCAAAAGCATCACAGTCATGGTCTAGGCCATTTAGGATAATCAGGTTAACCACAAACAAAAGAAAACAAAACTAAAAACGACTCACCTCCTTGCTGACCTCCACAAATTTTTCAAAGAATTTCTCAAGCTGCTTCTCATCTGGGGATTGTAGGATGCTGCTCAACACCTCCTCCACCACGGTCACATTTTCAAGAGCACCGGTGGACGGATCCAACAGCAGCTCTGCTTTCTGATCAGGTGACAGGTTTTCCAGAGCTGCCAGCTAAGGTGAACGAAAGAACAAGGAAACAGCACATGACTGTCAACGCTCTGCTTTCTGTCCAACACTAAGCACAAGCACCTGTGCCAATCAAAGGCTCTCTTAAAGCTGTGTGACAACAGAAACATAACAGAAGGTAGGTATTTTACCCCGCTGATGTTCAAGTCCTTGAGGTCTGAGTAACTGGCCACAGTGGTGAATGGGCCCAAGTTGGCCTCAAGCCATTCAGCATCGCTGCTAATGTTCTGTCTGCAATCTGTTTTGAAAGACAGGGGTAGAGGAAGATCAGTCTGCATCCCAGCACCGTTATGAAGTTGACGCACAACTACAGCGAGCTGTAAGCTGAAAAAACCTACTGCAACGCACTCTATTCTGGCAATAGCGGGATGCAGCAAAAGCATGCTCTGGAAGGCCTACCTGGACTGCTAAACTGGGCGGCAAATGTCTTCAGGTGCTCCACCAGGACTTTGGTTATCTCCTGCGTCCTGATGAGAGTCATTTCAGGGAACACAGATCCCAGTCCTTGGACGCTGCAACAGAAAGCCACAGAGGGTGATTATGTGGATGTATTGGTACAGATCTACAAACTTCCTGTCTCCCAGATCAGGCACTCACATCACACGGTAGTTGGTGCAGCTTATGTCAGCTGTGACGGTAACCAGCATTTCTGCGGTGAAACTGGGGAGGATAGGGACGAGCTTCACGGTGAACCACACAACCAAGGTAGTGGCCTCCAATTCCTGGATCTTCAATTGGATGATTGTGAAGGTTCGGTTCATCATCACGTCTCTCACAGCAGGGGTGATATCAGGTATCTGCAGAAACACAAAACCTGGCACTGTAAGAGAGTACCATACTTTGGGCTGTTCTCCATGGCATCAGTGAGATCTCTGTCAGACACTTTCACTTATTGACTTGCCTCAGGAGCTGTGCTCAGTGCCGTCAGAAACTCCTCTACGTTCTTAAAAGCGTCGCCTTCTTCCAGTCGGTCGAACACAGCGCTGATCTGATCGGTGTTGTTCAGTACTCCAGAGCTCAGTGTGAGTTCAGCTACTTGGGTAGGGGTCAGCAGTGCCAATGATTCAAACTGTAGCACGTCATGAATGACAGAATTTATTACAGATGAAGCCGTTTATTAAAAAGAAAGAAAGAAAGAAAGTAAGAGAAAAAGAAAGAAAGAAAACAAATTATGACAGGTCAGATGAGCAACTGGCGCAAGCCAAATGTTACTCACACTGGAGAAATTTTCATTCAGGGACTGCAAATCCTCCAAGGTAGCATAGCTGGAGAAATTGCCAACGTTCTTCTCAAGCCAGTCAGCACTGCTCGTAGTTTTGGAAAGACAGGCAGGATCTGGATTGAAGACAGAGCGTTGGGGGCAATTCATGAGAACACCACTGAATTGTGAGCAAGCTGAAATAACTGTGACAAGCTGAGACGTAGAAGGATGCTTAAGGGACTACAGCACGAGAGAGGACAACTCAAGACAGTGATAGCAGTAAAAAGTACCTGATCGGTCATCTCTCGACAGGAAGCTATAGACGAAACGACTGAAGACGGCCTGTTTTTGCTCCACCGCCATGAGGGAAGCTTGACGCCCCAGAGCCTGCACCCTGAATCAGGAAAGATCAGCGGCCGTTACGGATTGCCCGACTTTACTCCGCTAAACAACACTTGAAGATTTCCACAGCACTGAGCATACTTACACAACTTGGTAGGTGTCGCAACTGAAGTTCTTGGAGCTAAGGCAGGACAGAAAGTCCCTAGAGACTGCTGACAAAAATGGTCTCAGCCTGTCCTGGAACCAGACGGCAACGAAGCTGGCATCTGTCAACTGTGAAGCGCCGAAGTTGTTTACTTTCACCTCTCCGATGGCATCGAGAACATGGGACTGAGGCTGACCATTGCTTAGGGTCTGTGAAAATAATGGGGCATGTCAATTCAGAGCTCCGGGGCAGCACTTCATATTCGGTTCCAGAAAAAGAAGGGGTGTCGCCTACCTTGTTGGAGAACTTTGACAGAGCATCCTCTAGAAGTCCTGCCACTTTCTGGAAGAGAAGCTTCCACGTCGCTGTGCTGTCGCTCATGCCGCTTGGTGCCTTGCAAGTCAGCAGCGTGAAGAGGTCATCAGAGGACAGAGACGATGCAACCTTGAAAGAGGTGGACAGATTTATGCGGTCAGAGACACGGGACGCTTTGCAAAGTCAAGCACTCGGGTGCACAGCTGATGGAGGACTTACCGAAGAGCAGGCATATTCAGAGATGCTGAAGTTACACAGCTGAGCCGAGAAATTTGCAGACGAATGTTGAACCTCGAGTTGACCACTGCAAGACACAAAAGCATGATTCCCATTTACACCACTTTCTGAAGCCTACCTCTGTATTCAGTAGACACCAAACCGATACTGACCTGTTAACATCTTGACACAGCCTCTTTTCTGTAAAGGAAGACCAAGAAAAAAGATCAGATGGAGGACTTTCGAGCTATCTCATGAGTTTATTGGCAAAATGACTAAATTCTATCAACTACCGTTGTGTGTTCTGACTTACCATTTACTAAAGTTTCAGTGCACTATTGCGAGAAAAGATGAGGCAAGAAGAGAAGAGAAAACAGTTATGAACAGCTTCTCTTGGGCTTCAACTCAACTCATAAGCCATCTGAAACAATGAAGTACTTACGAAACCGACGGGGCGAGGAGGCGTGCAGTCTGAAGGGAAGGCAAGAAAAAAGAGATTTCTGTCAGTGGGTGGCCACTGGCATATGGCTTGCATTCACATACATTTTGTCAGAATTCTTTTGTTTTACTTTGGTCGTGCCATACCTTCTGGTGGTGACTGTAGAAGTTTGTCTTCGCTTGACTTGAGCTCCTCTTTAAGTTCAGATGGGAGAACTGCCAAAGACGTCTCCAGGCCTTTCAATCTAAAGAAGCATACAGAATGCAGATTTTCAACGCTTAATTCTACAGACTGCGTAAATACGTGAAACCAAAGGAGACCGATTTCTCACATTGCATTGTAAGAGTCACAGGTGAGGTTGGTGGGGATCACCACCAGAACTGAGGGACGGAAGCTGGCCAGCAGGACCACGAGATTGATTTGAAACCACAGCTCATAGTCACTCGTTTGGAAGAGGGGGAATTTAGGAGCCAGAGCAGTCAAAGTCAGGTTCAGTATTGTGTCTCGGACGTCCTCGTTTTTTATGTAGGTTATGTTTTCCTGGGGGAGGGAGGGAAACAGACACTTTTAGCATCAAGACAGGAACTTCTAACTAATCTTCTTGTTCAAAAGCATCACAGTCATGGTCTAGGCCATTTAGGATAATCAGGTTAACCAAAAACAAAAGAAAACAAAACTAAAAACGACTCACCTCCTTGCTGACCTCCACAAATTTTTCAAAGAATTTCTCAAGCTGCTTCTCATCTGGGGATTGTAGGATGCTGCTCAACACCTCCTCCACCACGGTCACATTTTCAAGAGCACCGGTGGACGGATCCAACAGCAGCTCTGCTTTCTGATCAGGTGACAGGTTTTCCAGAGCTGCCAGCTAAGGTGAACGAAAGAACAAGGAAACAGCACATGACTGTCAACGCTCTGCTTTCTGTCCAACACTAAGCACAAGCACCTGTGCCAATCAAAGGCTCTCTTAAAGCTGTGTGACAACAGAAACATAACAGAAGGTAGGTATTTTACCCCGCTGATGTTCAAGTCCTTGAGGTCTGAGTAACTGGCCACAGTGGTGAATGGGCCCAAGTTGGCCTCAAGCCATTCAGCATCGCTGCTAATGTTCTGTCTGCAATCTGTTTTGAAAGACAGGGGTAGAGGAAGATCAGTCTGCATCCCAGCACCGTTATGAAGTTGACGCACAACTACAGCGAGCTGTAAGCTGAAAAAACCTACTGCAACGCACTCTATTCTGGCAATAGCGGGATGCAGCAAAAGCATGCTCTGGAAGGCCTACCTGGACTGCTAAACTGGGCGGCAAATGTCTTCAGGTGCTCCACCAGGACTTTGGTTATCTCCTGCGTCCTGATGAGAGTCATTTCAGGGAACACAGATCCCAGTCCTTGGACGCTGCAACAGAAAGCCACAGAGGGTGATTATGTGGATGTATTGGTACAGATCTACAAACTTCCTGTCTCCCAGATCAGGCACTCACATCACACGGTAGTTGGTGCAGCTTATGTCAGCTGTGACGGTAACCAGCATTTCTGCGGTGAAACTGGGGAGGATAGGGACGAGCTTCACGGTGAACCACACAACCAAGGTAGTGGCCTCCAATTCCTGGATCTTCAATTGGATGATTGTGAAGGTTCGGTTCATCATCACGTCTCTTACAGCAGGGGTGATATCAGGTATCTGCAGAAACACAAAACCTGGCACTGTAAGAGAGTACCATACTTTGGGCTGTTCTCCATGGCATCAGTGAGATCTCTGTCAGACACTTTCACTTATTGACTTGCCTCAGGAGCTGTGCTCAGTGCCGTCAGAAACTCCTCTACGTTCTTAAAAGCGTCGCCTTCTTCCAGTCGGTCGAACACAGCGCTGATCTGATCGGTGTTGTTCAGTACTCCAGAGCTCAGTGTGAGTTCAGCTACTTGGGTAGGGGTCAGCAGTGCCAATGATTCAAACTGTAGCACGTCATGAATGACAGAATTTATTACAGATGAAGCCGTTTATTAAAAAGAAAGAAAGAAAGAAAGTAAGAGAAAAAGAAAGAAAGAAAACAAATTATGACAGGTCAGATGAGCAACTGGCGCAAGCCAAATGTTACTCACACTGGAGAAATTTTCATTCAGGGACTGCAAATCCTCCAAGGTAGCATAGCTGGAGAAATTGCCAACGTTCTTCTCAAGCCAGTCAGCACTGCTCGTAGTTTTGGAAAGACAGGCAGGATCTGGATTGAAGACAGAGCGTTGGGGGCAATTCATGAGAACACCACTGAATTGTGAGCAAGCTGAAATAACTGTGACAAGCTGAGACGTAGAAGGATGCTTAAGGGACTACAGCACGAGAGAGGACAACTCAAGACAGTGATAGCAGTAAAAAGTACCTGATCGGTCATCTCTCGACAGGAAGCTATAGACGAAACGACTGAAGACGGCCTGTTTTTGCTCCACCGCCATGAGGGAAGCTTGACGCCCCAGAGCCTGCACCCTGAATCAGGAAAGATCAGCGGCCGTTACGGATTGCCCGACTTTACTCCGCTAAACAACACTTGAAGATTTCCACAGCACTGAGCATACTTACACAACTTGGTAGGTGTCGCAACTGAAGTTCTTGGAGCTAAGGCAGGACAGAAAGTCCCTAGAGACTGCTGACAAAAATGGTCTCAGCCTGTCCTGGAACCAGACGGCAACGAAGCTGGCATCTGTCAACTGTGAAGCGCCGAAGTTGTTTACTTTCACCTCTCCGATGGCATCGAGAACATGGGACTGAGGCTGACCATTGCTTAGGGTCTGTGAAAATAATGGGGCATGTCAATTCAGAGCTCCGGGGCAGCACTTCATATTCGGTTCCAGAAAAAGAAGGGGTGTCGCCTACCTTGTTGGAGAACTTTGACAGAGCATCCTCTAGAAGTCCTGCCACTTTCTGGAAGAGAAGCTTCCACGTCGCTGTGCTGTCGCTCATGCCGCTTGGTGCCTTGCAAGTCAGCAGCGTGAAGAGGTCATCAGAGGACAGAGACGGTGCAACCTTGAAAGAGGTGGACAGATTTATGCGGTCAGAGACACGGGACGCTTTGCAAAGTCAAGCACTCGGGTGCACAGCTGATGGAGGACTTACCGAAGAGCAGGCATATTCAGAGATGCTGAAGTTACACAGCTGAGCCGAGAAATTTGCAGACGAATGTTGAACCTCGAGTTGACCACTGCAAGACACAAAAGCATGATTCCCATTTACACCACTTTCTGAAGCCTACCTCTGTATTCAGTAGACACCAAACCGACACTGACCTGTTAACATCTTGACACAGCCTCTTTTCTGTAAAGGAAGACCAAGAAAAAAGATCAGATGGAGGACTTTCGAGCTATCTCATGAGTTTATTGCAAAATGACTAAATTCTATCAACTACCGTTGTGTGTTCTGACTTACCATTTACTAAAGTTTCAGTGCACTATTGCGAGAAAAGATGAGGCAAGAAGAGAAGAGAAAACAATTATGAACAGCTTCTCTTGGGCTTCAACTCAACTCATAAGCCATCTGAAACAATGAAGTACTTACGAAACCGACGGGGCGAGGAGGCGTGCAGTCTGAAGGGAAGGCAAGAAAAAAGAGATTTCTGTCAGTGGGTGGCCACTGGCATATGGCTTGCATTCACATACATTTTGTCAGAATTCTTTTGTTTTACTTTGGTCGTGCCATACCTTCTGGTGGTGACTGTAGAAGTTTGTCTTCGCTTGACTTGAGCTCCTCTTTAAGTTCAGATGGGAGAACTGCCAAAGCCGTCTCCAGGCCTTTCAATCTAAAGAAGCATACAGAATGCAGATTTTCAACGCTTAATTCTACAGACTGCGTAAATACGTGAAACCAAAGGGGACCGATTTCTCACATTGCATTGTAAGAGTCACAGGTGAGGTTGGTGGGGATCACCACCAGAACTGAGGGACGGAAGCTGGCCAGCAGGACCACGAGATTGATTTGAAACCACAGCTCATAGTCACTCGTTTGGAAGAGGGGGAATTTAGGAGCCAGAGCAGTCAAAGTCAGGTTCAGCATTGTGTCTCGGACGTCCTCGTTTTTTATGTAGGTTATGTTTTCCTGGGGGAGGGAGGGAAACAGACACTTTTAGCATCAAGACAGGAACTTCTAACTAATCTTCTTGTTCAAAAGCATCACAGTCATGGTCTAGGCCATTTAGGATAATCAGGTTAACCAAAAACAAAAGAAAACAAAACTAAAAACGACTCACCTCCTTGCTGACCTCCACAAATTTTTCAAAGAATTTCTCAAGCTGCTTCTCATCTGGGGATTGTAGGATGCTGCTCAACACCTCCTCCACCACGGTCACATTTTCAAGAGCACCGGTGGACGGATCCAACAGCAGCTCTGCTTTCTGATCAGGTGACAGGTTTTCCAGAGCTGCCAGCTAAGGTGAACGAAAGAACAAGGAAACAGCACATGACTGTCAACGCTCTGCTTTCTGTCCAACACTAAGCACAAGCACCTGTGCCAATCAAAGGCTCTCTTAAAGCTGTGTGACAACAGAAACATAACAGAAGGTAGGTATTTTACCCCGCTGATGTTCAAGTCCTTGAGGTCTGAGTAACTGGCCACAGTGGTGAATGGGCCCAAGTTGGCCTCAAGCCATTCAGCATCGCTGCTAATGTTCTGTCTGCAATCTGTTTTGAAAGACAGGGGTAGAGGAAGATCAGTCTGCATCCCAGCACCGTTATGAAGTTGACGCACAACTACAGCGAGCTGTAAGCTGAAAAAACCTACTGCAACGCACTCTATTCTGGCAATAGCGGGATGCAGCAAAAGCATGCTCTGGAAGGCCTACCTGGACTGCTAAACTGGGCGGCAAATGTCTTCAGGTGCTCCACCAGGACTTTGGTTATCTCCTGCGTCCTGATGAGAGTCATTTCAGGGAACACAGATCCCAGTCCTTGGACGCTGCAACAGAAAGCCACAGAGGGTGATTATGTGGATGTATTGGTACAGATCTACAAACTTCCTGTCTCCCAGATCAGGCACTCACATCACACGGTAGTTGGTGCAGCTTATGTCAGCTGTGACGGTAACCAGCATTTCTGCGGTGAAACTGGGGAGGATAGGGACGAGCT
Organism: Hypophthalmichthys molitrix; assembly: GCA_037950675.1. Taxonomy (NCBI): domain Eukaryota; kingdom Metazoa; phylum Chordata; class Actinopteri; order Cypriniformes; family Xenocyprididae; genus Hypophthalmichthys; species Hypophthalmichthys molitrix. The sequence continues at coordinate 426,914 of CM075492.1, read as the reverse complement.
TCACGGTGAACCACACAACCAAGGTAGTGGCCTCCAATTCCTGGATCTTCAATTGGATGATTGTGAAGGTTCGGTTCATCATCACGTCTCTCACAGCAGGGGTGATATCAGGTATCTGCAGAAACACAAAACCTGGCACTGTAAGAGAGTACCATACTTTGGGCTGTTCTCCATGGCATCAGTGAGATCTCTGTCAGACACTTTCACTTATTGACTTGCCTCAGGAGCTGTGCTCAGTGCCGTCAGAAACTCCTCTACGTTCTTAAAAGCGTCGCCTTCTTCCAGTCGGTCGAACACAGCGCTGATCTGATCGGTGTTGTTCAGTACTCCAGAGCTCAGTGTGAGTTCAGCTACTTGGGTAGGGGTCAGCAGTGCCAATGATTCAAACTGTAGCACGTCATGAATGACAGAATTTATTACAGATGAAGCCGTTTATTAAAAAGAAAGAAAGAAAGAAAGTAAGAGAAAAAGAAAGAAAGAAAACAAATTATGACAGGTCAGATGAGCAACTGGCGCAAGCCAAATGTTACTCACACTGGAGAAATTTTCATTCAGGGACTGCAAATCCTCCAAGGTAGCATAGCTGGAGAAATTGCCAACGTTCTTCTCAAGCCAGTCAGCACTGCTCGTAGTTTTGGAAAGACAGGCAGGATCTGGATTGAAGACAGAGCGTTGGGGGCAATTCATGAGAACACCACTGAATTGTGAGCAAGCTGAAATAACTGTGACAAGCTGAGACGTAGAAGGATGCTTAAGGGACTACAGCACGAGAGAGGACAACTCAAGACAGTGATAGCAGTAAAAAGTACCTGATCGGTCATCTCTCGACAGGAAGCTATAGACGAAACGACTGAAGACGGCCTGTTTTTGCTCCACCGCCATGAGGGAAGCTTGACGCCCCAGAGCCTGCACCCTGAATCAGGAAAGATCAGCGGCCGTTACGGATTGCCCGACTTTACTCCGCTAAACAACACTTGAAGATTTCCACAGCACTGAGCATACTTACACAACTTGGTAGGTGTCGCAACTGAAGTTCTTGGAGCTAAGGCAGGACAGAAAGTCCCTAGAGACTGCTGACAAAAATGGTCTCAGCCTGTCCTGGAACCAGACGGCAACGAAGCTGGCATCTGTCAACTGTGAAGCGCCGAAGTTGTTTACTTTCACCTCTCCGATGGCATCGAGAACATGGGACTGAGGCTGACCATTGCTTAGGGTCTGTGAAAATAATGGGGCATGTCAATTCAGAGCTCCGGGGCAGCACTTCATATTCGGTTCCAGAAAAAGAAGGGGTGTCGCCTACCTTGTTGGAGAACTTTGACAGAGCATCCTCTAGAAGTCCTGCCACTTTCTGGAAGAGAAGCTTCCACGTCGCTGTGCTGTCGCTCATGCCGCCTGGTGCCTTGCAAGTCAGCAGCGTGAAGAGGTCATCAGAGGACAGAGACGATGCAACCTTGAAAGAGGTGGACAGATTTATGCGGTCAGAGACACGGGACGCTTTGCAAAGTCAAGCACTCGGGTGCACAGCTGATGGAGGACTTACCGAAGAGCAGGCATATTCAGAGATGCTGAAGTTACACAGCTGAGCCGAGAAATTTGCAGACGAATGTTGAACCTCGAGTTGACCACTGCAAGACACAAAAGCATGATTCCCATTTACACCACTTTCTGAAGCCTACCTCTGTATTCAGTAGACACCAAACCGATACTGACCTGTTAACATCTTGACACAGCCTCTTTTCTGTAAAGGAAGACCAAGAAAAAAGATCAGATGGAGGACTTTCGAGCTATCTCATGAGTTTATTGCAAAATGACTAAATTCTATCAACTACCGTTGTGTGTTCTGACTTACCATTTACTAAAGTTTCAGTGCACTATTGCGAGAAAAGATGAGGCAAGAAGAGAAGAGAAAACAATTATGAACAGCTTCTCTTGGGCTTCAACTCAACTCATAAGCCATCTGAAACAATGAAGTACTTACGAAACCGACGGGGCGAGGAGGCGTGCAGTCTGAAGGGAAGGCAAGAAAAAAGAGATTTCTGTCAGTGGGTGGCCACTGGCATATGGCTTGCATTCACATACATTTTGTCAGAATTCTTTTGTTTTACTTTGGTCGTGCCATACCTTCTGGTGGTGACTGTAGAAGTTTGTCTTCGCTTGACTTGAGCTCCTCTTTAAGTTCAGATGGGAGAACTGCCAAAGCCGTCTCCAGGCCTTTCAATCTAAAGAAGCATACAGAATGCAGATTTTCAACGCTTAATTCTACAGACTGCGTAAATACGTGAAACCAAAGGGGACCGATTTCTCACATTGCATTGTAAGAGTCACAGGTGAGGTTGGTGGGGATCACCACCAGAACTGAGGGACGGAAGCTGGCCAGCAGGACCACGAGATTGATTTGAAACCACAGCTCATAGTCACTCGTTTGGAAGAGGGGGAATTTAGGAGCCAGAGCAGTCAAAGTCAGGTTCAGTATTGTGTCTCGGACGTCCTCGTTTTTTATGTAGGTTATGTTTTCCTGGGGGAGGGAGGGAAACAGACACTTTTAGCATCAAGACAGGAACTTCTAACTAATCTTCTTGTTCAAAAGCATCACAGTCATGGTCTAGGCCATTTAGGATAATCAGGTTAACCAAAAACAAAAGAAAACAAAACTAAAAACGACTCACCTCCTTGCTGACCTCCACAAATTTTTCAAAGAATTTCTCAAGCTGCTTCTCATCTGGGGATTGTAGGATGCTGCTCAACACCTCCTCCACCACGGTCACATTTTCAAGAGCACCGGTGGACGGATCCAACAGCAGCTCTGCTTTCTGATCAGGTGACAGGTTTTCCAGAGCTGCCAGCTAAGGTGAACGAAAGAACAAGGAAACAGCACATGACTGTCAACGCTCTGCTTTCTGTCCAACACTAAGCACAAGCACCTGTGCCAATCAAAGGCTCTCTTAAAGCTGTGTGACAACAGAAACATAACAGAAGGTAGGTATTTTACCCCGCTGATGTTCAAGTCCTTGAGGTCTGAGTAACTGGCCACAGTGGTGAATGGGCCCAAGTTGGCCTCAAGCCATTCAGCATCGCTGCTAATGTTCTGTCTGCAATCTGTTTTGAAAGACAGGGGTAGAGGAAGATCAGTCTGCATCCCAGCACCGTTATGAAGTTGACGCACAACTACAGCGAGCTGTAAGCTGAAAAAACCTACTGCAACGCACTCTATTCTGGCAATAGCGGGATGCAGCAAAAGCATGCTCTGGAAGGCCTACCTGGACTGCTAAACTGGGCGGCAAATGTCTTCAGGTGCTCCACCAGGACTTTGGTTATCTCCTGCGTCCTGATGAGAGTCATTTCAGGGAACACAGATCCCAGTCCTTGGACGCTGCAACAGAAAGCCACAGAGGGTGATTATGTGGATGTATTGGTGCAGATCTACAAACTTCCTGTCTCCCAGATCAGGCACTCACATCACACGGTAGTTGGTGCAGCTTATGTCAGCTGTGACAGTAACCAGCATTTCTGCGGTGAAACTGGGGAGGATAGGGACGAGCTTCACGGTGAACCACACAACCAAGGTAGTGGCGTCCAATTCCTGGATCTTCAATTGGATGATTGTGAAGGTTCGGTTCATCATCACGTCTCTCACAGCAGGGGTGATATCAGGTATCTGCAGAAACACAAAACCTGGCACTGTAAGAGAGTACCATACTTTGGGGTGTTCTCCATGGCATCAGTGAGATCTCTGTCAGACACTTTCACTTATTGACTTGCCTCAGGAGCTGTGCTCAGTGCCGTCAGAAACTCCTCTACGTTCTTAAAAGCGTCGCCTTCTTCCAGTCGGTCGAACACAGCGCTGATCTGATTGGTGTTGTTCAGTACTCCAGAGCTCAGTGTGAGTTCAGCTACTTGGGTAGGGGTCAGCAGTGCCAATGATTCAAACTGAACCAAACCATGGACAACAGAAGTTATCACAGATTAAGCAGTTTATTCAAAATAAATTAAACAGAATAATGACAGTTTACTTGAGCAATTGGAGCAAGCCAAAAGCTACTCACACTGGAGAAATTTTCATTCAGGGACTCCAAATCCTCCAAGGTAGCATAGCTGGAGAAATTGCCAAAGTTCTTCTCAAGCCAGTCAGCACTGCTCGTAGTTTTGGAAAGACAGGCAGGATCTGGATTGAATACAGAGCATTGGGGGAATTCATCAGAACACCACTGAAATGTGACCTAATAGGTTTTATCATTCAAACCATTGCTCAAAAGGTGTTTTTTTTTTTCTTTTTTTATAATAATGCCATTTTTCAAATTTTTCAAACACAGGTCAACATCACAAGCACTTTAGTTTTGTATTGGCTTTGCATTACTGAAACTGAAACATATTAAACTGTTCTGCACCTGAACGTTCTCTAGAGAGGAATGGCTGAATGAATTGTTTGTAGATCAAGAACTTCAAATTTCCATTCACCAGATTCACTTTTTCATTGAATGTTTTGACTCTGTAAATAAATAAATGTTCAAAAATAAGCCACAATTTCAATGTGTCGCTCTGCAATGTATCGAATGAATTCAATATTTTGACTCATACATTGCCTGGTAGCTGACACATGAAAAGTTTATCTTGCTCATGTTGGATATGAACTGTGTGGTAATGAAAGGGAGGATTGGAATAAGTCTGACACACAGCCATGACTGAACAAACTCCATGTTCTGCGCATTCTCCTCAGTCAGTGTGTTCAAGGCACCAAAACTCTCAGCAGTGTCTTCGATGGAAGAAACTTCCTGAAATAAAAATAAGCTTCATCACACATCATTTTATTAGTAATTTACTAACTGATTTAGAATTGATAAAAAATCCAGGCTGAAGAGACAGTGTCAATTTGCACCAAGCATGTAGTGATTATTAATAATGAAACAAATAAATTATGAATATTTGAAGATTCAACTGATTGCAAGCATGAAATCAAATATTTCAGGAAAAAAGTGAATAAAATTATGTGAATGTGAATAAAATTTAAATTGATCAAAATAAGCAAGGCAGCAGGCAGTTGATTTTTTCTAGCAGAGGATAGTCTTAAATGTGGGTTCCTTACAAGGTAAATCATGACATTTAGTGTTGATGTAATGATCTTTCCAAGCTCTTTTTGGAGCATGTGAAGTTTCTCTTGAGGGAAACCAGCACTGCTGTTTGATAAGCATTGTAGCTGGTGTGTAGTGTTATCCACTGCATTTTGAATCTAGATATGAAAAAAGTACCAAAATTAAAAGTACCAAAATTGACATACTGAACTTTGAAAAAAAGAAGCTTGATTTCCTCAGTCAACTCTTAAATTCCTTCAGCTACTGCAGCCATTATTTGTATTAATCCAGTAAGATGTTTTTGCACAAAAAAGTAAGACAACAGATGGTATGAACCATACAGAGATCTGATTTTACCATCAGAGACATTCTGAGATGAACATGAAGAGCCAGAAACAATGGACACAGACTAAATGAGAACTGAGGCAACATCTCTAAGACGCTTAGAGAAATCTACCTCCAAAGCTACAGTACTGAGAAAAGAATGCTGAAAATGTGAGGATATTCTCAAAAAGTCATATATAAATTTTATGGTAACACTTTACAATAAGGTTCATTAGTTAAACATTAGTTAATGTACTAACTATGAATTAACATGAACTAACCATGAGCAATACATTTGTTACTGTATTTACTTAATCTTCGTTAACATTAGTTAATGAAAATACAGTTGTTCATTGTTTGTTCATGTTAGTTCACAGTTCATTAATAATGTTAATAAGCTTTTAATAATGTATTAGTAAATGCTGTAATTAACATTAACAAAAATTAATAAATGCTGCATAAGTGCAGTTCATTATTAGTTCATGTTAACTAATGTAGTTAACTAATGTTAACTAATGAACCTTATTGTAAAGTGTTACCGATTTTATCAACTAAATTGTATGAACTAAATCAATATTTTGTATGACCACCCATTGCTTTTAAACTGCTTTTATCATTTGCTAAGCGTAATTTTAAGGTAGCTTTGTAGGTTGATTTCTTGAAGCTTCTTGGGGATTTTATCACCACTTATGGCTCAGCTTTTTCAGTCTCTGAATCCTGAAAAATAAAATGTGTGACAGTTTCCACAAAAATCTGAAGCAGCACAACTGTTTTCAACATTGATAATAATCATAAATGTTTCTTGAGCAGCAGATCATCATATTAGAATGATTTCTGAAGGATCATGTGACACTGAAGACTGGAGTAATGATGCTGAAAATTCAGCTTTGATCACAGGAATAAATTACACTTTACTATATATTCACACAGAAAACAGCTATTTTACATTGTAATAATATTTCACAATATTACTGATTTTACTGAAATAATTTCAGCATAACGTGACTTCATCAATGAAGCTCCTGTCTAAAAACGATAACAGTAGCATTTAACATACATTATTTTTACATTAATTTTTTTTTTTTTTTTTTTTTTTTTTGAAAGTAGTACATTCAGAGGCAAGCACACGATCTGCTTGACAAGAATTAACATGCAGCTTTATCACCATAAGAACAAAAGGTATGGCACTGTGCTGAACTGAAGTCTGATGTACATATCTGAGCCCTGTCATGTCCACCATATTTATACTCAATTCTGCAGACTGTAGAAAAAGGTCTAAGCAGATTTCATTCCAGTAAGTGTCAGAATTTTCCACCTGAACTGTAAAATTAATAGGAAAAGCAATGATCTGTTTGCAGAGTGCTTCACTCTTTAATCAATATATTTGCATATTAATCCATATATCAAATGCATTATTGTTCCTCAAAAGCATGCATTTTATTCTTACTGCCTGATTCTGAGTAACACTGCATCAATGCCTAATATGTCAGTTTATGAACAATATCAAAATAATGCATTGTTTTATAAATAGAGATAAGCACAAAGAGAGAGAGAGAGAGATCACTCACCAGAGAGCTGAAATTGTTCAGACTTTTCAGATTACAATTGTCCAGAGTTTGATTGCTGTTTCTTCTGCATGAGTGGAAAAAATAGATGTGGGATTATGGGATTATTAGGATTAGTATTAGGATAATATTTATTAGTGTTAATTAAGAGGAATACTCACTCAGTAGTCAGACTGCATGATCCTGTTTCTAGGGAAAGTCATAGATATTTATTTATTAGATTGCAGGTACTCACTCCACATTTAAGAGTTTCAGACACTGACTATTACATCTTAAAATGTCAACTTGCAGCACTGACTCTCCCTGTTTAACTGTTTACAAACAGATCTTTTAGAAGTGGTGAATGTAAAACTGTACTGTACTTCTGAAAATAGTAGATGGATAACGCCCCAGGTTACTTCACTGTAACCCTGTTCCCTGAAAAGGCGGGAACGAGAAGCTGCGCTGAGCGCTATAGGAACGTCTTTAGTCGTGACCAGCTGTGAATATGTGTAAAACAACGTCAATGAAATTGACCTATATTTATAGCCTGTATGACGTCATTGGAATTCGTTGTAAGCGAGGCAAGGCTATAACTAGATGTGCAGCAGGTGCATCTGCAGATATTTTGTCTGAAGAGCAGTCCTGGGACATCCCAGTGCGGCAATGAAGCACAGCTTCTTGTTCCCGCCTTTTCAGGGAACAGGGTTACAGTGAAGTAACCCGGGGCGTTCCCTTTCAAAGGCTACACTCAAGCGGGGATCCTGGTTCTGGAAGGAGGCCTAAGCCGCCTAACTCCTCGAACGAAGCGAGAGAGCAGGACATGCTTGCCCAAAGGCACCCCGTCAATCAGAGCGTGGCAAGCCGAAAGTGCAGCGATATAAACCCTGAGGGTGGCGGGGCATGTGCCTGTTGATATTTTTTCCTGCAGAAAATTCAGAACTGTAGCAATTTGGCAGTTTACTGGATCTGCATTGTGTGCAGTACACCAATTTTCGAAGACATCCCATTTGTTGACATAACTTGATCTAGTGGAGGGAGCTCTAGCATTCAAAATGGTCTCAATAACATCAGGTGAAAGCCCTGTGTCCCTCAGTTGGTTCCCCTCAGGGGCCAAACATGAAGGTTCCACATCTCCGGCCAACACGGCGTTATCAGTAAGAGGCAAGTCCCTTGGCGAACTCTGGCTAGAACTCCCAGGAGCAGAGCAACTGGAGGAAAGGCATACAGGCTCATCGAAGGCCATGTATGTGCCATTGCATCCCATTCCACTTGGGGTGGACGGCCACTCCAGCCCGTCAGGGAGTCGTCTGTCATCAGCAATCTGCGACGACATGGCGCCCCTAGTGTGGGACCCAAAGTAAGGAACCGGGGTCTGAGCCACTTAGATAGGGTACGAAGCCTGTGGCATATAATCCGTATTTGCCTTAGGGGTTTGGCCCTTGGATGAAACCCCCTGGCTTTGAGCCACGACTGAAACAGTCTCATATGCAGCAAGCCATCACCGAGGACGCTGATGTCATGAGACCTAACATTTTTTGAAACTGTAACATATCTTTTTGAAAAGATATGTTTTTAACAAGGATTTGAATATGGGTAACGAAGGAGCTGTTCTGACAGACATTGGCAATTTATTCCACAGCTTAGGACCGGCTACTGCGAAGGCTCAGTCTCCCCTGCTTTGTAGATGGGATCGTGGAACAGGTGACAGTTCCGTGATCTTAGTGATCTGGATGGGTTATTAGAGACAAGAAGATTGCTCAGATATTTTGGGGCTAAATTATTAAGAGCTTTATAAATGAATAAAAGAGTTTTGAACTCGATTCGGTAACTGACTGGCAACCAAATCAAAGAACATAGAATAGGTGTAATATGGTCACGTTTGTGGGTTCGCGTGAGTAGACGGGCTGCTGCGTTCTGGACCATTTGAAGGCGAGAAATTGAGGAAAGAGGTAATAGGCCAGTTGAATATTATAGGTTGTATTTTTAAAAAGAATCTTTATTTTTGAAAGTCAAATCTGAAAGGTGAATATGGATTATCGAATTTTTAACAATAAAAATGTGTGTAAAATGTTTTGAATTGAAATATTCACAGCTTAAATATACAACCATGTTGGATTTCAGCCTATAAAAATGAAAGCCCCAAAAATACAATGCATTAAATTGCAAGCATGGATAATGCAATGCATTTTTTTTTTTCAAGTAGTGCAATTCAACAAGCTGTTTTGTTTCAAAAACATCTGGCATTATTTTACTTCTATACATTACAGTCGCAAACGGGGCTGGATGTTGAGTGCGAATATCTAAAATAATTCAATTCCAATAACATGCCACAGACATGTTCACTATTTACATGATAGGGATGTTCATAATTGGTGAAGGTAAATCATAAAAGCTGAACTTGTTCACAAAACAATTAAATTTCATTATAACACACATGGAAAAAATATTCGCCTTCTTGGAATAGCGAATTTGAATTAAAATCTTGCTTATTAATTAAATGACTTAGGAAGTGTTTATTCCTCAGTGATAGATGTAATATAGATACAGTGATGAAATATTACTCCAGTAAAAGCATAAGTACTCCTTTTAAATTTATACTTAAATAAAAGTACAAAATGTGTTTAGTTTTGAATATACTTAAGAAAAAGTACTGATCTGACATTACTGAATTATTGATCCGGATCATTGAATCAGTGAATTAACTAATGCAATCCAATCAGTTGAATTCACAACCGAATAAATCAAAGCGTTTTGAGAACCGGTACTTTGAAAAGTGTTGGCTCAACAGAATGATTCGTTCATGTCACGAATTGGACATTGCTATCGGTTTTGGGCATGTCTCGGTTGCACTGTAGAGAAACAAGGGAAGACATGTTGTTGTTGTTTTTACATTCACATTTAAACTCAAGGTTTGAACTCCTATATGGAATCCTGAATGAAACTTAGCACAGTATGGTTTGAGTTCACTGCACGTTATGGTAATGATATCTGAGGGGAGGGGCGTGTGATAAAGGGCGCTGTGATTGGTTAATCACGCTGTCATTCGCATCAATTCATCACTATGATTGGGCTATTACTCTGTAAATGTGTTAATGCCCGCCTATCTAGTTTTCTTCATCACTTTGATTAGCTGATCAGCACTCCGGAGTAGAAGGTGGCGGTAATGCACCAAAAGGTGGATGGCAACCGCCATTAAAAAAGAAGAAGAAGAACAGCAAACACTACTGAAATGTTGAGGATTTGACGACTGGTCCGGAAACGTGACTAAACAGTTAAAACTCAAATCTTAAGCTTTAGATATGATTACACTTAAATACTTAGTATGTTAATATAAACATAAAAATGCTGCACGAATAGTTGTTTGGTAATATTATATGGTAAATAGAGCTGAATATGCTTTTTTATCTGTAAACTTCAGACTGAATTTACATTGGCCTTAAACACATATGTTTTGTCACTTTTTTTATTTATTTTCTAGGACCACAACTCACCACTGCTTCCCAATCATCTGGGGCATTTTAGATGATTTACAGTATGAGTATATCTTTGAAAATATTTTAAATATAGACTATATCTTGAATATTTTTGCTTATGACACCCAGGCATAATGTGTCTGGATCTATACACTAGAGAGCACCGCCTTAATGAAAACTAGTCTCCTTGACAAAATGCGTTTCCATATACAGAATGTACTGTGCTGTCACTGATCTTTTTCATATGATGTAACTGTCATGCATGCATATGACTTAAAGTAAGGTAATGTATAACAATCTCACCATTTGAATGTGTTGTGTTGCACTGAAAAAAAAAAAAAAAGAACAGGTAAATGTAAAAATTCTGATTAGTATTTCTTGTTATACTACAAGCTTAGTTTGAACAATAATGAAGTATTAATTTATTCAGATGTATATGTTATTGTTATTATTTATATATTAATATTTTTTTTTTTTTCAGCATACACTTTCGGTTTGTGAAGACTACAAACAAACATAAAACAACAAGCAAAACATAAAACTTGTTTCCTTATGGATTTTTCCTGACTTACCTGTGCATTACCCAGAGACACAGATGTTGCTGTAGACAGGGCAAGAAGTATAATTAGTCTAAACATTGAGAAACATCTTATAAACTTACAGGAAGCACTTTAATTTTAAAATAATATTCCGTAACAAAATGTTTAGAGATGTTAGTATATTTAGATGACTAGTCTCAAATATATAATTCAAAATATGTATTTCTTTTGTGCTGTGCGTGTGTGCGGCAGTTATTCATGATGTTGTAGAGACCAAATGGCCAAAAAAAAAAAAAACCCTGCAAAACCCCAACGTGTTTGTGTGTGTTAGTGAGTATGTGCGTACAGTGGGTGTTGGTTCTTTTTGAGGCCCCGTCCACACGGAGACAAGTTTAGCTGCATACGCAAAAATTTTGTATCGTATAGGCGTTTCGTCCAGACGGATCCGGTGTTTTCAGAAGGTGAAACTGCTATTTTTGAAACCGGGTCCCAGAGTAGATAAATCTGAAAACGACTCCCTTTGCATTTTTGTGTGTACAGCCAATCCGTATATTTTGTGAAACGATGGTGTCATTACCCCACGTGTCAACCCTAGTCAGACACCGCTAACAGCACAAAACAGCAACAACAACAACAATAGCGTACTACATGCTTGTGTTCGTGCTGCAGAAGCTACCGAACCTAAAGCTTTATTCAAATAAAGCTTTATTTCTAAGCTTTACTAAAGTTTGTATAGAGCGTGCAAGGTTTATGCGCATGCTCCAAGTCTTATTCTTTGTTTTTAGTGTATCTCTATTGCAGAATTAAAGCACCACATACTGATCTGGCATGTATACTACATCGTTTTGAGTTGTTTCAGTGAGTGGTTTCGTGTGTACGCAGATATTTCTTGAGACAAGGGGGAAAAAAAGATCGGACAGGGAAATCTCTGGCTTTGTGAGGATGTAGCCTGAGTTACAGAAACTGTTAAAGGTGCGGTAGACATTGTAATTGTTAGTGTACTTAGTATTAGTGTTAGTACTAACACTTAGTATTTGTATAACACTTAGTGTTAGTATTTGTTGATGCTTCTAAGTTTTTAGGTAGAGCAGTTCTTAAATCTCTAGTGGTTTTAGAAAATAATTCTGTTAAACTATCTGGTTTTAAACTAGTCCGACTTTGTGCTCTTATCACTGATGGTGTTGTACGGAAGATTGTCAATGGTTCTACAGGGGTTGGTACTTCAGGTGTTGTAAAGTGACCAATTTTTTGTGTTGACGGTTTTGCACTAGAAGTAGTTTTAGTTGTTTGTGCACCAGGTGTAGTAATGTTTGTTTTAGAAGATGTAGCCAGTACATTTGTTAGCATTGGAGGTGTTGTATCACTAGTAGTTATAAATTGTAAATTGTGTTATATCAAGAGAATTTGGTGCTACAGGTGTGGTAAGAACAGTCGATCTTGCAGATGTAATAAGGAAAGTGGTTGTTGGTGTTGCAAGCAATGCTCTAGCAGTATTTGTAGATGCCTCAGAAATATGAACAGGAGTTGTTGCTGCTGAATTTGTTGTAAAGACAGCATTTTTTGGTGCTCCAGTGCTTGTAGGCCATGAAGGTGTCATTGTTAACGTAATTACTGATTCTCCAAATCTTGTAGAGACAGTATTTGTTTTTGTTTCAGTTTTAACACTGGCAGTAATTTGGGGTAGTGCAGATTTAGTAAGATGAACAGTTTTTTGCTGTTGAGGTTGTACTACTATCAGTGGTTGTGTGTGTTTCAGGTGTAGTAGGGAAATTACTTGTTTCAGAATTTCCAGGGACTGTTGTGGTTGGTTCTTCAGATGTTTTAGTGACAGCAGTTGATGTTGCCAACATTATATCAGTAGGAGCCTGTGATTCTTCTTGTGTTGCAGCAATAGTTGTTTGTTTTGATGGTGTTTTAGCAGTACTTAATGTGTTTTCTAGAATTGTTATATGAATGGCAGCGGTTGAAGTCACAGGATATATTGCTGTAGCAGTTGTTTCAGGGAAGATCATTGGTGTTGAAGGTGCACTTGCAGTAATTGTTCCAAACCTTGTAGCTACAGTACTTGTTTGCGCTTCAGGTTTTGCAGAGGCAGTGTTAGATGATAATGGATGTGTTGTAATGTAAGCTTTTGTTGCTGTTGGAGGTGCATTACTAGCAGTTCCGGGTGAGATGTTACTTGTTTCAGAATTTACAGCAAATTTTGTTGTTGCAGATGTTAAATCAGTTGTACTCTGTGGTTCTTCTTGTGTTGCTTCAACAGTTGTTTGTTCTGAAGTTTTTGTGGTGATACTTGCTGTTTTTTCTATAGTTGTTGGATGAATGGCAGTTGTTGAAGTCACAGTAAATATTGCTCTTGTGTGTGTTTCAGATGTAGTAGGAACATTACTTGTTGTTTCTGCAGACGTTTTAGTGATAGGCATTGTTGCAGATAATATATAACTAGTAGCCTGTGGTCTTTTAGAAATACTTGCTGTTGTTTCTAAAAGTGCTGAATGAATGGCAGATGTTGAAGTCACAGCAAATATTGCTCTTTCAGTCGTAGACATTTTTTTGTTTGGTAACTCATATGTTGTAGCAGTAATGGATGTTAGTTCTGCAAGTGCTGTAGGCACAGCAGATGTTCCTTCAGTTGTTATAGCAATGGCAGTGTTTGGTACCTCAGTTGCTGTTGCAGTAACAGTTGTTAGTTCTGCAAGTGTTGTAGGCACAGCAGATGTTCCTTCAGTTGTTATAGCAATGGCAGTGTTTGGTACCTCAGTTGCTGTTGCAGTAATAGATGATAGTTCTGCAAGTGTTGTAGGCAAAGCAGTTGTTCCTTCAGTTGTAGAAAAAGCAGTGTTTGGCAGCTCAGTTGTTGTAGCAGTAATAGATGATAGTTCTGCAAGTGTTGAAGTTGCAGCAGTTTTTCCTTCAGTTGTTGAAATAACAGGGGTTGGCAACTCAGTTGTTGTAGCAGTAACAGACGTTAGTTCTGCAAGTGTTGTATTTGCAGCAGTTGTTCCTTCAGTTGTAGAAACAGCAGTGTTTGGTACCTCAGTTGTTGTAGCAGTAATGGATGTTAGTTCTGCAAGTGTTGTAGGCACAGCAGTTGTTCCTTCAGTTGTTGTAGAAAAAGCAGTGTTTGGTACTTCAGTTGTTGTAGCAGTAATAGATGTTAGTTCTGCAAGTGTTGTAGGCACAGCAGTTGTTCCTTCACTTGTAGAAAAAGCAGTGTTTGGTACCTTGGTTGTTGTAGCAGTAATGGATATTAGTTTTGCAAATGTTGTAAGCGTAGCAGTTGTTCCTTCAGTAGATGAAATAGCAGTGTTTGGTACCTCAGTTGCTGTTGCAGTAATGGATGTTAGTTCTGCAAGTGTTGTAGGTGCAGCAGTTGTTCCTTCAGTTGTAGAAAAAGCAGTGTTTGGTACCTCAGTTGTTGTAGCAGTAACAGTCGTTAGTTCTGCAAGTGTTGTAGGTGCAGCAGTTGTTCCTTCAGTTGTAGAAAAAGCAGTGTTTGGTACCTCAGTTGTTGTAGCAGTAACAGTCGTTAGTTCTGCAAGTGTTGTAGGCACAGCAGTTGTTCCTTCAGTTGTTGAAATAGCAGTGTTTGGGACCTCAGTTGTTGTAGCTGTAATGGTTGTTAGTTCTGCAAGTGTTGTAGGCACAGCAGTTGTTCCTTCAGTTGTAGTAATAGCAGTGTTTGGTACCTCAGTTGTTTTAACAATAATGGATGTTAGTTCTACAAGTGTTGTAGGCACAGCTGTTGTTTGTTCAGTTGTAGTAATAGCAGTGTTTGGTACCTCAGTTGTTGTAGCAGTAACAGATGTTAGCTCTGTAAGTGTTGTAGGCACAGCAGTTGTTCCTTCAGTTGTTGAAATAGCAATGTGTGATACCTCAGTTGTTGTAGCAGTGATGGATGATAGTTCTGCAAGTGTTGTAGGCGCAGCAGTTGTTCCTTCAGTTGTAGAAAAAGCAATGTTTGATACCTCAGTTGTTGTAACAGTAACAGTCGTTAGTTCTGCATGTGTTGTAGGCACAGCAGTTGTTCCTTCAGTTGTAGAAAAAGCAGTGTTTGGTACCTCGGTTGTTGTAGCAGTAATGGATATTAGTTCTGCAAATGTTGTAGGCGCAGCAGTTGTTCCTTCAGTAGATGAAATAGCAGGGTTTGGTACCTCAGTTGCTGTTGCAGTAATGGATGTTAGTTCTGCAAGTGTTGTAGGTGCAGCAGTTGTTCCTTCAGTTGTAGAAAAAGCAGTGTTTGGTACCT
This sequence comes from Hypophthalmichthys molitrix, assembly GCA_037950675.1. NCBI lineage: Eukaryota > Metazoa > Chordata > Actinopteri > Cypriniformes > Xenocyprididae > Hypophthalmichthys > Hypophthalmichthys molitrix. The sequence continues at coordinate 411,716 of CM075492.1, read as the reverse complement.
CAGTTGTTGTAGCAGTAACAGTCGTTAGTTCTGCAAGTGTTGGAGGCACAGCAGTTGTTCCTTCAGTTGTACTAATAGCAGTGTTTGGTACCTCAGTTGTTTTAACAATAATGGATGTTAGTTCTACAAGTGTTGTAGGCACAGCTGTTGTTTGTTCAGTTGTAGTAATAGCAGTGTTTGGTACCTCAGTTGTTGTAGCAGTAACAGATGTTAGCTCTGCAAGTGTTGTAGGCACAGCAGTTGTTCCTTCAGTTGTTGAAATAGCACTGTTTGGGACCTCAGTTGTTGTAGCAGTAACAGACGTTAGTTCTGCAAGTGTTGTAGGCATAGCAGTTGTTCCTTCAGTTGTTGAAATAGCAGTGTTTGGTACCTCAGTTGTTGTAGCAGTAATGGATGTTAGTTCTGCAAGTGTTGTAGGCACAGCTGTTGTTTCTTCAGTTGTAGTAATAGCAGTGTTTTGTATCTCAGTTGTTGTAGCAGTAACAGATGTTAGTTCTGCGAGTGTTGTAGTTGCAGCAGTTGTTCCTTCAGTTGTAGAAAAAGCAGTGTTTGGTACCTCAGTTGTTGTAGCAGTGACAGATGATAGTTCTGCAAGTGTTGTAGGCGCAGCAGTTGTTCCTTCAGTTGTAGAAAAAGCAATGTTTGGTACCTCAGTTGTTGTAGCAGTGACAGATGATAGTTCTGCAAGTGTTGTAGGCACAGCTGTTGTTTCTTCAGTTGTAGTAATAGCAGTGTTTTGTATCTCAGTTGTTGTAGCAGTAACAGATGTTAGTTCTGCGAGTGTTGTAGTTGCAGCAGTTGTTCCTTCAGTTGTAGTAATAGCAGTGTTTGATACCTCAGTTGTTGTAGCAGTAACAGTCGTTAGTTCTGCATGTGTTGTAGGCACAGCAGTTGTTCCTTCAGTTGTAGAAAAAGCAGTGTTTAGTACCTCAGTTGTTGTAGCTGTAATGGTTGTTAGTTCTGCAAGTGTTGTAGGCACAGCAGTTGTTCCTTCGGTTGTAGAAATAGCAGTGTTTGGTACCTCAGTTGTTGTAACAGTAACAGTCGTTAGTTCTGCAAGTATTGTAGGCACAGCAGTTGTTTCTTCAGTTGTTGTAGAAAAAGCAGTGTTTGGTACTTCAGTTGTTGTAGCTGTAATGGTTGTTAGTTCTGCAAGTGTTGTAGACACAGCAGTTTTTCCTTCAGTTGTAGAAATAGCATTGTTTGGTACCTCAGTTGTTGTAGCAGTAACAGACGTTAGTTCTGCAAGTGTTGTAGGCACAGCAGTTGTTCCTTCAGTTGTAGTAATAGCAGTGTTTGGTACCTCAGTTGTTGTAGCAGTAACAGATGTTAGTTCTGCCAGTGTTGTAGGCACAGCAGTTGTTCCTTCAGTTGTTGTAGAAAAAGCAGTGTTTGGTACCTCAGTTGTTGTAGCTGTAATGGTTGTTAGTTCTGCAAGTGTTGTAGTTGCAGCAGTTGTTCCTTCAGTTGTAGTAATAGCAGTGTTTGGTACCTCAGTTGTTGTAGCAGTAATGGACGTTAGTTCTGCAAGTGTTGTAGGCACAGCAGTTGTTCCTTCAGTTGTTGTAGAAAAAGCAGTGTTTGGTATTTCAATTGTTGTAGCTGTAATGGTTGTTAGTTCTGCAAGTGTTGTAGGCACAGCAGTTGTTCCTTCACTTGTAGAAATAGCATTGTTTGGTACCTCAGTTGTTGTAGCAGTAACAGACGTTAGTTCTGCAAGTGTTGTAGGCACAGCAGTTGTTCCTTCAGTTGTAGAAATAGCAGTGTTTGGTACTTCAGTTGTTGTAGCAGTAACAGATGTTAGTTCTGCCAGTGTTGTAGGCACAGCAGTTGTTCCTTCAGTTGTTGTAGAAAAAGCAGTGTTTGGTACCTCAGTTGTTGTAGCTGTAATGGTTGTTAGTTCTGCAAGTGTTGTAGTCGCAGCAGTTGTTCCTTCAGTTGTACTAATAGCAGTGTTTGGTACCTCAGTTGTTGTAGCAGTAACAGATGTTAGTTCTGCCAGTGTTGTAGGCACAGCAGTTGTTCCTTCAGTTGTTGTAGAAAAAGCAGTGTTTGGTACCTCAGTTGTTGTAGCTGTAATGGTTGTTAGTTCTGCAAGTGTTGTAGTCGCAGCAGTTGTTCCTTCAGTTGTAGTAATAGCAGTGTTTGGTACCTCAGTTGTTGTAGCAGTAACAGATGTTAGTTCTGCCAGTGTTGTAGGCACAGCAGTTGTTCCTTCAGTTGTTGTAGAAAAAGCAGTGTTTGGTACCTCAGTTGTTGTAGCTGTAATGGTTGTTAGTTCTGCAAGTGTTGTAGTCGCAGCAGTTGTTCCTTCAGTTGTAGTAATAGCAGTGTTTGGTACCTCAGTTGTTGTAGCAGTAACAGATGTTAGTTCTGCCAGTGTTGTAGGCACAGCAGTTGTTCCTTCATTTGTTGTAGAAAAAGCAGTGTTTGGTACCTCAGTTGTTGTAGCTGTAATGGTTGTTAGTTCTGCAAGTGTTGTAGTTGCAGCAGTTGTTCCTTCAGTTGTAGTAATAGCAGTGTTTGGTACCTCAGTTGTTGTAGCAGTAACAGATGTTAGTTCTGCAAGTGTTGTAGGCACAGCAGTTGTTCCTTCAGTTGTTGTAGAAAAAGCAGTGTTTGGTACTTCAGTTGTTGTAGCAGTAACAGATGTTAGTTCTGCAAGTGTTGTAGGCACAGCAGTTGTTCCTTCACTTGTAGAAATAGCATTGTTTGGTACCTCAGTTGTTGTAGCAGTAACGGACGTTAGTTCTGCAAGTGTTGTAGGCAAAGCAGTTGTTCCTTCAGTTGTAGAAATAGCAGTGTTTGGTACTTCAGTTGTTGTAGCAGTAATGGACGTTAGTTCTGCAAGTGTTGTAGGCACAGCAGTTGTTCCTTCAGTTGTTGTAGAAAAAGCAGTGTTTGGTACTTCAGTTGTTGTAGCTTTAATGGTTGTTAGTTCTGCAAGTGTTGTAGGCACAGCAGTTGTTCCTTCACTTGTAGAAATAGCATTGTTTGGTACCTCAGTTGTTGTAGCAGTAACAGACGTTAGTTCTGCAAGTGTTGTAGGCACAGCAGTTGTTCCTTCAGTTGTAGAAATAGCAGTGTTTGGTACCTCAGTTGTTGTAGCAGTAACAGATGTTAGTTCTGCCAGTGTTGTAGGCACAGCAGTTGTTGCTTCAGTTGTTGTAGAAAAAGCAGTGTTTGGTACCTCAGTTGTTGTAGCTGTAATGGTTGTTAGTTCTGCAAGTGTTGTAGTTGCAGCAGTTGTTCCTTCAGTTGTAGTAATAGCAGTGTTTGGTACCTCAGTTGTTGTAGCAGTAACAGATGTTAGTTCTGCAAGTGTTGTAGTTGCAGCAGTTGTTCCTTCAGTTGTAGAAAAAGCAGTGTTTGGTACCTCAGTTGTTGTAGCAGTAACAGTCGTTAGTTCCACAAGTGTTGTAGGCACAGCAGTTGTTCCTTCAGTTGTTGTAGAAAAAGCAGTGTTTGGTACTTCAGTTGTTGTAGCTGTAATGGTTGTTAGTTCTGCAAGTGTTGTAGGCACAGCAGTTGTTCCTTCACTTGTAGAAATAGCAGTGTTTGGTACTTCAGTTGTTGTAGCAGTAACAGATGTTAGTTCTGCCAGTGTTGTAGGCACAGCAGTTGTTCCTTCAGTTGTTGTAGAAAAAGCAGCGTTTGGTACCTCAGTTGTTGTAGCAGTAATGGATGTTAGTTCTCTAAGTGTTGTAGATGCAACATTGTTTGGTGTTGCACCTTCTGAAGATGTTCTTTTAATAGTGGTTCTTGGTTCTTCAGATGTTGTATTTACAATGGTTGTTGTTGTCTCTGTTATATTAGAATTATCTGTCATTTTACTTATTGAAATAACAGTGGTTGTTTGATCTGTCGCTTTCTGTGATTCAATACTCTGCAATCCAGGTGTATCTGTTTGTGCAGCAATTGCTGTGGAAAAATTTGAAGGGACGTGAGCATACAATGGTATTTGTGTTGACTTGTTTACCTGTCCTTGAGACTCTTCTTTTCTTCTCTTTTCTTTTCTTTTTTTTTTTTTTTTTTTTTTTTTTTTTTTTTTTTTTTGTTAGGAACAAATTTTGAATTACTTGGAGATTAACTCTTTCCCCGCCGTTGATAGAATTTCTGTCAATCTATGTTCCAAAATACAGGCATAGAAGCAGAAACAAGCGGTAAAAGCATTGCTTGTGTACATTGTAGTCTTTGAGAAAAATGTAATTTTCTCAGCTTTTTGTTCAAAATGTTTATTTTTATTTTTATTAAACTTACCCATATTCAAGTGTTGATAAAAAAGAATGCAAGAAGCTAGAATAATTTTTTAGCTTTGTTTGTTTAAAACTGAGGCTCTGTTCTTTCGTTTGGTATATTGCATGCTCAGATATTTGTAGAACAGAATATTCTGGGGGTCATGAAGCTAACATCTGTCATTTTGTTAAAATGATAAAAAATGTTAGTGCTGGCTGGCAACGTTTTTATAGAATGTTGCCGGGGAAAGGGTTAAGAAAATGGTAACATATAGGTCAAAATTAACACAGGTCAGCACTCAATGTTTATTAAGAAATGAGTGTCAACTGTAAAGCATCATGAAATGTGAAACATAAAGAATTTATGATTCTAAGTTTTGTGTGCTTAACCCTTGTACGTCCTTAAGGGCATTTTTTTTTTTCTTTTTTTTTTTTCACATTTTGTCTGTTAGTGCAAACTTCCTAAAACTTACTAACTCCTGGGGCTATGTCAGTGAATTAGTTATATACCATCAAACTTTTTCTGTTTTCTTGGAGATATGATTCATGTTATTTATAATAAAGCAGTCACAAATGTTTAGCTGGGTTTCCATAAAGCATGGGCTCTCAACTCAAATTTAATTTTCAACCAAAGTTTTAATTTTTTGAGGATTTCAAAGATAAAGTTTATAATATGATGTTGGGTATGTGTTTGTGCATGTGTTTGTCAATGTGTTGTCTGTTTTGCAATTTGCTTTGGTAAGAAAGTGAGTGTGTGTGAGTGTTTGTGTTTGTGCATGCGTGTGTGTGTGTATACGTGCATGGATGTGAGTGCGTTCCTGCGTGTGTGTGTGTGTGTGTGTACGTGTGTGAGTGTCTCACCCATACAGAGGGCAGACAGTAGTAACAGTCTGCTGGACATGATGTTTTTTCTCATGTTGTTCTCAGTGCATCTTCTATGCTGCAAGAGTGAAAACATTTATTAATCAGCATATTCAACATATACTGCAAAATCTGTGTGAATTTACTACATATTCTGAGTTGGTGTACTTTAATTATTACAGTAGTGGTTCTACAGATTACATTGCTTATAAAACAAATTACCATTTCTTTGCTATCATGGAGAGGTTAGCATGTGGTGCTGGAGGTTTGAAAAAAATTTCAGGGCAGACATACTGTTAACATAGTTTTAAGAAAAGTTTGTTTTTAGGACTTTTCACAAAATGATGCTGTCTAAGAACATACAGCCACAGAATCCTTCACATGCTCCATTTTATTTTAGCATTTGAGGGGAGAAATCAAAATGTCAAACAGTGATGGAAAACACATGATTTTGAGTGAAGAAGATATTTGTCGAATATACATTGTGAAACTTCAAAACCCGAAAAGCCAGAACTAATTCATAGGGGCGTAACGATACATCGTTATATCGATATCATGATATAAAAATGTGACGATATGTATCGTTGATGTAAACGATATGATTTAAGATATAGAGGTAGTTTTAGCCAAGTTTCACCTTACTGTATTTATAAGGTATAATAAGTTTCATTCAACTTCCACACCCAAATGAAGATATTTTTATGAAACCTGAGAGATTTCTGTTCCTCCATTTAAAGTCCATTCCTCTAAAACTTAAAAGATAAAAAGAAAAAAAAAAATCAATCCAGTGGTCTAATCTGAATCCAAGTCTTCTGAAGAGACATGATGGCTTTGTATGATATAAACAGGGACGTACACATGCCTGCGTGACGCGCGATAACAACATGAGCGTGCGTAAATGAGGAATTTAAATTTCTGGATGAATTAACCATTTACAGTTTGGGAATAGTCATTTTCACAAGCATGCGATTATAACTGTGATTGATTGCACTGATCATCATGTGCATACACGCTGCCGGAACGGCACTCCTCAAAGTGAAAGCGCAAACATCATTTACAAGCATCATATCACCATATCACATCTAGTATAAGTAGTATGATTATTCAAAGCATTTTAGATGGTTTATTCTTATATGTATAGTGCATTAATAGCAGGAGAGGTGGGATATAGAGAGCACCGGGATGGTCTGTGCGTGTAAGAGATCCAACGAATGCCTGCATTGAAAGCGCGAGTACTACATTCAGTTACATTACTACATTAAACTACTATAATGTTGAATAATGTATAATAATTCAATGGGGGAATATTTGTGGGTCCTGATAATAATAAAATAATAATATAATTTTATTAAAAATAAAGTAATAATAATATTAAAAAAAGTCTTTATTTTGGCTTAAAATATTGCAATCGTATCGAGAGCTCAGTATCATGAGTTGTATCGAATCGTGACATGAGTGTATCGTTACATCCCTACTCATTTTTAGGGCTGGGACAATTCAACGATGCATCGCGAATCGAGAAAGTATTCTAGGTCGATTCTGATATTTTACGTATGTATCGCGGTTCTCTCTCAAATTGATTCTGAGCTTAGTTTACAACAGCAGATGGCACTGCGTGTTTTAGAAACAGCCGTGCTCTGCTTCCTTCCAGTTCCTTACACACACCACTTGAACCCTCTATAAACTAATCATTCATAAACTTACAAAAGGTTGCAGCAAATTACAAGGGTGCTTGCAGTGGGCGTGTCATAAAAGCATTCTGAGGTGCAAATTCATTCTCAGACTCAGCCGAACGCACGAGCACTCATCAGCGCTCTTCTTCATGAGCATTTGAGAGCACCATCTGCTGTTAAAAACTAAGCTCAGAATCGATTTGCGATGCATTTGGAAAATATCAGAAGTGATCCACGAATCACGATGCATCGATAGAATTGTCCCAGTCCTACTATTATTGACTTAACGTGTGAAAATAGCCTTTTGTGTTTTATCTCGCCAGCATTTTTCTGCTTTCTGTATAAATAGGTCTTTATATGTGAAAATGTGCAGATGTCTTTGTTTTTGGAAGGAATTCCCTTGCAAGGGTATCATCATATTCAGGGTTCCTTGGCATCATACAACAGCTACAGTATAACGCCATATAATGTTGCCACATATGATGTAGATTGCATGTTTTGATCACATTAGTAATTAGGCAATCTTGATTCAATCATAATGTTTGGCTTATTTTTTTCTGCACTGTAATAAGTTAACAAAATACATTAAGTGTTCTTTAATTATACTGAGCCTCCTAGAGTGCATTGTGGCATTAATGAATTATGCATTTGCTTTTTACTATCTTCTGCCTTTCATTTTCCTGTTTTTCTGTCCTTCTTTGATGTAAGTATTAGCAATATGTTTTGTACTTCAGTCTTATTATTATAGTACTATAAAATAAGTTCTAAATGCCCAACCAAAGAAAACACTGCCAATTTAGAGCAACAATTTAATAACATGCAAACTGACTTTGGAAAATGAGTGAATGAAACTAAAGAGAAAGACACCTATAGAAGTGGGGGAAATTATTGGAAAATGTATTGAGATTGGGAAAAATTGTACCCATGCAACTGACAGAGAGCAACAACTCACTGCGTGATATTGCCTATAGAATGCAGCTAGAATGTCCCTAAATTTCAAAATATGAAAGGCGATAGATTTGAAACTTTTGAAGTGTACCACAACACCGGTAAGATCAGAACGTTCACTGCTAAATTTAAACGTGCTTTCGCGCTTTGGCTGGCGCTGATGCTGACGCTAGACCCTATTGGGCGCATCGCGCGTTATAGATCAACTGACATGATTTAAAGACAAAACACATTCAAATATTTGACAATAGGTGCCTATTTATGTTTCTGCCGGTTGGTGCCCACATAACCGAGCGCGCACACGTAATATCTGAGTCAGAGCAGAGGCATGAGGGCACTGTTGAGAGCGCGCGACGTGCGAGTTTTGTTGAGAGATTCGTGCTGAACATTACATTGATGCGCACTCGACATGCGTCGTTAAAAAAAATGCCATACTAACTGCCTCAAGTGAACTATAAACCACGTTTTTTCCCGTGGATTCTCATGGCCTATACAGCGTTATTGTGCCTGCGTGACGTTCAATTTCAATGAAATTCAATTTCATATTTCCATCTAAAAAGAATCAAGATATAGCCTAGTTCACGCAAAAAAAAAAAAAAAAAAAAGTAATAATTTTCTCAACCTCATGGCCATTCATGTGTGATAAATTCTATGTTGAATCAAATAAAATATTTCTTTCTGATTCTACTTTTTGTAATGTCTATTTGATGTTTTCTAAAATAATGACTTCAAATGATCTTTTAGGGGTTATTTCTCAGCCATAGTTGATGTATGATAAATTTACGATTAATTAGATTAATTAACAGCACTGATGCATGTAAAATAAGGCAATATATTAATTTTGTGATCTTGTAATGGCAGAGAGATTTGCTTACCTGTGTGACAGCTCAGGTGACTGACAGTGAAGTGAATGACAAAGTGTGTGTGTGTGTGTGTGTGCGCGTGAAAGAGAGAGTTTTGGGTGGGGCTGAAGATGGGGCACACACACACACACACACACACACACAGGATTTCGAAGAGCTTTATGATATTTAGACAGAAATGTGTTTTGTTGCATTGACACTTTGATTATTGTGAGGAAAGTGATAAATCCCTAGAGTGACAGGTACAGTATGAACATACATTTGATATTGAACAGTGCTTTGCATCAGCCTGCATTGACACCATTTTCTTTAAGAGCTGCTGTGCAGCCAAAATTATATACCAGTTATCACTGTAAAGCTGCTTTGACACAATCTGCATTGTAAAAAGCACTATATAAATAAAGGTGACTTGACTTGACATTCCCATAAATGTCAGTTGTCAGGAAGGCCTAATCATGTTCGTTTCTCAGTACATGATCACTAGTTCTTCACCTGAGTTCTGCAAATGAGCTACACAATTCAGATTTCTCCTGTTAACTCATTTAGCATTACTTTACCGTCACTGAAACTTGTGTTAAACAGATTGATTGTACCTGTCAATCATCTTCATCAGTAACAGGGCTGAACCAGTATTAAGTGTGAATGTAAGTGTTGCCTTGAACATTCTGGTTATTTAAGACGTTGTTTGTGAACACATAACTGACACACATACACACGCATTGACATCACTGATGTACTAGTTCTCCAACAAGATCTCATGGGTTTTTGAGTGCAAAGTTTGGTTCTAACACTTAGATACACATTAATATAATACAGTAACAACAATGTAAATTTGATAACTTATTAAATAATTTACTTTATTCCGAAAACACACAACTTGTATTACATTTATTTAACATGTGTATATTCATTGTGAGGATGAGTCTGGTTCCTCTTGTTTTATTTTACCTCTTCATAAATGTTTTATACATTTTCCTTTCAACAACGGCCTCTGTACAGTTATTCTGAAATCTAATCTAATCAAATAAGGCTTGATGTATTTATTTGTGTGCTCATGTTGTTCTGTCATGTGTCTCATGTTGAGTAAAGAAATAAATGGTCCTGATGTTCTTAAAGTCAGAAAGCTTTGGCTCTTTTATCACGGAAATCTCTGTGTCTTACTTTCAGCAGAATATCACTATCTGCCCTCTGGTTAAAGTCTCCAGGAGAAAAAAACACCCGTTTTATAAATCGCAACTTGCTAGAAGTCCACTGAAATTCTTCAAGGGATTTCACACAAAACTGAAAATACAGAAAAAGATATTTTGAGAAATGTCTCATTGGAGTTTCTTCTGTCCATACAGTGAAAGTCAGTAGCTACCAAAATGATTTGGGCACCAACATTCTTCAAAATATCCTTTTTGTTCTACAGAAGAAAGCCTGTCAAACAGATTTGGAGTGACATGAGGGTACAGAAGTCCTTCTCCACCAAAAAACTCATGCTTTGGTAAATCTTAATTATGACGTCAGAATTATAACATACAAAAAGTCAAAATAATGAAGTCGTAATTATGACAAAAAGTTGGAATCATGAAATAAAAAGTCGTAATTTTGACTTTTCATCTCATTAATATGACTTAGTGTGTCATAATTATGATTTACCAAAGCATGATTTTTTTTCTTCTTATGTGGCAGAAATGTAAATGATGATGAATTTTCTGTTTTAGGTGAACTATGCCTTTAAATTCCCCATTTTAGATATTATCTATTAATTTATTAAAAGTCTTTTAGTAGATAATAATGTGTGTTGCTGTGTGGTTGTGTACACATTGAAGGTGTAATATAATATACGCTTTCACACATCATAAATTACTGTGAAAATTAGCAGACAGACTTTTCCTGTAAACACTATCTGCTCTTCACACAAGCAGTGGACAGAATTCTATTAAATCAATCATCAGGAATTACCCTTAATCACTGCATCTGCCCGGATGAAGAGAAGCATTTTAGTTTTACTATCTGTCCAATTTGACAATTTTTTGTTAATTCCAAATGAAAAGCATAAGGGGCTGTTCATGTGCGCTATTGCTTTTAAAAATGCGTTATGCGGATGTAGAGCCACAGCGCTGATGAATGGAAAAGAATGCTTGAAATGTGTTTTGAAAAATGTGGAGCTCATGCAAGAGAAGGAGGGCCCGGCAGAAAAAGTTTGGGAACCATTGAACTAATGTTAATAAGCTAACCTTACTCGGTGTTATTCGGTATCAACTCAACCAGAGGTTCTTGGCTAAAAATTTTGATCATTTCTTTTCTGGTGAAAGACATTCATGAAGAAGGCAAAATATACATAGAGTCCGCCCTGAGTGAGCTATACACAGTCCACCATGACTCCTCGCCAGAACATTTAACATCAGCATTCAAGTCAGAAATGCACTCTTATTAAAGCTACTAAAGTTATTCAGGCAAGAGCAGTGAGTGATTTTCTGATTTCTTTTGTTGTTTGGTTCATATTAACAGCAGGAGGTACTGTATATTACGCTGCTGTCACTTTAATACACAAATCTAATACACACGTGATTTGTGTCCCTGCTATTTACGTTCACAGATATGATCGACTGTGTTTGTGAACTTTGTGTGTTTTTGACACAACCGTGTGTGTATTTGACAATTTAAGTGCAATAAGACGTGAAAGAGAACCTAGTTTAATACTCACAGGACGCTCTGTGCGCTGAGAAAACCATGTATCAGAAGTTAAGACTGTTATGGCTTTAAAACGCATGCAGATAATAAACTTTCATGATGATGAAGAACTGCAATGTCACTAAACATGACCGCAATAGAGATGAAAATCAAAACCAAACAGATGTTTTGTTAGTATCCAAGGCACGAGCTGTACAGGATCTTCTGGAAAGAGGGCGGGATCAGCAGCTTATTTGCATTTAAAGACACATGCACGAATTTGACAAATGCGGAACAGTTAGTTCATGCGTTCATGACCTCAAGGCTAGATTACTGTAACGCTCTACTGGGTGGCTGTTCCGCTCGCCTGATAAATAAACTACAGCTCGTACAAAATGCAGCAGCTAGAGTTCTTACTAGAACTAGGAAGTATGACCATATTAGCCCAGTTCTGTCAACACTGCATTGGCTTCCTGTTAAACATCGTATAGATTTTAAAATCTTGCTAATTACTTACAAAGCACTAAATGGTTTATCTCCCCAGTACCTGAGCGAGCTCTTAAAGCATTATAGTCCTTCACGTCTATTGCGATCTCAGGATTCAGGCCAGCTGATAATACCTAGAATATCAAAATCAACCGCAGATCCTTCTCCTATTTGGCACCTAAACTCTGGAACAATCTTCCTAGCATTGTTCGGGAAGCAGACACACTCTGTCAGTTTAAATCTAGACTAAAAACACATCTGTTTAACCTGGCATACACATAACACATTATCAATTTATATTTTCAAATCCGTTAAAGGATTATTAGGCTGCATAAATTAGGTCAGCCGGAACCGGGAACACTTCCTATAACACCAGACTTTGAATGTTGCGATCCTATCAGACTTAGCAACCTGAATCGTAACAAAGCACTGTTCGCCAGAGGAGAACTGGCCCCCCGACTAAGCCTGGTTTCTCCCAAGGTTTTCTTTTCTCCATTTTAACACCTGTTTGCCACCTTATGTCACCTGTTGGAGTTTGGGTTCCTTGCCGCTGTCGCCTTTGGCTTTCTTAGTTGGGGACACTTGACATTTGATATTGAACAGTGCTTTGCATCTGCCTGCATTAGCACCATTGTCTTTAAGAGCTGCTGTGCAGCCAAAATTATATACCAGTTATCAATGTAAAGCTGCTTTGACACAATCTGCATTGTAAAAAGCGCTATATAAATAAAGGTGACTTGACTTGATAATGTAGTAAAAAACTAAAATAACAAAATATAACCAAGAAATGTTATTGTTTTGGGTCTGTACAGTTGCCTTAGAATATTAAAATATGCTGGTCAAATTGACCCGTGAACATAACCAACGTAACCAAAATTTAGTGTGTATATGTCAAAACACATCAACATGTTGAAACTTTACATGCATGTTCATGACCCTAAATGAGAAAAAGTCATAGGTTAACTGATGTTTCTGACAACTCAAAAATCAAAATGGAAAATGGGTCAAACTGACCCGCAACACTTAATGAAGGGTAAAGTAATGTAATAATTGAAACCAATAAGTTTTTATTTATATATAGTGTTTGTCATCGACCTGGAATTGACTTCTAAAGCATCACTGCTGTGTGTTTAAGTGTTTTCTGGTTGGGTTTCTCCAGGAATGTCGATCTGCGGGTCTTTGTGATTTAACAGATGTTTGAGAGATGAATCACACAAATGAAAGGACTGAAATACCCAACAAATAAAATGCAAACAGATCTACACCCAGGATTTTTGGACCGTTTCCAGGGATTTTGGGTGGCGTCTTATGCTTTACCAGAAGAAACTTCACCTTTCTGATTAGTAAATCTGACATTGTGACCTGTGCCGTGACACAGAAATCACCCCTTGCACATTCACTCAGTCTAAATGGGGACATTGTATTGCATAGCATTATAACCTAACCTTTTACAGTCTTAAAACTAAAATTACACAGTTTTTACAAATGAGGACATCCCCAAAAGAAGATTTCAGGTTTAGCTCACTTTTGGTTTTCCATGAAAAATATGTTTGAGGAGGTACAAACACACACGTTTTGTTAATGTAATTCAGGAGTAGCCACTCCATCAGAGTGAAATTTACTTTATTTCATTTAAATATGGAGTTCACTGTAGGAAAAAATGTCATGTAAATGCAATAACTGATTATATTACGCAGAACTGAATGAGTTGCAGCAGATTTCTAGTTTCCAGCATGCTCTGCTTAAGTTTGAAAGAAGAGTAAATGTTGAAAACATGTTTTTGTGCACAAGATGTTAAAAGATGTTTGTTTAACAGGGTTTCTGCGATGTTTCTGTTCTGTTATATTTATGTTGTGTGATGTTGTCAGGATAGAGATAGTCTCCTTGCTTTTCTTAGTGAGTTACTTTGATCTTTTAATTCAGGTTTAGTTACACAATGTATGTGAATAGAGATTTTAATATTAAGAAAATTTTTGTGAACTCAAATGAAACTTGGATTGCTGTAATGATCTGGATGTCCTGCAGTCTCCAGAAAAAGCTTCAGTTTTGATAGTTCATTTCAAGTCTTGATTTTGTAATATATCCCCAAGTCAAAGATATTGATGAAGAAGAAGATGTAGTGGCAGTTTATTTGGGTTGTACAGTAGGTGTGTTGTTTGTTCAGTGAATCACAAGCTGATGCTTGTTTTGTCTGATATGTGACTGAATCTCGTTCCAGATTCTCACGCTAAGGGTTGGACATCCGCTTGTGTTGTGAAAATCCAGAAACGCAGGAACACGACAATTAGGCCGTTATATGATCTGTCAGTGCATCTGCCCACTTTAACAACTGAATGTTAGCAATTCGTCGACGTCAGGCTGTCATTCTCAACTCTCAGAAATGTGCCCGAGGACGAGGCTAAAGCTGCGAGCTGGTTCGTCCTGCTGAGGATTTTGCCCACAGCCTGAAAGTCTCTCCTCTGAGTGCCATGAAGGCTGATTTACTGCACCGTTTTCTGCTCTGATCACATGAATGTGTGTTTACTGGAAACATTGTTTTATAATTCATTATCTTGTTTTCCAGTAACAATGTCATCCGTAATGCCAAAACTGCATGAGGTGCTTCACTCTTCTATATGGATCTCTAGGGCTCTCTCATTTTTAAAGAAGCCTTTATGCCAAAAAGGTTCTAAATAAGAAGAAGTCATAAATGATTGCATATGTTCATGGGTTGTTTCATTTTTTTCTAGTGCTAAAGTATGTTTATGAGCTGTTCAATTCTTACTCTTTTTTTTTTTTTTTTTTTTTTCAAAATCAAAATTAATTCAAGCTAAATCCTTAAAATGATCCCATGATAGAATCCCTATAAACTTTTATATATAAAGCGCCTGACGGAAGCCTTTAAAATTCTATTTGGAACCTGTTTCTTTCAGAAGAAAGTATTCTCAAGATCAACTATATTTTGTCATCCATTGGGATTTTGATTTTTTCCACTTGTTTTAATTGTGAAATGTGATGCAAATGCTGCGTATTTTCATCATACAGTGATATGACTGTCTCATTACAGGTAACTTTATTAAAGTCACTCACATGTCGCAGCATCTTAAATGATGCACTAAAGTACTTGTAGTAAGGTAACACCCATGAACAACAGCTGTAATAATAGCAATTACCCTCATCATTGTTTTCTTTTGTTTGAATATATTGAATAATGTCATGGTGTCTGAACTGTGCTGAGTGGATCCGTTCCACAGGTTTGGTCCAGCTGGAGGAACAGAACCGGTCCAGCCAGAGTTTTCAGCTGCTTCTCACAAACACTCACACATGCTTCTCAACTTGATTTCTTTCTTTCTTCTTCCTTTAAAAGGTTATGAAACTTTTTTTTTTTCCTGTTTTCCATAAAGTATGTATTTTGAGTGTGTTACACATCTGTCCATACAGTTAATGTAAGTCAATGGCGGTTTGCAGGTTAGTTCATGAAAAACTTATGAAATGTTAGTTGGTATGAAAGAATTTTTTTAAAGCTAAAAATGCTTTGGCAGACACTCGTTAATTGGATACATATTTTTAGGCATATGGTCTATTAGTCTCTTTTGCATTTATGCAATATACTGGAGCCAGTCAGAGTCCAGAAGTTTCCACAGCGTTCCTGGACACGCAATTTACATAGTTGTCAACAGGCGGGGATTATTCTCATTGTGAATGAGCGAGCACCTGTGCCCTATTTATGAATGACTGCATATCAAATATGATGTTTTTGAAGCATTTATGAATCCAGTGGTGAGTTTTTGGAAAGGTCTGTTTTACATGCAAATTACTGATAATTTACTCATATATTTACAAAAGTTTCATGAATAAAGCCCATAGGCTACTGTCTATATGGGCTGGTTCACTTCAGACATTCTACTAACTACATGTAACTTTGCAACTACATGTCAACTAGCAGTCATTAGAGCATTAGTAGACTGTCTGCTTAATATCTGCTGATACTTTATTTTGATGCTATTTAAGCAATTAAAATGTCAATATACATGATTGAGAATGCCTGAAATCGAAAAACAACACTGTTCTTTTGTGTTCCTCAGAAGAAAGAAGGTTTTAAGTAAATGATGACTGAATGATCATTTGTGGGTCAACCATCCCTTTAATTGAGGTACATTGTGACTCATAAGGCATTTAGTTTGACATTCATAATTTTTGTATATGTATACATATATTCACATATATTTTATATTTTACTTTACTTTACTATTTTTTTTACTTTACCGGAAGGGTACAAAACTTGGTGAAGGTCTTGGCACTTGCACAAAAATGAACACAAAAAAGGTTCACACTTGTACTGTTTGAGGTCGAAAATGTGCACATTGGAAACTAACCTAGTGGAAGCACTTGCTACTGCACCAAACAGAATCTTACTGAAAGCAGTCCTCTGCTCAAATTTGGAGCACAACTTGTTTAAATTGATGGTTTTGATGGGCTTGAAGTTTTAGAATAAAACATGTTTTGGAAAATATATATTTTATAAAAACAAATTTGTGCACTGAACTTACAATTATATAATGTTTTTTTAAGTTCACTTTTATTAAATTCAGTGTTAGGTCTGTTTCAGAGAATGTTTTTCTGACAGCCTTCAGAACTTGTGAAAGACAAACAAGCTCAGCGAGGGTTTTGGTTTGGTAAGAGCTGCATTAAATGTGTTCTGTAGCCCAGGTTATTTTGAGGTTTCTTTGTTTAAATTGCAATCTCATAATTCAGTGGTAGGCATAAAAAGTCTTGTAACTGAAGTACAAATCTATGTGCAACGTGTGAATGCAGCAGACAGAGCGAGTGGCAAAGCTGATATGCGTCTCGTATTCAGCAGGCAAGTTGCTGATAACTGTTCAAATTTTTGCAGTCATGTTCTAGATAATATTGCTTGTGATGCTGATGGTATCGTGAAGCTTGCTGAAGCAACGAGGCTCGGTTCACTATACCAAGCAGATAAAGTGCGCCTACTGCGTTAATTGAAATATTATTGTCGTTGACCTATATTGTTAACTGGAGTAAGTATTTTTAATGGCATAATGTGTAGCAATGGTGCGGATTAATAGGTGTCCTATTTCTATACCATTATGCTTGTTCAGTATGACTATTGTGAGCTCATGCAGTGGTGAAGTGATACACTAATAAAATGTTATTTGAAAATGTGGATGTTTTTAGCATTTTGCACAATTTATTATCTTAATCAAATGTAATTTAAAATAATTATCATTCCTCCTCCCTCCATCACAAGTGCAGTGTGAAAACTGCCTGTCACGATGACAACAGCTGTAGTTCAAAGCAATGAGAGAAGCACAATGACAACTGTAGTTCAGCGGCAGGTGAAAACAGCCACAGTTATCAGGCCAACAAGTGCAGTTCAGTAGAGAGCACAGTACTCACGTTGCAGTGCATTACCTAAGTACTAAAGTTTACAAGCATTGTAACTGCAGTAGTTTTTTATTGTGCATACAACACAAATAGCACTTATTTACTGCATAGATTGCAGTAATATTGCACTGTATTCTGCAATGCGGTTTATGGTAAAGATGCAATATTGCAGCTCTCTCAGTGCCACTAATTCACTGACTTACCTTGAATAATAGCAGCGTTTGCAGATAATTGTATGTAGATGTTTCTTGTTCCTCCTCTGAACAGAAGCTCTGGAATTCCTTTCACTTGTGTGTTTTGTAAAGGCCTGTGGGAGTGTTTTACTTCAGAACCTGAATTAAACTGTAAGTGTTCAAGAACAGCACACTGAACTGATTTATCAGGATTCATTAAACATAAGTCAAATCAGTATGATCTGCATATTGATTTTATTTATTTTTTTACTGTAGTTTTAAACCAGCTTTTACAAAATAACATCATCAATCAAAACAATTTCTTATGTTATTGTTAAAAAAGTAACAGGTTTGAAACAACAAATGATGATTATTTTGGGGTGAACTGTCCCCTCAAGTACAGAGGAGATTGACTGTAATATCTTTTGTTGGGGTTTTCCATCTATTAGAAAACACCTCTAAATGTGTCTGCCTCCATCTGAGCTGGTCACGAGTGTGACTCTTGAGATTTCACAGTCTCTTCCATTTTCACCCACAGACAGGCAGCATTGAGACGGCTGAACAGATGCATGAAACAGGCAGCAATTAAAATGTCAATATACATGATTGAGAATGCTTGAAATCGAAAAACAACACTGTTCTTTTGTGTTCCTCAGAAAAAAGAAGGTTTTGAGTAAATGATGACTGAATGATCATTTGGGGGTCAACCATCCCTTTAATTGAGGTATATTGTGATTCATAAGCCATTTAGTTTGACATTCATAATTTTTGTAAAACTTTCATTAATAAATCATTAACAAATGTTATATAATGCTTAACGGATCATTAGTTAATATATATATTCACATATCTAGAATTAATGGTAACACTTTATTTTAGGGTCTTTTAACTAATTGCTTATTAGCATGCATATTACAAGAATATTGGTTGTTTATTAGTACTTATTAAGCACGTATTAATGCCTTATTCTGCATGACCTTATTCTACATTCTCAATCCTACCCAATACCTAAACTTAAGAACTACTTTACTAACTATTAATAAGCAGTAAATTAGGAGTTTATTGAGGGAAAAGCCGTAGTTAATAGTTAATATGTGTTCCCTATACTACCAAAGTGTTACCGAAATATGAAATAATGTGCTTGTTAATGTTTACTAATGAACTTATTAAATGATTAAAGGGTACATAACACAGTTTCCGCCAATCTCATGTTAATCTTGATTACTTGTAAAGTAGTACTGCATCCTTCATATCTCCAAAAAGTCTTTAGTTTTGTCATATTTATAAAAGATAGATATGCTGTACCGAGTCTTTCCGGAAAAAGCCGAGCTCTTGGAGGCGTGTCTGCCGTCAGTGCCGTGGGCGGAGCTAAAGAGTCACGAGTCATCGTCTGCAAGCTGTGACATCATTATAAATAAAAGGGAACAAAAACGTTTGTGTTGTTTACATTATATGCACTTGCGCGCCGATTGCCAACAAAACACAGACATCTGATGTAAAAAAATGGTACCATTATAAAGCTTAGAAGAGTCAGGATATTTAATAATATATCTCTGATTGTG
Organism: Hypophthalmichthys molitrix; assembly: GCA_037950675.1. Lineage (NCBI taxonomy): Eukaryota > Metazoa > Chordata > Actinopteri > Cypriniformes > Xenocyprididae > Hypophthalmichthys > Hypophthalmichthys molitrix. The sequence goes on along the minus strand of CM075492.1, from coordinate 392,869 downwards.
TTCGTTTGAAAGAAAAAAGTCATATACACCTAGGATGGCTTGAGGGTGTAGGAAACTTTTTCCTTGTCGAAGCAGAGACCAGGAAACGTTGGGATATCTTTCAAGCAGAAGTTACTCTTTATTGAGAAACGCGCTGTGCGTCGCTGCAGTCATCCAAGTCTAACTAAGGTACTGTACATTGTAGTTTATATACATTTTAGGGGGCAGTGCTTAGGGATAGAGATAAAGCACCTGGGAGACGACCTTAAACAAAGCATGCAAATGAAGTATTCGGGTATAGGAACCCGCCCCAGACTCTAGAGTGTCGCAAGTCCTAATCCAATCAGCATAACTATTCAAAGAATGGGACAGGGGCTCCAAGAGCCAGTAAAGACAAAAGGTGAGAATCTCAGTAATCTGACTCTTGCTGGAAACTTTGCTAAACAGAATCATTCATCTGATGTTATCACTTTACCTTAAAATGCTAAATACAATGTACTTCACCTTAGTATTTCATGTGATGTTATGTCAGGACGTAGGATCAGCAGATCTTAAACAGATTCTTAAATTTGTAATCCCACAAGGGTAAATTATGGGATAATTTTCATTTTTGGGTGAACTAACCCTTTAAGTCGACCAAGTTACTATGTATGTGCCAGTTTGCTCCCCTGGTTGATGATTCCGTTCACCTGTTGTCCTATTAATTAACTCATTAGCTCCTCTGTGTATTTCAGTCCTGTGTTTGTTCAGTTCTTTGTTCTGTGTCATCAGTATTTTTTACGTGTTTTTTTTCTCCAACGTTTTCGTGTGTTTGCCTTGTGGATTATAATAAAGAGTGTTCTTATAGCCACATTGTGACACATCTAAAAAAAAAAAAAATTAAAAAAAATAATAAGAAGAATATAATTGTTAGGTACAATGTACTTACTGTGTTTATTGCAAAGCACTCTTGCCGCTATTGAGGTGTGATACGGGTAAGGTTAGGGACAGGTTTGGTGGTGAGGGTAGGTTTAAGGGTTGATTAAGGGGTCAACAGTGTACAGGGGTCAGTTTGATTACTATAAGGGAACACTGTTCAAACTGTTTATATTACATTGTTTTGATAAATAAGTATTTTCTTGAAAAAAAATGATTTGTTTTCAAAACATGAACAAATAATTAATGATTTGTAAAGATGTGTAAATAGTAGAAGTCTGCATACACACCACAGCAAACAAAGACCAAATGTATGACCTTTACAGATGTGGTTATAAGTTAATGAATATGTTAACATGTGTGAAAATGTAAAATGTAATGTAAAAATGTAATGTAAAATTCTATACACATGTTAACACAGGCGTGAAGAGGACTGGAGGTTATGAAACACTGCATGCTGTTCTCTGCTGCTATCTACTGGTCAAAGGGAAACATGAAGTTCATACTTAAACATCTGCAAAAGTGCCATATATATCATATATCATATATCATATATATATATATATATATATATATATATATATATATATATATATATATATATATATATGATATGATATGATATTAAGTATGATTTCTGTCACACATGTAAGAGAATAGTGGCACTTTTGCAGATGTTTAAGTATGAACTTCATGTTTCCCTTTGACCAGTAGATAGCAGCAGAGAACAGCATGCAGTGTTTCATAACCTCCAGTCCTCTTCACGCCTGTGTTAACATGTGTCTCCTCTAAACACTTGTCATGAGATTTGTCTCTGGTATCTTCAAAATAAAAGTTACTTACAGCAGAATGTGCACTGGTATTTTACATGAGCGCTTGTCTTTACTGGACATCAGATGTTGTGTGAGGTTAGGGATAGGCTTTCCAAATTTTTCATGATCTTGATGTTTGAACGGTCAACATTTCATATTAAAAAATGTATTTCTCAAAAACCAAAAATCTGTCACATGTCCTAAATTACACTAAAGTGTGCTTAATGCACAATATAAATGTAATTGCACTTGAATCGATTGCTGGAAACTTGTCGATCACACCTGTTTGAACTGGCTGCAAAAAATGGCTGAAAGTCAGACAAACATACGTTGTATCATCGTAATCATTTCTCATCAGAAAACTCTGAAAACTTAGGGCTGTGTAATTGTGACAGAAATCTTAATTGTCAGTAATTTGCTTCATGCTGAAATTATTCGTTTTAAATTTGCATACATATTTAGTGGGGTAAACTGCATGTCATAATTATTCTACAGAAGGATTCTTCTACATCTGTTTCCGATTGACTTTATTGTCGTAAATCAACTCCTAAACAGTTCACTTTGTCCAAATGTTGAATAAATTCACAGAAAGAACACAAAGAAACTGAACTGAAAAATCCTCTAGTTGTGTTTCACACCCTTCGAGCCCACAGATCAGTGCAAACTCACTCACTGTCTCTGTTCTTCAACTTCTGAAGCTTCAACTTTTCAAATGGAATTTTGCATCCCTACACATGACATGCTATATATAAATAAAGCTGAGCTCAAAAGTTTACATCCCCTTGCAGAATCTAGAAAAATGTGAATCATTTTAACAACATAAGAAGGATCATGACAATTGCATGTTATTTTTTATTTAGTGCTGTCCTGAATAAACTATTTCACATAACAGTTTTTTACATAAAGTCCACAAGAGAAAAAAATAGCATAATTTATAAAAATGACCCCATTTAAAAGTTTACATACCCTTGTTTCTTAATACTGTGTGGTTACCTGGATGATCTACGACTGTTTTTTTGTTCTGTGATGGTTGTTCATGAGTCTCTTGTTTGTTCTGAGCAGTTAAACTGAGCTCTGTTCTTCAGAAAAAATCTCCAGGTCCTGCAGATTCTTCAGTTTTCCAGCATCTTCTGCATATTTGAACCCTTTCCAGCAGTGACTGTATGATTTTGAGATCCGTCTTTTCACACTGAGGACAACTGAGGGACTCAAACACAACTATTAAACAAGGTTCAAACATTCACTGATGCTCCAGAAGGAAACACGACGCATTAAGAGTCACGGGTGAAAACTTTTTGAATTGGATGAACAGAATAAATTGTACTTTTTTTGTGTTCTGGGAAACATGTAAGTATCTTTTATAGCTTCCAAAGGGCAGAACTAAATGAAAAAATATGTTCTTTAAACAAAATTAAAAAAAACTTGCACATCAACTTCTTGTTCAAAAGTTTTCACCCCCCGACTCTTAATGCGTTGACTCTTAATGATTTTTCTGAAGAACAGAGCTCAGTTTAACTGCTCAGAACAAACAAGAGACTCATGAACAACCATCACACAACAAATAAACAGTCGTGGATCATCCAGGTAACCACACAGTATTAAGAAACAAGGGTATGTAAACTTTTGAATGGGGTCATTTTTATAAATTATGCTATTTTTTTTCTCTTGTGGACTTTATGTATACAACTGTTATGTGAAAAAGCTTATTCAGGACAGTACTAAATTAAAAATAACATGCAATTTTCATGATCCTTGTTATTTTGTTAAAATGATTAACATTTGTGGTATGTAAACAAGTGGTATGTAAAATTTTGAGCTCAACTATATATATATATATATGTGTGTGTATATATATATATATATATATATATATATATATATATATATATATATATATATATATATATATGTCTCTCAGATACAGATTAAGGTAGCTTTATTGACATGGTGTAGTTTTGCAATGCCAGCTCATTAGAAGCATTATAGAAGGAAACTGTCAAAATGATACATGCAGTCAATGTAAATATGTTCAACACCCTTCATTTTTCACACATTTATTCAGCTGTACACAAGTGAAGAGCGTATTCTCAGGATTAACTTTATATAAGTGTCATTAACTAAAATGTACTAATATTTAAATCTTTTGATACAATGCACCTATTATTACTAGTTAAAGACACCTAATATAAAGTTTGCATACTGTACATTTATGCCATATACACTGAACTTGATAATTACACATATGGCTGTATTTTAGTTTACAAATGCCTGGAATTAAATGAAATAAAACTGTTAAATTAAAATGGAAAATGGAAAACTCCTTCACACTAATTTTTCTAAATGTTTTTAAGTCATTTTCTGCTCCCACTGCTGCTCTTTCTCTGTCTGTCTCAAGATTTAAGGCACTTTATTGGCTTCAAGCTTAAAGTAAAGCTTTACGTCACTAAACAAACATTATATAGATACATACACATCTCACTGTTGTTTCTCTCAGTCTGTGTTTGTGTGTGTGATCTGTGACAACAAGAATCTGTGGGAACCTGGAAAACCGCTTGCCTAGATATGATGTTTATTGTGTGTGTGTGTGTGTGTGCGTGTGTGTGTGTGTGTGTTGGCGCCAGTACTCTTTAACAATCAAAGCAGAGGGGCGTGTGCAGGGAGGAAGTCTCTACCTGAAAATACAGGTGTGCTTGACTATCAAAGGCCGCTCTCTGAACACTAAACACACGGCACCACAGAGGGGGAGGCTCGTCTGAGCGTCTGTGTGTGTCCATGTGTGTGTGTGTGTGTGTGTGTGTGTGTGAGAGAGAGACTGCCACACGTATCATGTCGGCCCGTAGGATTTCCTGGATTTCCACTGACAAACATGCTTGTGGAAATCTGTTACTCAGTTGCTGCTGCAGTGTGTAAATATGATTTTAGCAGGAGGAAGTTTCTTTCAGCCAACACAAACAAAAAACCTATGAAATTAGCCTTATGCGCTCACTTAACCCACAGTAACCCTCTGCCGTTCACTGAGATTTCATCCACACACACACACACACACACACACATACTATATATATATATATATATATATATATATATATATATATATATATATATATATATATATATATATATTTATTTATAGAGTAGTGGCCAAAAGTGATGTCCAGCCTAAGAAAAGAAAAATGACATCTACACACTTTATTTGAATATTATTAAAAATGTGTTAAATATTTTGTAGACATATTGTGTAATTGGGCTTGGAGTTCATTGTTTTAATTTTGATAACGCAGTGAAACATGACAAATTGTGCGACATAATTTTTGTCCAGACTGTCATACAAGGAAATTATAAACACATGCAAAAACAGGAGAGAACCAACCAAATATTAATAACTGATTATGTTGTAGTCAATGTTTGCTTTTTCCTCTCAGCTTTTTTTTTTTAAAGCATTTTTTAAATAAAACCTGTAGCTGTAGTTTGCCAATTTATTTATTTTTTTTTTTCAGATAAATAGTCTTATCAAATCAAGTCACCTTTATTTATATAGCGCTTTTTACAATGCAGATTGTGTCAAAGCAGCTTTACAGTGATAACTGATATATAATCTTTCTCTTAAAGAATATACCAGTGTAAAATAGCTTAAGTAAATTCAGTATTGATTCATTCTGTTGAAATCATTAGTTATTAATTTAGTTAATTTATCTATATATCAGCACTGGAGAAAACAGTGATGTCATCGTCCAGCTCAGTTGTGTTCGCATACAATGGTGTCAAAGCAGGCAGATCAAAAACATTTTTGAATATTAAAAACATTAACCAAGTTTAGTGTTTTGTTCTTCCCTCATATTTAAAAATGGAATTTAAAATGATGAAAGCAGAAAAATGAAAGCAGTGTCATAGAAGTGCATGTATATATACATATATATTTCTCTGTTGGAAGTACTTCAGATTTGTCTGTCAGGTTTGAACATGTTTACTGTGTGTGTTTGTAGAAAATATGTGCGATTATGGGTCATTCTACAGAATTGGTTCAGAGTTGGAAAAACATATTTCCCCCCACAAATTTTGTATGTATGCAAATTGTATAATATCCAAGCTACACATTTCTAGTAATTGTACAGTTAATTCTCATATTGTATTTTCATAAAGTTTTGGAATATTTTTCCTCTTCCCAAATTTGTCATTACCGAAACACAATAATAAATAATTTAATAAGAAGGGTTACATTGACCTATTAAGATTTTGTTTACGTCTACCTAGTAAATATATTTTATGCTATTTATTAAAAAAGTTCTCACAGGTATATCAATAACGATTTTAGCAATATTTTAAGTGTAATTTATTAGATTTGTTGTATTTTGAATCCAGTCGTTCTTTGTAAAAGTCATAAAGTTTATCAAACTGATTTCAAAGTGAAGGATTCATTAGTTTGAATAAACATTGAACCAAACACTATAATAACATCTTAGTTGATCATTCAATATACTTTATTTTTGACAAAACATCCCATGTTTCACTCATTTCAGTAGTGATAGTAATGTGTTGGTAGTGACCACATCACATGACACCATTTAACTCACATAATAAAACATATTAAAATACTAATGATTTGCATAACTGCACTAAAATGGTTTATTTCCCCCAAATAAATGATTGTGTGTTTTCTTTTGTCACTACCAAAACAATGATGTCACTACCGAAACAGTCAGGAGTGAAACGTGGTGAAGTTTCGGTAGTGACAATTTTCACTACTTTTGAGTCTAGCTCAAAGATGCTAATCAGCACATGCTAGCTAGCACAGTTCTGAACAGTTTTACACACATAAAAACTACATTTTATGGAATAACACCTAAAAAAGTTTGCTTAATTGCAGAAAAAGGTGTTTAGTAGTGACGTTCCTTAAAGCTGCAGTCTGTAACTTTTTTTGGTTAAAAATTATCCAAAATAAATTTTGGAGCAAGTACATAACCAGCCAGTGTTCAAAACTATCTCCTTACCTTAGCCCAATTCACAACGGTAAGCTTGTAATAATGTTTTATAATAAATCGATACTGGTGGATTTCCACGGGAAATTCAAGCATGCAGCCGTTCGTCTTTGCATCATTACGTCACGTCTGTAAACAGAAAGAAAGGAGTCCCTGCATATAGGATGCTGCTGGTAGCAGATCATTTATAGCTTTTTCTCACAGCAGTTGCAATAATTAAACTGATCATTTTGATGGCGGATTGTAATCCAGAAAGATCTAAATGACAATCATCAGTGACAACTGAGATTCACCCATAGTCAAAAAGCAAAAGACGTCGGACTGCGGAGTGGATACAGAAACTGAAATCTACAGGTAACGCTAATACACACTAAATACACACAGTCATTACCAATTGTTAACATTAACAATTTGAGAACAAAGTATAACAATAATAATAATTTGCACGGTTTGATGGGATATGAGCTAAGCGATCGTTAGATTTAATCACAATTGCAGCGTGATTTATTGTAGGCCTAATGCTTTTTCCCTCAGTTGGTCAGAATATAAGTGGCTGACATGTTACTTACTTGTTCTGATGATATTTTCCAGTGAAAATTCCTACTTTGGTCATATTTCCAAGACACAGAATCTGTGATTCTGAAGTACAGTATCCACACCGGTATGTGACTGACAGCAAACATTAGATTAATCTGCGCTGAGGAGTCGTGCCGATGCACAACCCACGTAAAGATAATAATTCCACAAATAACTGCAATTGCAGGTTTCAAACAGAGATGGAGACAAAGAGGCAAAACTTACGGACAGCAGCTTTAAAGTTCCACACAGATTTTCAGACTTTTGAACACATTTAACTCAAAATGATGGATCTATCTACTGTGAAAGAGAGTCTGTGAGAGGGAGGAACACAGGAATATTTCCTGATCAGAAAAGTAGAAGTGTATTAAAATCAGTCTCAGACAATAGATTCAAACACACACTGTTTCGGTAGTGACATGAACATTAGGGACACATTTTTTAAAATAAAGATTCATGTATTAAAAATAAAATATAAAATACATTTTTTTAACTTCACTTTAAAAACAATGATGGAAAAAATTGCAAAAATTATTTCAATATCATTTTCACAAGTATAAATTTAGGGGTCAGGGTTTGGGACAGACTCCTCCCAATTGAAAGTACCCAATAAATGATGATTTTATATATATTAATCTTACTGATATTTTAAATATTATTGTGGGATTCAATAGATAATAGAAGGATCTTAGTAAAGATCTAAAATTTGACTACTTAAATGCTTTTTCAATGTGTTTTTTGGTTGTGGGACAGCAGTTTGCACCAATTCTGCAGAATGGCCCATATGTTTGTTCAGTGTCAAACCCGTGACCTTGATATCGTCAGCCGGTTCCTTCACTGCAGATCTGAACAGTTTCTGTCTTCTTCTGCACACTTTCTTTCATCGTAATGAACTTATTTTAACGTGTGAGCTGTGAAGTGTTAGGGTTTCTCCAGATCTCGTCCTGCTCTATTAAACAAGCAGGATTTGGCTGTGATTCAGATACAGGTATTAGTTTTACTTACAGTTTTTAAGTTTATTTTATTTTTGTGCAATATAAATTACATACAGGAAGAGGCGGAAAACCTATAAAGGCTTATTTAAAGCCTCCACCTAACCATTGAATTTTCACAAAATTAACATACGGAAATTAATATGACTACAGTTATTAATAATAATATATTTTTAGAGTTATAATTAATAATAATAATAATGATATTTTATTAATAATCCAATTCAAGTTTATTTGTATAGTGTTTTTCACAATACATATTGTACATAGCTTTCCTGTAGCTCAGTGGTTAGAGCATGGCACTAGCAATGCCAAGGTCATGGGTTCGATTCCAGGGATTGCACATACTCAGATACAAATGTATAGTATAATGCAATGTAAGTCACTTTGGATAAAAGTGTCTGCCAAATGCATAAAAATGTAAATGTTTCAAATCTGTAGAGAAAATGCTTGTTTGTGTTCAGTTAAAATAAGACGATTGTTGCAATTACAACTTGTGCTCGTAAGGATTACAATACATTATTAATAATATTATATTTATTTAGATAGTATTACAATATTAGAATTAAATATAATGGTTTTGCATTTTGATCCAAAGTTGTCCTCACCTGAAATCTTTTCAATTAATTCTTCAAAGTTAATAATAAAACCAACTTTATTTTTACAGAAACTTTCATGCATTAAATGCAACTTAAAATGCATGAAGGAAATTTAAGACTGAACTGTTCAAGTCTAAAATAACAGCACAATAAAATCATGCATGAAAATGAAAACACACGGAATAAAACTCGGAACTCTCTGCGGTGGGAAAATGTTTGTTTGGGGGCTGATTCCTGATTTCCTGTCTGTCTTTCAGGTAGTTTGAGGTCTCACTGACATGTTGAGACGCATCGAGCAGCCGCTCTGACTGTCTGTGTGTGTGTGTGTGTGTGTGTGTGGCAGTGACAGAGCTGTATCAATGAAAGTGTGTATGAATGAACCGTGTGTGTGTGTGTCTGTGTGTGTGTGAGACAGAGGTGTGGCTTTCACTGTCATAAACTCGTGCTGCTTTCTGGAGTGGCGTCACATTCATCAGGAGACGCCGAGCAGGTAAAACTCTCTCTCTCTCATCAGTAACTTTATTATAATGCTGCATGAATGTCTTCATGATCCTGTTAATCTGAAGTCAGCTTTATTTCTCTAGCGTGCTATACAGTACAGATTGTTTGAAAGCAGTGATAGTGTTAGTAATAGTTGTGCGAGTGTCTGTCATTCTGTCTTGTGTTGATATGAGGAGCAGCCAGTCATTTCACTCAACATCAAGCCTAACATGATCCTGCACTCTTAAAAATAAAGCTTCTTTATGGGCATCGATTGTTTCATGAAGAAACTTTAACATCCATGGAATCTTTGTGTGCAAAAAAACTCTTTACAGTGGAAACAGGGACTTTAGATCACACTAAACACTAAGAAAAACATGGTTCTCTTAAGAACTGATCACTGAACGCTTCTTTGGGGAACCAGAAATGACTCCTCTATGGCATTGCTGTGAAAACCCTCTGTTGGAAGCTTTATTTTTAGTGAGTGTAGTCAGAAGTGTCTTGTGAAGACATTTAAACACTATTTGAAGGACTCATAAATCGACAGATCATGATCTGCTGACGTCAGCAGGTTTGTGTGAGCGTTATATTCAGTACAGCTAGTAAATATCATTATCATCTTAGTATAAACCATTGAGTCTATGAGACACTGTGTTGTGTGTGTGTGTGTGTGTTTGTGGGAGGTTGTGGGTTCATGCCAGACTGTGTGTGTTTGTCTGTTTTCAGAGAACTTCTGGCAGACAGTTAAACCTGTTTTCATCACAAATCACACACACGTACACACACACACACACAATCCAGCTGTCAACAGATCTTTACAGCTGCAATCTTGAGTCTTCCTGTATGTATAAACACGCACACGCACACACACACACACGCACACACACACACACACACACACAGGTTTGTTTTGCTGTCTTAGTGAGAACTCTTCACAGGCGTAATGGTTTTTATACTGTACAATCCGTATTTTCTCTCCCCCTACACTACCTCAACCCTAAACCTACCCATCACAGGAAACTGTCTGCATTTTTACATTTTTAATAAAACATTGTTTTGTATGTTTTTAAAGCTATTTTAATCATGAAATGTCCTCATATTTCATGTTTACGTCGTAATACCAGTGTAATACCCATGTCATTATACAAATTTGTGTCCTCATAAAACACAAAAACACGTGTGCACACACACACACACACACACAAACTATAGTACTTCTGAAATTCAGATGTGTCTATCAAGTTTGAACATGTTTACTGTGTGTGTGTGTGTGTGTGTGTGTGTGAATATTTACAAGTTCTGAATGTTTGAAAATGTCCTCACAAATATAATAAAACATATAAAAGTGACTCGTGACATTTGAGGAGCTCCTCACTGAAAGGCTCATCGGTCGAATCATGATTCAGTCTGAAATCAGCAGGTTTGTATGAAGCTTGTTTCTGTCACGGAATTAAAAAAAAACAATTGCTACTTTTTTATCTCACAATTCGGACTTTTTTTTCTTGCAATTGTGAATTTTTTATTCAGCATCAGAGACAAACTTCCACAGGTTCATGTGAAGGGAAGGATCAGGTTTTTGCTGGTTTAGGGATTTACCATTGCGTCTATGAGCTGTCCTCACTAATAAAGTGAAACCAGCGAGTGTGTGTGTGTGTGTGTGTGTGTGGTTAGAGCTGAGGTGTGTGTTTTGAGATCACAGATGCATTAAGGTGGCGTCTAACTTGTCGACTCAAAACAACTTAATTGTGGTCGGTGAGTCTCACTTGATGCTGAAATCTCGCCTTCTTCAGTCCGATCCGGAATGATTCTGCCCGATTAAACCCGCATCTCAGATTCCCGTTCTGCTGCTGTAACCGAATCAATCAGGACGTGAATCTTGGAGGATCTTTACACTTTACATTGAACGTTTTTGATGCAGAAGGCAGCTTTAGTGAGAAAGAAAACCGATTAAAGTCAATGCAGGTGAACTGGATGATTCTGTTTGTGTTTTGAACTGAAAAGTTTGGTTCACATCCAAGCAGAACGGTGTGAAAGAAGCTCACTGGTCAGCGAGAATTGATTTCAGACACTAGATCTAGACTAGCAGGGTCATTATGGCTGCGCCAACTCCCTGGAATGATGTAAATGAAGCTCAGATGTGTATTAGAGGTTGGTGCGTTCATGTGGCTTTGCAGACGCTGACAGTCAAACCGCGGCTCTGCTCATGAGGAACACAGAGGCAGCGCTTCCAGTCGTCTTTCTGTTCTGATCAAAACTTCATTTGCAGAAAGAGAGCAGGACAAACAGTCCCAAACTACAAACAACAATGAATAAAATGTGCACAAAAATATATAAATGGATAAATATGAGAAAATACAACCGCCTAAGTTGTGCTAGAGCAGCAGTACTGTCTGACCGGGACTGTAATGGCATTGTGCACCTTAGCTTTTGTACACGCAATGACATATGACAGACTAATAGATATTAACTCTGAGTTTATGCGTTTCTGCAGTTAAAGCAGCTAACAGGATATTAATTTTAACAGAATTTTGCCTCGTCTTTGCCCACGTCTCCTTTGTGAAGAAGGCAATCCTGTAATGCGTTGCAACAAGCTCAGAGGAACATTTAGTTCAAGATGGTGGTTCAAAAACGTTGATTATAAAGCAATAGTGTCTTGTACATGAATCGTCATGTGACTAACGACGGCAGAATCATTGATGAATCATTCAGACTGATCTGTTTGTGTGTGTGGTTTTCTGACTGTGGTGTTTTGTGCGTTCACAGGTGATATCAGATTCCCATCCACAGTCATGTGGTGATACGGTCTCTCTCTCACACACTCACACGCATCATGGCGCACCCGTACGACCCCTGGTTGCGCGCTGGGCCGCCGCAGGACGAGGTGAGCGTGTCCGGCTGGTGGGACGTGCACACTGGAGCCGCGGCCGGCTGGATGGACCTGCAGGGGGCGGGGCTGGGGGCGGGGCCAGGGCAGGGCGGACCCATGAGCTCCTACACGGCCGACCCTCAGATGTGCTGCCTGCCTCCCTCCGGCTCCACCCACTCCGGCCTGCACTTCCCGCCCGAGGGCTTCAAGATGGAGCCGCTGCCGCAGGACCTGCTGCCGCTCCCGCAGGCCTCGTCGTCCTACACCTCGGAGGAGCCGCAGGACGCCGCGGGGGCTTCTGCACGGCCGAAGTCGCAGCGACGAGCTGGTGGTCGCGCTCCCGGTCAGGCCTCCTGCCGCTGTCCCAACTGCCTGAGCGCCGAGTCCTTGGGAAGCAGCGGCGGCAGCGACGGCAAACGCAAGCACCTGCACAACTGCCACATCCCCGGCTGCGGGAAAGCCTACGTGAAGACGTCGCACCTCAAAGCGCACCTGCGCTGGCACAGCGGCGACCGGCCCTTCGTCTGCAACTGGCTGTTCTGCGGAAAACGCTTCACCCGCTCGGACGAGCTGCAGCGCCACCTGCAGACGCACACCGGCGCCAAGCGCTTCGGCTGCAGCTCCTGCCCGCGCGTCTTCCTGCGCGCCGACCACCTGGCCAAACACGTGCGTGTGCACGAGTCGGCGTGCCAACCGGTCGAAGAGACTCACTCGGCGACGGGAAGCAGCACCGGTGTGACGACGCTGCTCAGAGTCAAGACGGAGTCAGAGAACGGCGACGACGACACGACGAACGCCTAATCGACTCTGATAAACGAGACTCATCATTCTGAAGGCGACTGATATGAACTATATTCACATCTATAAATGACCTGTAGAAGGTGGCATTGGCATGTAACACGTAACATAATGCTTTTATATCTTTAGTTTTATTTATATTTGTACATTTTGTGTTTCATTCTCTGTTGATTAACTTAAAGATGTTGTGTGTCGTGTGTGTGTGTTTGTTGCTGTAATCTCAAGATTTGTAGTGAGGATATGTCATTAGTTTGAATAAATATAAAGCATTTTGATATTTTTTCATACATGTCTTGTGAAAGTGCCATAAATACATCAAACAATAAACAGATTAGGCAAAATCCAATTCAACTAACTCATTTATTTATACTATGATTGATTGTTTTTTCACTTCTTAAAATGAGAACCGATATTCAGTATGAAGGTTATTTACAGAACAGATTTGAGATTAAAGAAAAAAAGGTTATTATAAATAAAGTACAAATTAAATCACAAGACAGAAAACATTATCATACAACAACCTTAAAAAAAGGAAAAATCTTCATCTTTGAAGCCTCCAAAACAAGCAGACTCAGATTCCTCTTTTTTCTTGAATTTCATGAGAAGCACATTCACATTTTCATACACCTCAGGATGCTTTTGGTTATAAAACCCACACTACACAGACACAACGTACAGACAAATTGGATTGAGAATTTGAGAGATGAATTATGAGAGGCGAATGAATGGGCCTCATTTATAAAGCGTGCGTACGCACAGATTTGATCTTAGAGTGTGTGTACGCTTAAATCCTCTCCAACGCTCATATTTATAAAAACTGTTGTTGACGTGGAAAAGTGTTTAGCGCCACGTCAGGGTTTGAGCAGATGTACACACTTTTCCTTGTCAGATTACTGCAGGTTTTTGTAAATCTAATGATCGTAAGATCAAATTTATGACGGTTTCTGTGCAACATTTTATAAATGAGGCCCCAGGTGTGAGGTAATTTGATTGGTTCTTACCTTCACCAGCAGGATCAATAAGATAATGAGCAGGATAAACCCGCCCCCTGCGCCAGTGCAGACGATCAGCATTTTACTGGGTGGAACGACAAACTCCGCCCTCACTTCAGTCTGAGAGGAACAGAGAGAAACTCCTCACAACCAACTTCAAATGTTGATCATCTTTAAATGATGGATGAAGGAATGAGATGTGGGTACCTGTAATTTGTGAGGATCGTTCTGCAGAATGAAGAAGAAATAGTTAGAAATATGACAGAACAGTATGTGTGTGTAATACTGTAACAGTGACGTCAGTCATGAACTCAAGAGCTGCAGGTCTGTGGTGTGACTTCAGACTGACACTGACGATCACACACAGCTGCTCGTCTGTAGATGGCAGCACAAGCACGACATCAATTATGGCAAAGCTACAGATTTCATTCGCTCACCTTCAGGCCGGTTGACGTCTGGTTGTAGCGGCTTCTGTTGTAGTGGAGCTCGGCGCTGATGTCGAAGACAAAATCCTCTCTGAACTCGTGGAAGGAGTGTTTCTACAGCAGAAGAAACAGAGTCTGATTTTAGAGTTATTCAGTCTTAAACTCGTGTTTGTTTGTCTGTGTTCGTCACTCACGCTCTCGTATTCCTTCACGTTCTGGAGAGCTGCGTGTGCCGTCAGGATGAAGTGAACTGCTGAAGATTTCTGCAGATCAAACTGATCACACTCAAACTTCCCGCAGTGACCGTCCTGAAACATCAACACAACACTGAGAACTGAAACACTGACAGCAATAAACCAGAGAATCAAATGACCTAAACAGAGATGAAATCTGTTGTGTTTTGGGGTTCCAATATTGTTTGAACACCAGACTTTTAATTTAAAACATCTCTTTTATGTTCAACAGAAGAAAGAGAGTCAGACAGGTTTGAATAACGAGAGTGAGTAATGATGACAGAATGATCATGTTTTGGGTGAACGATCTCTTTAACAGCAGGTGTAAATGGCTCTATGATCTCTTACCTGTGGTTCGGTGAATTTGCACAGCACTGAAGAGTTCTGTAGAGAAGAACAGAAGATGTTCATTCAGCAAAACACATGCTGGTTTGATGGTATGATCTGATGAACGAGTGACGCACCTCCTGCATGCTGAAGGTCTGAGGGGTTAAAATCACATGTGTAGTTTGACAGGGCAGGAGGAGTTTGAGCGACACCGGCAGACCTTTAACACCCAGATTATCCAGCTGTGAACACAAACACACAGACACACAGCAATCTGATCACGTCAAGCCCATGTTTCCCTCATACTGACACATGATGTTCACGACACAATGAAGCTGCAGATGTGTGTTTGACTCTCTGACCGTGTAGTTGATGTTGAGAGGTTTTGGACCTCTGTCCTCCAGAGAGAAGTTCAGATACGTCACAGAGTCTTCAGCCACTCTGACAAACACAATATAATACAACTGATAATGGTAATAACACTGAGTGTGTTTCCAACAAAGACATTAAAACAAAGTGAGGGAGAGGAAGACAGAACAGAGAAAGACATTCAGATGTTGAGTTCATTCAGAGATGAAGAGCAGAAACAGAAGAGAAAAGTTAAATAAATTCCGCTCACAGACTGATCGCCAGATCAATGGCAAACTGAACCGGGACGCTCCTCCTCACCACCGTATCGCTGATGTTTCCATTGTTATCACTGTGAACAAACATACAGAATTTACTCAATGAACATGAAGTCATTCTTAACCTTCATACCCTGGATCATAAGCCCACCTCTTACGGACCAAAAATATATGGAATATACTGCAAAATATAATGCAATGTATTACATAATACATTTCCATATATGGGAAACTAGTGCTTATATTTTTCAATATACTGCAGTATATGCATTGACCATGTATGACTATATATTGATACATATAAAATATTTAGAAATGAAAACAAAAATATCATTACATGTAATATTTATAAAGTTTTATTCTTTATTTTGTATATATATATATTGCACATACATGTTCCCATATAAATGTGAATATATAGTAAATGTTTAAATTAAGTGTTATTTCATGTGTTTTGCTCAATATTGATATGGGGGAGATCTGTTAGTGTTTAAAGTTGTATTATTTTGGAATTTAAAAGGTTTTCTGGTATGTGTGTGTTTCTGGGGTCATCATTGTGCTGAAGAGTAGAGTCTGTGGTTAGGATGATGATTGGACGAACATCAGTAAGACTATAATTACTTTATTAAAAACGCAATGGCTGTGCTCTCTTCAGCACAGTGATGGTCTCTTTACTAAATACTTTAGTACATGCAGGTGTGCTTTTGTTAACTAACTTGAAAATATGAAACATTAATTATGTAAATAATTATAAAATATATGAAATATATTACATTATATATGTCTCTATATATGTGTGTTTATACTGCTTGAGCAAATATATCTGCAATATGTTACACATGCAGTACCATATCTGATCACATATACATCCATATATTATGAAGTGTATTACTGAATATAAAATTACGTACATTGTGATAGTAAATATATGAAAAGCGGCAATTCCTTATGTACTATTCAATATATTCTAATACATTTACACAATATATTATTCTGTATATTTTCAAATATACTGTCATATCATTTAATATATTGATCATTCATATTTAGGGAAATATATTTCCTTTCCGTAAGGGACATCTCTGCTGAACATTACTGGTATGAAACAAACACATCTGTCAAGTTCAGCCTCACTCACCTGTTAGCAATGATCATCATCTCCATCCTGTCGGCCCAGTCGTAATCCCATTTCACACGAAAGTTTGCCAGAAACTGAGTCTAGAAGACAGTAGAAATCACAGATGTTTGTAGCAACGCCAAGAGAATGATTGAAATAAAATTAACCCCATTATCATCTCTCACATATTATATGTGACCACTAGCAGGTAAAGACAGAATGGTCAGTTTCGGGGTGAACAGTCTGTCCCTTTAAGAGAAGCGAGCTGAAACAGCCATTATTCTTCTGAGAATCTCTGCACATGGCGGACAGGATCCGTTACTAACAGTTTCACAGGTAATTTACATATATATTTTTTTGATATGCAGATATATCTATTTCTTTTTAACAGAATAAAAGACTTGGGAAAGACATAATATATGGCATATATTAAATCTGACTCTGTGACACACTGTAAAAAAAAAAATCCTAATTTTATGGAAAATAACTGATTTCTTTTACCAGTCGTTTTATTTTAAATTATACTCAAAACTCTGTACAATTACAATTACAAACAATACATGTAAATGAACAACTCAGCTGTTATTTTAAGTATAATGACATCAATGAAAAATTAAAGTAATTCACATATTTTATACAGAAAAATTACTGTATTTTTATACAGCATTTTTTCTGTTTTCATAAATTACATACAAATGTATGTAAAATTACAAAAATAATCTGTAATTAAACAGTAACAAAACAGTTAAATGATAAAACGGTCAAATGAATAGCAGCCAAAAAACTATTATCATCAGTTACCTTCACTGTAAAAAAAAAAACAAAAAAAAAACGTAAAATTAAAGTAAAATATCCTAATTTAAATAAAGTGCAAAAAAAAAAAAGAAATTTTCTTTAAATGTTAAAAACACTGTTCAATTTAAATGACTGGCAACAACAGAACATTAAACACTAACGGATCTCTCAAGACTTTATTTATTTCATACTTAACTTGATGTTGATGTCTTATTAAAAAAAAGTTTGATGTCACCATCATGGTGGTCAGTGTTTGCTTTAGTTGGGCTCTTGACTAATCAGATGATTTTGGCTGCTTATTGGTGATGATATCATCATCATGAAGTGGCCTGATTCACTGATATCACAATGTAAAATCTCAGCATATTAACTGTTAGTTTCATGTGATTTACTGTAATCTTGTGATATTGTGGCATCAGTATTATAACAACCTGCTATTCTGATTTTTAAGTGATTATACAGAAAATGAGCTTTTTTTTTTTTTTAGGTGCACAGATACATCAAGAATCAACATATAAATCTCAACAATGGTGACAAGCAACAAAGCTTTTTTGTGACTTTCAGAGTTGAATTTCTTTAATTGTCACTATTGTTGAGATTCATACGCTGATTCTTGATGTCTGTGTGAGTCTGCATGATCTTGTCAAAACATTTTCTGCATAATGACTAATGGCAGTAGTATTGGAATGTCAAATTAACAACTAATATTAAAGATTTTAATCAAAGACCAGACCACTTCATAATGACTATATCATCATTTAAAAGTGACTAACATCATCTGATCAGAGTTTTTTTTTTTTTTTTTTTGCTATAACAAACATGCATCAGAGATACACAGTTAAAGGAGCCAGAGAAATACTAATGTTAAAGAGTCAAGGGTTAAGAGTCCAACTAAAACAAGCATTGATATGACATCAAACTTTATTATTTTCAATAATATTTCAAAATCTAATCCTCTGTTAATTCTCATTAAGAAGCTGGGTATGAAATAAATAAAGTCTGGATTGTAATAAGTGTAGATGCTGAGATCTTGAGAGATCTGTTAGTGTTTAATGTTCTGTTGGGATTTAAAGTGTTTCTGTATCGTGTGTTTTGTGGGTCCTATGGTGCTGAAGAGTAGAGCCTGTGCTTCAGTCCAGGATGAGCCAGACAACATTGCTGTTGTGCTGCATATTTCTTTATGTCAGAGACAGGAAGTGTGTAGTTGCTGATGCAGTGATATGTAGTTACATTAATTCGTGCATATGTGCTCTTTCCGGTTAAATGCAAGAGATTCACATTTTACAGTCAATGTGTTTTGTTAGTTATAATTCAGGAAATACTTGTAAAATGTTTTTCTGTAAAAGTTTTTTGCACTTTACAGTTTTACAGATTTTGTTTGGCAGCCATTGCTGAAAGTCATTGACCGTACGGGGCAAAAATACCACCAAAAATTCAAAATATTAGGCAAAAAAAAGCCCCTGTATAAGTTAGTTAGGGTTATTTTTGATTGTAATATACTGAAGAGTTTCTGAATATCAGCATGAGTGCAAATTGACATCGATTTTACACAACAGTTAAAATAACAATAAAATAAGTTAATATTAAGTGGCTCATATTTTAAACAAAATATTGCCAATATTGTTTATTTTTGCTCTATTTCACCAACGAATGTAGTTCAAAACAAAGTCACAGAACCGCTCCGGGTCTCCTGGCAGCACACAGCAGTGTTACTGAATGAATCGCAGTTTTGAACAGATCGATTGAATCGAAGATGGAATGACTCGCTCATCAAGAAAACGACGTGACGCCACCTACTGACAGATTTAGTTTCAGATTTAAAAGTATCATTTAATTTTTTTTTCCATTTCAAAGTTCTATATTAAAAATGTTATTTTTAAAACAATTCATATTTTATTTATGCCACTGTAACTGCAGTGTAAATGCATATGTCACCTCTGAGCTGCATTAAACAGTCTGTGTAAATACATCTAAATGCCACTTCTGAGCCACTGCTGCAGCGCAAAAATGGATAAAGTTGATACCAATTTCATTTGATAACAGCATTTTAATTGAAGTAATTGATTACATTTAATAATTTTACTTAAAATATGACACATAGCTTTAATAAGTTTAAAAAACGTTGCCCTTATAAATGTAAAAAAAAAAAAAAAAAAAAAAAAAAAAAAGACATTGGAAGTATGAAATGTAAGGAATATGGATATATTTTTCATTTCTGTGTTTCTGGATGTTTATGTTTCATTACATGAGGAAAGTTACTACAGCAATGCAGGAAACATGTTTGAACAGAAAGGTGGAGTCTGTGTGTCAGTGTGTCTTACCGTGGTGTCTCTGCGGTACACTGGTAGATTGATACTGCAGGTGGTTCTGTTCATAGCACCACCGTCACGATCACCACAGCTGCTTTGAGTCTGGCTGGGCTGTTTGTTGAACACACGCACACACACACTTATAAAGTCCTTATCACACTGCACCGACAGACAATGACCAATGAGAACAATCATCAGATTACAATACGTCACCAAACAATACAAAATAAAAACAGAAACCGAGGGTAACTCTGACCTAGTGGTTTTTGGATATTTTACTGCAAAAATCTTACATATTGCACTTTTAATATGTGTTTTTGAATTTTGAATGGATCCGCATAGTATTTAAATTCAGTCCTTTGGCATCTCCCTGTGGTCTTGTGTGGAATGACAGATTGACTTGTGCTTATTTGTTTAAGTTACTGTATAAAAGAGTAAATACTTTTAAGTTGTCTGCAAAGTATGTTTGTAAAAAAGAACTCTGAAGGTTTAAATCTATCTTGAGTTTCTTCTTTAAAGAAATATTAACATGGGGTTAAACTACAATATAAATGTTTTGTGAATTGAAAAAAAAAAGTGGGGGTGGGGGAGGCGGGCCGTGCAGTATTGATTCGGAGAGGAGGGGGGCCTTGGCATTAAAAATGTTGGGAAACACTGCTTTAAGTGTATCTTTTATTAGTGGATTTCTGTGAAGTATCAATCCACCCCTGTACGTCCTTTACATAATCATCAGTCGATCTCTTCTCGGTGAACTGTAAAGCTGCAAGATGTGTGATATAACAATAGATGGCAGTAAAGCACAATTTTTGTGATCTAATAAGACGATGCTGTGCTGCTTCAATGCATTGCAGGTTAGTCAGAATGGATAACGGAATGTAGCTTCTGGTCGTTCTACACCACTACTTGCTGGAAAAGTAGTTAGCTATTGGAAAAGCTACACTGTTTTGAAAGCAACTGACCTACTGTCAAGCTACTGAAAAATGTAGTTAGTAGCTAGCTACTCCCCAACACTGGTCATCAGTGAACAGTTCCTCTATCAGAACAAGCAATCATGTCTATGTTTGAAGCGTGTGATGCCCATGTGTATATAAACATCACCGATCCTCACAAACTTTAGCAGTGAGAATCTGTTATAAAACACTCACAGAACATTAATGTTTTGTAGAAATATGATGTTATAAAGATCAGTGTGCTGAGAGTACACATACTGTAGACGGTTTGCTTGCACATCAATAATAATGGACTTGCGCATGCCCAATGTACGACTCCTGTGTGTAACCGTCTTTGCCTTCATTACAGTCGTCACCCATTAAAAACTTTATTAGTGACACTGGTTTTCTTTATACCACTGAGAGATGTAGATTGTGTATCCTATGTTCATGATGCGGTTGGGTGTTTTGAGCCGCCGTTCAGTCTGTATTTCATAGCGGCACGATGAGGAACAGCTTGGGATGCTCCAAAACAACTACAGAATACAGAGTGGTCGTGCTTTGTTATTATTTTTTTTTTAATTTAACGTGTTAATAAAATTTAATGAATTTTATTAAATGAATTTTAAGTTATCTCACGGTCCCCCTTGGAGGATCACTGAGGCCCCATAGCGGGCCACTGCCCGCGGTTGAGAACCACTGATATAGAGGTATATTTCAGCTGAAATTTTGATTTCATTTTTTTCTTGACAGTCCTTAGTTTGACGTGTGGACAGCTGTACCTTAACGGTGTCAAATTTTGAGAGTGAGAGGCCTTCTGGGTAGTGCAGCACTATGCTGATGTTGAAGGAGTCGTCGCCTGGGTTGGCCAGCGTTACGAGGACAATGAAATGAGCTTTATTCGCCACCAGTAACGTGTTGTTCCTGCAGAGCAAACCGAACACAAAATCTTTATCATGCTTTCATGTTTAATTTGAAAAAAAACCTATGAAGGATGACAATATTCAGAAGCATTTACAATCTTATTTCACATTATTATAATTTTGGATTTATACATAGGTTGTTTCTCACATAAAACTGAAGTTCATCTTCAGATCGGCCACACAGCTGCTGTTTGAATTACAGTTCCTTTGAAACGGCACCTAGTCACATACAAAACAGAAACTTTTATAGAGATTTTGAATGTTCCAGAAACTTTATACAGTAAAGCTGAAGGACCTCGAGTTGACTGATATTGATCTGATATTTCTAGGCAGAGAGACATGAATTTAACAAGCCTATAGTGTATAATTAGAGATGTCTGAAGCTCAGCTCACCTCAACATACTCCTCCGTCCTGCTGTGGATGTCAAGAATAGTCATGGAGCTTTCAGAAAACATCTTGGTTTGTGAGAAATTCAATCGTATCTTCAGAGGAGACACTGTGTCGGCAGTGCAGTGCTAAAACATACACAACATTTGCTGTCAAACCGAAGCTGCCATGATTGTCTGAATCTGTGATGGATGAAACGTACCTTCATGAAGATGGGGAAGTTGAAACAGGAGATCCCAGAATCCAGCAGGACGAACTGCTGCAGAGTCCTGGATGACGAATCACTCTGAACGAAGAATCCTCGACTGATTCCTCTCATCGCATCCACATTCAGGTTCAGAGAAACATTCAGGTTCTTCTTGAGAGATCCTGAGAGACATGAGAAGGTAAGACATGGAGGACATGCTCTTCATGTGAGAGAGACTCTTTGAGATATCATTGACGTTACCACTGCTACTGGTCCGCTCGGCCACCGTCAAACACGAAGTGAGATTAAACGCATTAAACTCTTCACCCGGGCATTCAAAGTCGATCAGACTGATTTCATTGGGACTGAAACTGAGCTGCACAGATACAGACATCACAGGCCGAGCCCTGAGAAGAGAGAGAAAAGAGTAAAGAGCCAATGATACAGTGAGACTAACTGGGCCTTGAAAAACCTGACCAGATCAAACTGAGTTTGCTAAAATCATTGCATTTATTCTCCAAACTAAAGGTTCAGTTAAAAACTGGCCACTGATGTGACTGTACTCAAACAGATCCAGAGTTCATAAATGACACCTTGTGTTGAGAGTATAAGAGAATCTTCACATTATTCTGTAAATGTGTGGTAAAATGTCCTACTTGAGCAGCACGACCCCTCCTTGTGCTCCGATCACGACATCTGTCAGATTATCATCGCTCATGTCCATCTGACCGGACAGAGACACTCCAAACTGCTGCAGACCGGGCAGAACCAACTGTGCTGGGATCCGCTAAACACACACACACACACACACAGGTTTATTGTGCCAAAGCAGTTCATCATTGTACACATTTATCCTGCCATGTCTGTCTGTTTATCTGTGAACGTTTGGCTCGTCTGGAATTCTTTGTTAAACTGGCCACAAACACAGTCCCAGCTAATAAATGTTTGTTCTAAGAACATTCTCTAAACGTTCAGTTTTGGTTATGGGAATGTTATAATGTCCAGTTTTCTTAATGTTAGTGGAACTTTATTTAAGGTTAGTATGATGTTCCCTGAAACATTCGAACACCTGCTGTTAACAAGCAGAATCACTGAAGGAAAGAGAAACAAAAAGAACAGAAACTACAACTGACTTCCAGCCACAGCCTTAGATGAAATCAACTGAAGAGAAAAGAAGACATTAAATCTCTCAAGATCTCAGTAGAGGATGATTAAACAACCAATACAGCATTACCAGCTTCACCTGTTATTAACCAGATTGACTTTATCTCTGTCACAGAATGTCTACAGAAGTTCTTATTGAGAATTAAAGTTCACCCAAAAATGAAAATAATGTCATTTATTACTCACCCTCATGTCGTTCTACACCCGTAAGACCTTCGTTCATCTTCAGAACACAAATTAAGATATTTTTGATTAAATCCAATGGCTCAGCGAGGCCTGCATAGTCAGCAATGGTACTTCCTCTCTCAAGATCCACAAAGGTACTTAAAACAAATTTAAATCAGTTCATGTGAGTTCAGTGGTTCTATCTTAATATTATAAAGCAATGAGAATATTTTTCGTGCGCCAAAAAAACAAAATAACGACTTTTTAACAATATCTAGTGATGGCCGATTTTACAACACTGCTCCGGAGTGTTATGAATCTTTTGAATCGAATTAGTGATTCGGATCGTGTGTCAAACCACCAAACTGCTGAAATCACGTGACTTTGGGGCTCCAAACCACTGATTCGATTCATAAAGCTCCAAAGCTTCATGAAGCAGTGTTTTGAAATCGGCCATCATTAGATTTTGTTAAAAAGTCGTTATTTGGTTTTTTGGCACGCAAGAAAATATTCTCATCGCTTTATAATATTAAGGTAGAACCAATGTACTCACATGAACTGATTTAAATATGTTTTTAGTACCTTTATGGATCTTAAGAGAGGAAGTACCATTGCTGTCTATGCAGGCCTCGCTGAGCCATCGGATTTAAATAAAAATATCTTAATTTGTGTTCCGAAGATGAACGAAGGTCTTACGGGTGTAGAACAACATGAGGGTGGGTAATTAATGACAGAATTTTCATTTTTGGGTGAACTAACCCTTTAAGTGGGGTTTAAATGTTTGTTTTATCAAAACTGTTTTGTTTGAAAAGTGTTAAAGTGTTTGCTTTAGTTGGGCTTTTAACCCTTGACTTTTGTTAGTTTATTTCTCTCTCAACAATTGCAATAGTGTTTCAGAAAACATTTGTGTATTGCTCAAGAAAGAGAAAAATGAAAAATCAGATCAAAATGTCTGTTTTAATGTATGGAAGCTTAAATGTAGCAATATTCAATTTGAAATGTAATAATCAAAACGGTAATGCAATATTTAAAATGGCAATGCATTTCTGTATTTAAATTTACATTTTCCATGCAACATTTGGAGCAAAATGATAATTCAAATTCAATAATATAATTTACATTTACTATTTCCTACACTAGTTTTAACATAGAATTTAAACATATATTTTAAAGCTTTATAAGTTGCAAAATTAAAATGAAAAAAGATTATATATGTTTAACATGTTCAAGCAAAAAAATGTAGCAAAATTATCATTTAAATGTTATTTTTCTTAATTGCATTTACACTCACAGTTAAGACACTTACGATTGCATTTTCATTAAATGTCCCGCAATGAATGTAGCAAAATTCAATGTGGATTTGAAAATGCATTCCGAGCCAATCATGTCCCCACCCCGCCCTGTCAATCATTGCGTCGAGGCGGGGCCAGGTGTTGGAAACATGGTGGCAGCAGAGCTGTAAAGAGCGAGTCGAAGAGCAAGAACAGAGAAATGTCAATGTTCCTGAAGATTATGCGTGTCCGTCAGTCATAGAACCAGTACCTTATTAGACACATAGATTTTTATGGTTAGGACGACTTGTAGAGCTTATAGTGAGCATGGTCGCATGTCTGTAGAAGTGCTGAAACAGACGCGTCGAGTGAGTGGTGCTTTACAACAGGTTACTTACTCATAGAAATAATCTTAGACAAGCTGTCTGAGATTATTGCTTGCTCTATCAGTATGGTTGTATGTTTTTGTCTTTATATCATTCTGATTATTGTTTGTGCATCTTTTATATTAATAAATCTAGACAGAGTATTTGAGACACCTGCCTCCAGAGGAGACGTCCAGAAAGAGGGACTGCAAACTGGCAGTAACCAACTCAGACCGGATCGTAGAGACGGGCATCCTGGGGAGGAGGACTCAGCATAGCACTTTTGAACCCTTGCAATCGAGGGGAGTTACTCTGCTCAACCTAGGATCTACAGAGCACTTCTTAAACAAGGCACTCTGGATGCTGAGTACTCTACAAAGTGTCCCTAAAGAGAGACATACCCCCAGCTCCAACAGGAGCTTATCTACCAAGGGAGTTCTTACTAAAAGAATCTCTTAAACCTCTAAGACCAACTCAGGGGGATAGGTCCTCTATATGATGACCCATACAAGCCTAAACAGCCTAAAATACTGATCTACCAGGGTGGTCTCACGAGAGAACTTCGACCTTCCGACCAGAATTTGGGAGCGCTGTACTCTAAAGAACGACCCTCAGTGCGAGGGGGGTACCAACTAGACTTAACCGAGACGAGTATTGACCAAGCTCAACGCAAGTACCAGGGAGGCTCCTGAAGAGCCTACACTCTGATATAACTCTAGGGAGTCAGGATACTAACTTAGCTGGAAGTGCTAAGGACCTACTCGACCCAGAGAATCACTTTCAAGGTGGCCCACTCAAGGGCCAACTACTTGCTAGCAGATCTAGAATTCTAGGGCTAGTATCAGGGAGGCTCCACTGGAGCCTGAGCTACCTGATAACCGTCTGCTCAACTCTAGAGAACTAGGACACTCAGGAACCTAGCTCAACCCGGAGGATCGCTCTCAAGGAGACCCAAATCTAACTCCAGCAGAAACAGCCACTAGAGGTATGCAGGCTTGGAATACTCGTTTGTATTACCATCACGAGCCGTGTACTCAGCATATTGCTTTCCACCCTTAAAACAAGGGGAGTACAAATCTATGCAACTGGGCTTACGAGGAGGCCTTAGTTAGGGCCTACTACTCTAGCATAACACGGCCACAGGCCCGGGGCTAATGCTCAAGCTCTGAGGGAGCATGCTCAACTCGCCCTGAAAGGAGCAAGTACTTGATATGCTCGACCTGAGCATTACTGGTGATGGGCACATATGTGACAGAGCTCTGGGAGCGAAGTGAGCTAAACCCAAGAAAGGGCTCAAGGGTGAAAACCTGAGCAAAAACTTTTGCTCCAAGTCGAGAACAACCGTCTGATCTCAGCTCTGGAGGAATGGAGGCCTCAACAGGAAGAAATTCCACAGGAGGGGCCTGCAACACTCGACCCTGCGACTTGATAATAATCAAGGAGTTTTTGGCGGGGAGATTGCTCTAAACTCGAACCAGATAAAGCTACCACCAAAGCTCTAGAAAGCAGAGACTTAAGCATATTTGCTTTCCACTCTCTAAACGAGAGGAAGTCTAACAACTAGGGATGTGCCTGAAGCTGAATACCATATTCGGAAAGGAAATGACGTGTACTACGGAGCCCCTAAAGGGAATACACATGAGATGGGAGGAAAATTTAATTTTTTCTATATATATGCTTTCTCTCACAATTATATAGTTGGGTAATTATAATGTAAATAATTTGCCAGCATCAGGAAGCTGCTGTTAATATGCGGAGTATTAAAATTGTTTCACTGTGGTCATAAAGGGATGGACATGGTCAGCAACAAAACTCAGGCAGGCTGTGGTGTTTAAATGATGATCAACTGACCATATGCACAGTTACTTCCTGGTTTTCTATAAGACAGCTTGGCCATTTCCGGTGAACTGTTAGCTGTCATTCTGTACTCACTGTACATCGACACAAAACCTTTTTAATGTTGTAGCCTATTTGTATTTTAATGCAGTTATCACACTTACCTAATTTGCCAAAAAAGCAGTGTTACGGATTGTCTCAAAGTTTCATGAAACAACTTTTCTTGTGAATGAATTACACAGAAAGTGAGCGCCGTGTTCTCCCTTTATAATCACTGAAGTCAGTGCAGTGATAAAAAGAGAAAAACATATGGTTCAAATAACATACTGGTTCTATGACTATGACAGAAGCACATAATCTGCAGGAACATTGACATTTCTCTGTTCTTGCTTAGCTTCATCTGCCAGTTTATGCCTCGCTCTTCACAGCTCTGCTGCCACCATGTTTACAACACCTGGCCCCACCTTGACACAATGATTGACAGGGCAGGGGCATTATTGGCTTGGAATGCATTTTCAAATCCATTTTGAACTTTTCTACATTCTTTGTGGGACATTTAATGAAAATGCAATCATAAGTGTCTTAACTGTGAGTGTAAATGCAATTAAAAAAAGTAACATTTAAATGAACGTGTTAAACATATATAATCATTTCTGTAATACATTTGAATTTTGCGACTTATAAAGCATTAAAATATATGTTTAAATTATATGTTAAAACTAGTGTAGGAATTAACAAATGTAAATTATATTATTGAATTTGAATGATCATTTTGCTCCAAACATTGCACATATGGTATGGAAAATGTAAATTTAAATACAGAAATGCATTGCCATTTTAAATATTGCATTCCCATTTTGCATATTACATTTCAAATTGAATATTGCTACACTTAAGCTTCCATATTAATGGCTGCTCACACACAATTTTGCAGTAATTTCCCGCATTATATATGCGAAACCTGCGGGAATATGTGAAATTATATGCAATACTCACAATTCTGAGCCAAACAACTACCAAAACAACCAAGGGTCAAGAGCTCAATTACAGGAAACACTGATCACCACAATGGTGACTTCAAATGTTTGTTCCTCTTTCCTTCAGTGTGTCGTCACTAATGCTCAATCATCACTTAATTATCTCATTAACTCCAGCACTGCTTCAGTTTAACACTCTGTAGTGTGACACATATGAACTTTTATTTTTAAGCCAGAAATTTAGTTACCCTTAACATTTAAAATACATTTGAAGAATGTTGTTCAAAGAATGTTTTTTGCCAACATTATGAAAAACATTCATGAAATACTGATTTCATGAACATTGTTTTAAAAGTTTTTAATTCTAACACTTGCATAACTTTTACATAAATTAAAGCTGCAGTCCACGATTTCTGGCCCTCTAACGGTTAATAAACAGAACTGCACGCATCTTGCGGAAGAACACTGTAGCTGGAGCTACTTTTTCTGTGATACTCTGCGGCGGGTCCTACCAGTCCGGTCTGAAATAGTCAGAATATAAACACTTATTATAAGTGTACTATAATGATTCAGGGTAAGACAAAAACACTGTTTGGAAAATGAATTCATGTTGTACATTCTCATTATATCATTTTTTGTAAATTTTGAACACAAAAAAAGTTACGGACAGCAGCTTTAAAGAGAAAAGTTAGGAACAATAACTATGGGAAAGGTACAAAACTTTCCCACATTCCAAGGATGGTCTTTTAAAACAGCAACCACAACCATATTCATTTGAAGTTAATTGTCGTTCTGATGTTTAAAGGATGTCCCAAGAATGTTATTATAAGAATGTTTTCTCTCAACAATTTAAAAAACCTACAAACAATGTATAAATAATGTCTTTGTACTAACTTTTTGAAAACATTATTAAAGACCAGACAACACCGAACAAATGTTCTATTAACGTTACTGGAAGAATGTTTGCTCATAACGTTAGCCACAGTTCCGAGAGCATTCCCTGTTAGTTGGGGTGTTTGGGATTGAGGGAACTAAAGCAAACTCTCACCTGAGCGTGTTTGGGGTTTATGCCATGTGTCCTGTCACCCAGGTAGATGTAGACGACTCCCTCACCTCCGTTCTCAAGCGGCGCCCCGACTGCCACATCTGACAGGCTGTCTCCATTCAGGTCCTTTAGTGAAGCCAAAGATGCTGCAAATCTGCCTGTGTTTGACTCGCTCACATTCAGTGTCTTCTGAAAATTCTACAGAGGGAGAAAGAGAACTTAATCTTTATTCATCGGCACATGACCAGCGTCAATACAATGTATTTCCATGACTTTCATGCGATAGTCCTTCACCGGGAACCTATTACACCGGTAATCCCACTGAAGCAGGGATGGGCAACTTCAGTCCTGGAGGGCCACTATCTTGCAGAGTTTAGCTCCAACCCTAATCAAACACACCTGAACCAGCTAATCAATGTCTCCAGGATCACTAGAGCTACAGACAGGTGAGTTTATCAGGGTTGGAGCTGAACTCTGCTTCATTGGAGTAACACAATGGTGATGACTAGCAAACTTTCAGTCACATGCCCTGAACATTAACCACTGGGGCTGGGACAATACATCGATTCTTGATACATACAATGATTCTGGATCAGTTCTGATATTTTCCCTCTCAAATTGATTCTGAGCTTAGTTTTAACAGCAGATGGCACTCTAGGCTGGTATTTAACCGCATACAAATGCTCACTAAGAGGACTGCTGGACAGCGATCGTGCATTCGTCATGTAAGTGGTTCAATATACTTGCACCTCTGCTCAGAATTATTTTATGAAGTGAGATTAATGTAAACTCAGCCCAATGCAAACACCCTTGTAATTCTCTTCAACCTTTTCGAACTTTATGAATGATTATTTTAGGTTTAAGTGGTGTATGTAAAGGAACTGGAAGCAGGCAGAGTACGAGTGTTTCTAAAGCACATGGTGCCATCTGCTGTTAAAAAACTAAGCTCAGAATCGATTCGGGAGAGAATCGCGAAACATCAGAAAATATCAGAATCATTCCAGATTCTTTGTATCGTGAATCAAGAAACGATGTATTGTCCCAGCCCTATTAACCACATGTGTTTCTGTAATTATTACTGGAGAATGTTGTGAATCTGTCCATACCTCCTCTGATAAAGCGTAGATGTACAGCATCCCTTCTGCCCTCGGCTGAGACTGATGAAATAACGGAGCTCCGACCAGAAGGAAATCTGAGTCTCCATCCGAGTCCAGATCCAACACACTCAGAGACGCTCCGAAATATGACCCAATCTGATGACAAAAATCGGTCGTAAATCGAATGTAATTGTATACTAGCATAAGGTAAGCTGTGTGGAAAAAAAATTATGAAAACATGTTCTGCTTTACCAAGGCAAAGGTCAATGTAGAAATTATTTTTCTTTTTCCCAGTTGGAGATGGCATTGCAGGGCCCATATTATAAGTGTAATGCTTGTTTGTTTGGGTTTTTGTTTGTGAAATGCTAAACCTCATAAGAGTGTGTCTTATTGGGTGGACTGTAGGGTTTGGGAAGCTCTGATCTCATCAGTGGAGAGTGTTAATATTGTGTCAGAGGGTTCTTCTTCACTAACTTGTTCTCCGGTGATGTTCCCCATCACTGTCCATGTGCCTTCACTCTTGGTGAAGAAGGTCACCAGACCCATGTGTTCGGCCCGCGGCGCCCCAGAGAACAGAAGAGAGACGCCGCCTCTCATTCCCAGCACAGCAGAGTAACCTGAACATCATCACCATCATTAAAACATGCACAGACTCTTCACATCAGACAAGGAAGGAACAAAAGCTTCAACATACCCATGTACGAGTCTTTACTGACAGATGGATCCTTAATCTCACTCTCTTTGAATCCAGATCCTGATCCCGTCACTTCATACAGAGATCCACGCCAGTCATTAGATCCAACCGAACCCACAATCACAGAGTCCTGAAACAAACACAGCAATCTCAGCTTCAGTCTCAGCATACTGAAATATTACATACTAGGGGTGTAACGGTACACAAACTTATTTTTTCTTTTTGTTTTTAATTAAACAGTGGCTTATTGAACAAATTGTGTCTCTCTCTTTAAATAAGTTCAATTATAATTAACATTTTCTTAAAAATAAAAAAAATCTCAGTTAATGCCGTAAACTGTATACAGGGGGCCCTTTCTTGCACATTATTATAATATTAAAGGTTACAATTAACAACAGAGTCCAAACTATTAAATTCAGTTTTAGATATAATAATCAACACTTCAAAAAAAACAACAACAACAACAACAAGAAAAAAAACATGTAAATTGCACATAATGCAGGTTTTGCATTAACTTCTAAATCTAATTATAAAATTATTACTCCAATTCATTTTTTAAATATAATCATTTACACAGTTCGATACATCGATTGCTCCAGTCTGCTCCTCTCTGCCTCGCTGCTGAATAGTCTGTAACTCTGTGCGTCTGTAGCTCCGTAGAGTTTTGTTTTGAATCTATTTATTATAATTACTTGTATATTTGATCATCACCATATATCTGATATTGCCTATCACATTAATCTGACGTCGCTAGCGTTTAATCTTTTAATCCAAATCGCTCGCTAGCTTGTTAGCTTCCATCCGGGCCATGAACCGTCCTTTTCTCTCACACGCTCCTTTTTCTATGACTCGAGTCCATCAAACAACTGTGGTAAGTCGGATCACTCTACACTCTGCCTGTCACATGCATAGTATAGCTCTCTCTGTCAGCTGACAGAGAGAATCTCAGAATTAGAGACACACATCCAAACTTTAATCGAGGATAGCAAGAATGCAAGGGCTTCAGATACTGTTTTGGATGCGACTAGCTTAGTGAACTCTGTACATTGTTCGGTTCCGGCTGTAGAGCCCTTGCAGCAGGGCAATTGGGTCACGGTGAGGCAGCCTAGCAGCGGAAAACACCACTCTTCCGTTCCAATAAGAACATCAAACAGGTACTCTCCACTCAGTGACGCACCCACTGAAAATCCTGTTGAAAGTGCCCTAGTTATTGCCGATTCTATTACATGGAACGTGAAAATAGAGACACCAGCCACCATAGTCACATGTTTGCCGGGAGCCAGAGCACCTGACATCAAAGCAAATTTAAAAGTGCTGGCTAATACTAATCGTAAATTCTGTAAGATTATTATTCACGTCAGCACTAATGATGTTAGACTTCGCCAGTCGGAGATCACTAAAATTAACATTAAAGAGGTGTGTGAACTTGCAAGTACGATGTCAGAAAAAGTAATTTGCTCTGGTCCCCTTCCTGTTTGTCGGAGTGATGAGATAGTTAGCAGATTATCATCACTCAATGGCTGGCTGTCTAAGTGGTCTCCGCAGAATAATATAGGTTTCATAGACAATTGGAAAAGTTTTTGGGGCAGACCTGACCTGTTGAAAAGAGATTGTATTCATCCCTCCTGGGATGGTGTCGCTCTTCTTTCTAGTAATATGGCACATAGTCTTAGAGCTGAAACATGACAAACTGGGGCTGCTAGCCGTCTCACGTCAGATAAATCCCAACACATAGAAACTCTTTCACCTAGATATTATCACATAGAGACTGTGTCTGTACCCTGAATTAGTAAAAACAAAAAACTTCCAAACCCATTAAAGGGTAAAAATTTAACTGATGTTCAACAAATAAAAAACAGAGACAATACTGATAAACAAATGATAAAGCTTGGGTTGCTGAATATTAGATCCCTTTCTTCAAAAGCATGTATTGTAAATGATATCATCACAGACAATAATCTAGATGTGCTGTGTTTGACAGAAACCTGGCTAAAACCGGATGATTACATTACTTTAAATGAGTCTAGCCCTCAAGGTTACGATTATCGACACAATCGTCATCAGAAAGGCAAAGGGGGAGGTGTTGCTGTAATTTATAGTAATGTCTTCAGTATTACTCAAAAGCCTTTCAAATATAATTCCTTCAAAGTGATGGTGTTTTATGTAACATTATGTAAGTTGACATTTGTGCTGGCTACTGTATACAGGCCACCAGGGCACCATACAGACTTTATCAAAGTGTTTGCTGATTTTCTATTGGAGTTAGTACTGGCTGCGAATAAAGTCCTTGTTGTTGGTGATTTTAATATCCATGTAGATAATAAAAAAGACTCATTGGGATTGGCATTTACAGACATTCTAAACTCTATTGGAGTTAGACAACACGTGTCAGGACCCACTCATTGTCGTAATCATACTTTAGATCTAATATTGTCACATGGAATCGATATTGATGCCATTGAAATTCTCCAGCAGAGCGATGACATCTCAGATCATTATTTAGTGTGTATACTACATTTAGCCAAGGCTGAAAAACCGCCACCCAGCCATAAATATGGTAGAACCATCACTTCTACCACTAAAGATCGCTTTCTAAATAATCTTCCTGATCAGTTTCATCGCCTTAGCATACCAGACAGCTTAGAACACCTCGATGTTGAAACAGAAACTATTGACTCTACATACTATTGCTCCTCTGCGCTTAAAGAAGATTAAGAAAACTAATCCAACACAGTGGTACACTCGGGCTCTTAAGAGAGCTGCCAGAAAAATGGAGCACAGCTGGAAGAAAACAAACTAGAAATTTTTCGCATTTCGTGGAGAAAGAGAATGATTGAGTACAGAAAGGCCTTAAAAAATGCTAGATCTACTTATTTTTCAAATCTCTTAGAAGAAAACAAACACAACCCTAGGTATTTATTTGATACAGTGGCTAAATTAACGAGAAAGCGAACTTCAACTTCTGATGTTTCCAAACAGCACAGCAGTAATGACTTTATGAACTTTACTTGCAAAATTGACAATATTAGAGAGAAAATTATAACCATGCAACCGTCTACTAAAGTATTGCGTCAGACAGTGCATTGTAGTGTCCCAGAGGAAAAATTAAATTCATTCGTTGCTTTAGGAGAGGAAGAATTCTCTGAACTTATTAAATCATCAAAATCAACAACATGTCTGTTAGACCCTATACCGACTAAACTATTGAAAGAGATGCTTCCAGAGGTCATAGATCCTCTTCTTAATATCGTTAATTCGTCTTTATCACTAGGATACGTACCAAAAACTTTTAAGCTGGCTATTATTAAACCTCTTATTAAAAAACAACAACTTGATCCTAGAGAATTAGTCAATTACAGGCCGATCTCGAATCTCACTTTTCTGTCAAAAATACTAGAAAAGGCAGTATCATCACAACTATGTTCCTTTTTAGAAAGAAATGGTATCTGTGAGGATTTCCAGTCAGGATTTAGACCGTACCATAGTACTGAGACTGCTCTCATTAGAGTTACTAATGATTTGCTCTTATCATCAGATCGTGGTTGTATCTCACTATTAGTGTTACTGGATCTCAGTGCTGCTTTTGACACTATCGACCACAATATTTTTTTGAATAGACTTGAAAATTATGTTGGCATTAGTGGAACTGCATTGTCATGGTTCAAATCATACTTATCTGACCGTTATCAGTTTGTAGTAGTAAACGAAGAGAGGTCATATCGATCACAGGTTCAATATGGAGTACCGCAAGGCTCAGTACTAGGACCGTTGCTTTTCACTCTGTACATGCTACCCTTGGGAGATATCATTAGGAAGCATGGCGTTAGTTTTCACTGTTACGCTGATGATACTCAGCTCTATATTTCTTCGCACCCTGATGAAACTTACCAATTCACAAAATTAACGGAATGCATAGCTGATATAAAAAATTGGATGACCAGTAATTTCTTACTACTAAATTCAGAAAAAACAGAGATTCTAATTTTTGGACCAAAAACTTCTTCACGTAATAACCTAGAATACTGTCTAACACTTGATGGCTGCTCTGTTACGTCTTCGTCGTCAGTTAGGAACCTGGGTGTGCTCTTTGATACCAATCTTTCATTTGAAGGCCATGTTTCTAGCATCTGTAAAACCGCAATCTTCCATCTTAAAAATATATCTAAACTAAGACATATGCTCTCAATGAAAAATGCAGAACAGTTAGTTCATGCGTTCATGACCTCAAGGCTAGATTACTGTAACGCTCTACTGGGTTGTTGTTCCACTCGCCTGTTAAAGGGTTAGTTCACCCAAAAATGAAAATAATGTAATTTATTACTCACCCTCATGTCGTTCTACACCCGTAAGACTTTCATTCATCATCGGAACATAAATTAAGATATTTTTGTTTAAATCCGATGGTTCAGTGAGGCCTGCATTCAAAGCAATGACATTTCCTCTCTCAAGATCCATAAAGTTACTAAAAACATATGTAACCGGGGCAAGAGTAAACTGATATTTGATTAATCCCCCTCCCCCCGGCGAATCACCTTTATGTTTGCTTTGACTCAGTTATGTATGCTGTCCCCTTTAAGAGTTTGTGTATGCGTCGGAGAGGAGTGCACGTCGGACTGAGAGAACGTGCAGTTCAAAACGGGAGTTAAAAAGAGGAAGAAATAGTTGATAAAACTGTGAAAGAGAGGAAACTTCCAGTTTGATATCAACATGTGAATATGTGGTGATTACAGTTGTGTGATTTTATTTAGTGGATGGGTTAATTCGCCATTCATACGAGCATTGTGTTCCTACATATGATAAATCTTCAGTGGGGGAGGAGAATTCAGACCACGTTAACGGAGACTGAGCGTGAGTTAAGCTGTTGTGAAAGTTGTTAAAATGTTAAATAACGATGTTTATTTCATACATTAGCTGAACATGCGGTAATTTTTGCCCTTTATACGGTGTTAGAGGGGAGAGGAACGATACATGTGATCACACATGTGCCAATTACCACATGAGCTTCTTCTGAGACTCAAAAAGTGAGTTTAGCTCATTTTATTAAAGTGTGATAGTTCAAGACATAAAAAGCTTTGTATTCTGTATCGAGTGTATACTGTTGTCTTTGGTTTAATTACAGATTTCTTTATACAAAGGGTTTAAAGTGTGAGAGATAATGTGTGTGATGTATTAATGTGGTAAAATGTGCTGATTTTTCATTTATTTTGTGTTCTATTTGTTTTATTTAGGCACATGTAGTCCACTACCATTGTTTTGCACACCTGTAATGGTTCTTTAACATTGTTGGCACTATTTCCAGTGAAATTGGACTGGTGATCTGCTGTTTGAATAGATTATCAATGTAAAGCCAACTTTAACTTTAATTGGATTTTCTAAAACTGCTTTTTTGCCCTGAACAAAGAATATATTAATGCTGTGGCCCTTTTTGGGCCCAGTCAGGAATGTGTTGTGGCTGTGTGTTATTTCCTGACATAATATTGAAGGGTAAGCAGCCACACATATTTAAAACAGTTCATGCAAGTTCATGCAGTGGTTCTAGCTTAATATTATAAAGCGACGAGAATACTTTTTGTGCACCAAAAAACAAAATAACGACTTTTCAGCAATATAGTGATGGGCCGATTTTTGCGATCTCAGAATTCTGGACAGTTGATAATACCTGGAATATCAAAATCGACTGCAGGCGGTAGATCATTTTCTTTTTTAGCACCTAAACTTTGGAACAATCTTCCTATCACTGTTCGGGAAGCAGACACACTCTGTCAGTTTAAATCTAGATTAAAAACACATCTCTTTAACCTGGCATACACATAACACATTATCTACTTCTATAATTCAATCATGTAAATTGTTAGGCTGCATAGATTAGGTCAGCCGGAACCGGGAACACTTCCCATAACACCTGATGTACTCGCTACATCATAAGAAGAATGGCGTCTATGCTAATATTAGTCTCTCACTGTTTATCCCGAGGTCTGCCGAAGCCTGCCAGATCCAGGCCGAATCCAGATGAGATGAAGGACCTGCATCTAGACATGATGATAATGCAGCCCTGACATTTCAACTAATCTATCCCCTGCGAAGGCCCATTTCCCTATGTATAGATAAAACGTTATCAAAATTATCCCAGTTCACATAGATCTGCGGACACAACTAATTTTTCTGTATTCTGCAGACCAGTGAAGTAATTTGGCAAATATCATTTTTTTAAAAAGACCAAGCTTCTGTGCACATACACGCTCAAACACGCAAACATATAGACTAAACACGTAAATGAACGGCAAGAATGCATTAAAGGTATTCGGTTTTCAGTAGGAAAGTAGGAGTCACTGTGAAGCTGCTTTGAAACAATATGTATTGTGAAAAGTGCTATATAAATGAAGATGACTTGACAGTTAATGTCATAACTTGTTTTCATGACAAATTTATTTAAACATATATTAAATAAGACAATACAAACAGGTAAAGTAAATATAATGAAAATTTTGTTTAATAATTTAGTGAAATGCTTCCCTATAGAGTTAATTTCTCTAGTGAACTAACATGTTGTAGGGGTGTATTCGTATTGTACCGAACCGTTTCGGTACAGGGCTTTCGGTTCTCGAATGCATTACATTGCAACATTAAGGTCTCCTGTTAATCACAATAAGCTCTGCGTTTTGTTACTTTCGATAAGAAACAAAGTGTCATCCTTCAAATTCTGTCCACGAAATCATGAAATTCAAACAGAAAGTGCCGTTTTGACGCGCTTTGATGTGGCGTGACGGATCACTGTACAGGCACCTCAGTTCAACTGGCAGCGCGAGCATCTCTTCCTCTTTAATAGCCTAGTTACAGAATAAACATGAATGAACATCTAAAGGTATGTTGAAAGATACAGTACAACTTACTGAAACGTATAAGATCTTGTGTTATCGCTTGTTTAGTGTTTCAACGGCGGAAAGTCAATAAAACAGCTTGTAACAATATGTCATGTAGCATTTACCTCAGAAAAGCCATTCAGTGTCCACAGCTTGTTAGTTCACCAGAGAATGAACTCTTTCACTTAATATATGCACTGTATTAGCCTATATAATCATTATATTTTACTAAACCTCTTAGTGATGTCTTGATAATTTATGTATGTTTAAATACACTCTCATGAAAATAACAGCCACTGTATATAAATGATTATATTTCAACAACGATACATTTACTAACTAAACATTCCCACAATGCACCACAAAAACCTTGACAAATCGGTAGCATTTTATGAGAATTTGAGAGGTTTCATTTGACTTTAGAAGATTTGGAATATGTATAGTGCACAAATCACATGAACTACTATTATGGAGTAACATGAACTATTCCTTATAAGAAATAATATTTTTTTACTGATTTATGGCATATTTCTGACCTTGTGGTAGAGGACACTGAATCCACTTTGCGATAACTCTTTCTGTCTGTCTTTGCCGTGTGAGTCCTTTGACTCTGAAAACACAGAAGGAAAACTCTTTTTCTTCTTTAGCTGCTTATATTTAACACGTTACACAGTATGTCCATTTTATGTACGCTTGCATTTTACCTTCAATATTGTAGATCTTTTTTTGCAGATTGTCAAGAAGTCCTTTGAGTCCATTGTAGTCTTGAATGTAGAAGGTGTTGTTTGTTTTTGGTTCTGAAGCCAGTTGAGTGAGTCTGGTTAAGTTAAGTTTTCCCACCTGATGAACAAAAACATCATTAAATCTGACCGTGCAAAAACACTTTTAATAACATGTGAACTGAAACAACTCAATATGTAAAACATCTTTTACTGAACTTGGATGTTTGTTCTCGAAAAATGCAAACAAATTGAAAACTGAGTTTTTTTCTTTTGTGCACCTGGTGACGAAAAACTTAAAAGTAACAAACTACTAATCTGTGATAAATTAGTACTTGTAGCACTCGTCACTTAATGCTGAATTGTGTAATTTCTGCACTATTAGAGGCACCAAATTACACAAATAATGATTGTTTCCAGACATGTTTCTTTGTCTTTGGTCATTCAATCAGATGTTCCTCCTCAAAACTCACAAATTTGTTTGACAAGTTGACATGTCAGGCTGCTCAAACAAACCAATGTTGTGAAAGTGCACCACTGCTCACTTTGGGGAGGGGAAAAGTAACCTGAGTCTGTGAGAGTATGAGGGGGAAAATGATGGCTTACTCGCACAGCACTCTCATGCGGGATGTACTCCATTTACAGTGCCAATAAACAAGACAGTCCACAGTGAAGTATGTATACAGGTGCACACAAAAACCCCCAAAAGTACCAACAAAACAAGAAAATAAAGATGAAAACTGTATCCACAATATACAAAGGTTTGAAGGTTTGCTCGAGGTACCACTGTAACACTGTTTTATAGGCCAGACTCCTTCCTTCTCTGGCATAATTCATTAAGAGGTAAGTATTGTGTTTTACATTTGACACTAAACACTACAAAACATTCATTAAATCAACATTAAACAATAATACTTACCAAATTATTAAATACATATATTCATTATCATTAATAACACAGAAATGTGTAAATATCCAACACATAATTCACATACAATCCCCCCTACACACAAGACAACCGTTACGGTTACGTCATAAACAGGCGCCCTCCGTCTGCTCTGTTTGGTCAACGCAGCGTTTACCCGCCGAAAGACGACTACTCCCAGACAAACAAACAAACAACCTGAACGAAGACATGAGGATGAAACACAAGACACGGACTGTGTGTGTGTGTGTGTGTGTGTGTGTGTGTGAGTGTGTGAGTGTGAAATGATCGTGCACAAGACTGGGAATGTGGAGGAATGTCCATGAGCCATCGGCCCGGTGTGTGCACCCGCTTTGCCGACAGCGGAAACAGCAGGTAAGGAGGGGGAATGGAGAGTGAATGGGGTATGCGTGCAGGTGTGTATGTGTGTGCGTACGTGCCAGTGCCTCTCCCTCAGTGATGACAAACAGGCGGATTTGTCAAACACAGTGTTTCACTCTTCAGGAATCAAACTACCAGTGACTGATTCACAGTGACTCTGAAACTGACACACCACAAACTTTCTGAACATAAATGTGAATGACCAGCTTGAGCTGTAAGGAAACTCACCCCAATGATGTAGCGGAGGATATTTTCCTCATCACATCTGTCAAGGATGATATTCTCAGAATCTGGATCAGTGGGGTCTCCATCTGTGATGATCACCAGGGCTTTCTGAGCTTTGAGATCGGCTCCAGACGACACGTTATTCAGGAGATTCGTTCTGGTGATTTAATAAATCATAAATAATGACATTTGAACATTTGATCAGTGTCAGCATGCCTCTGTAGTTTCTACACCAATGTGTTTTAACTTCTAATTTAAAGTCCAACTTTAACGTGTTTATCAGAGCAGAACAAAAGAGAAAAACTACAGAAAGAGCCATCATAATGTTGATTTCAAGACTTTTCCTCTTAAAGTGTAAATTCAGTGAACATTCATAAACAAATGAAGGTTTCACTCACAAGGTATAGTTGATTGCTCTGCGTGTGTTTGTGAGAGATTTCATGTGTGTCTCTTTCATGAGTTTATCTGCAGCGGAGCCGTTCTGATAGTCATTGAAGTCAAACACAGTTCTGAATGTAGCTGAAAACTGGACAGCAGCAAACTGACACACAGAGAGACAAACAACAAGCACACGTGCCGTTAACATCATTAGAGAACTATTACATATCAAAATTTCCACAGTAATAGTGATGAATTATCTACCTTTATGGATGAGTTTGAAAGTTTCTTCATAACATCTTTAATGAAGTGTTTGTTCATTTCAAACTCGTGTGCTTTCATACTGGAGGATCCATCAAAGAGAAACACCAGATTGACTTCTCTCTTCGTGCATTCTGCAGAAATATCACAAGATATGGAAACACATCTGTTACACCAACTTCTTTTAGCAGTCAAACCATAAATTATTAACAAGATGGCCAATAAATCCATATATTCCCCAAGTATTTAACATGATATCTTTAATCATGTCTTTAGTCTTTAATCGAATTTTCAATAAACATCACTTCAACTGAAATGTTACTAAGAAACCAGCACATGGTTTACAGTAGTAAAGACTGAAATAGTTAAACTTCATTAAAGGATTAGTTCACTTCTGAATGAAAATGTCCTGATAATTTACTTACCCCCATGTCATCCAAGATGTTCATGTCTTTCGTTCTTCAGTGGAAAAGAAATGAAGGTTTTTGAGGAAAACATTCCAGGATTTTTCTCCATATAGTGGACTTCATCTACACGACAGCCAGTGGCACAGCTCCTCAACACACCGTCCGTACCGGTGTGATGAATACGATCCTCAACTGGACTGAACTGGAATAAATACTTTGACTGTTGCGATCCTATCGGACTTATGATAGCTACCTGAATCATAATAAAGCACCGTTCGCCAGAGGAGATCTGGCCCCCCGACTAAGCCTGGTTTCTCCCAAGGTTTTTTTCTCCATTTAACACCTATTTGCCATCTGATGTCACCTGTTGGAGTTTGGGTTCTTGCCGCTGTCGCCTTTGGCTTGCTTGTTAAAGGGTTGGGGACACTTGACATTTGATATTCAACAGTGTTTTGATCTGCCTGCATTGACACTATTGTATGCGAACTGAACTGAGCTGGATGATGACATCACTGTTTACTCCAGTGCTGATATAGATAAATTAACTAAATTAAGAACTACTGATTCTTACATCGGAATGAATCAGTGCTGAATTTACTTAAGATGGATAATGACACCATTGTCTTTAAGAGCTGCTGTGCAGCCAAAATTATATATACCAGTTATCACTGTAAAGCTGCTTTGACACAATCTGCATTGTCAAATAAATAAAGGTGACTTCACTTGACTTGACTTCACTGGGGTTCAACGGGTTGAAGGTCCAAATGTCAGTTTCAGTGCTTATCTAGTGAAACCATCGGTCATTTTCTAAAAAAAAATTAAATTATACAATTTTTAACCACAAATGTTCTGCTTGCAATGCGCCACACATTATGTAATCATGTTGGAAAGGTCACACGTGAGGTAGGCGGAAGTACTGATCCAGTGTTTACAAAACGAATGTGCAAAAACTACGTCAAAGCCCTTTACAAAAAAAGGTGAAACAACGATGACGGATGATTTTGAAGTTGGAGGAGAAAATGAGTTTTTCACCCTACCGCAGGACTTCCACTTCCACTTCCACCTTCCAGGACTTTCACTCCTGCCTGCGTCACACATGACCTTTCCAACATGATTACGTAATGCGTGGAGCATCACAGAGCAGTGCAAGACGAGCATTTGTGGTTAAAAAGTATATAATTTTTATATTTTTTAGTAAATGGCCGATGGTTTCTCTAGATAAGACTCTTATTCCTCGTCTGGGATCATGTAGAGCTCTTTGAAGCTGCACTGAAACTGACATTTGGACCTTCAACCTGTTGAACCCCAGTGAAGTCCACTATATGGAGAAAAATCCTGGAATGTTTTCCTCATGTCACAGAGACGAACTCCGTGATTCCCTCCTCTGGCCATCAGAGGGAGCCCTCGCCAGAGTACTGACTCACACACGCACTACATTTCCCATAAGCCCTGTACCTTGGCGCTGATTGCCACACCCAGCTGCTGTGCATTACCCGGACTATTTAAGCCGCTCTCTATCTCGCTATCATTTCGAGGTCTTGTATTGCCACAGTGTACAATTCTGAACGTTTACTTATCTGACTGTCTGCCTGTTATTGAACCTGCTTTACCCCGTTTACGATTCTCTGCTGCCTGCCCTTGGACTGTTTGCTGTTTTGCTGGACTAGTGATTCTAATCTGCCTGCCCTGATCTACTGCCTGTTGTTCGTTTACGATTCTGCCTGTTCCCTGCATTCCTGTTTGCCCCTGTTGACCATTGTCTGTTTGACTACGAGATCTGTTAATAAAGCTGCTTATGGATCCCACTCCGAGTGACGACTCGTTACACCTCAAAAACCTTCATTTCTTTTTGACTGAAGAAAGAAAGACATGAACATCTTGGATGACATGGGGGTGAGTAAATTATCAGGAAAAATTTATTCAGAAGTGAACTAATCCATTAAGTGCTAAAAGTGTCGGTATCAGCTGGTTTCTGTGTCAGTCTCGTCAGACCTTCGTAAGCAGCGGTAAAGTTTGAGACAGCCTGTAAACCGCTGTTGAACTGGTAGCAGATGCCGTTCAGATACGAGTTTCCGTCACACTCATGAGGAAGATACGGACTGCAGCTCTGAGAAAGAGACACAATATCTGAAACATCAGGAGGATCAAATCACAAAGAAGTTGAAACAAAGACTCCAGTGCTAAAATGAGGAAGAAGAGAACATTCCTGCAGTGTTTGCCGCTCTTCAGTGGACACGACTACAGAAGAGACTGTGATCAGAAGTCAGACGCTGAAGTGAATAATGAAGGAAGCTGCTGAACTTACAGTCAAGCGTCCGACAGCAGCAGGCGACACCGCAGTGGACATGCCGAAGAACCGGACGCTCTCTGAGCCTGTCAATCATCACCAGAGAGAGAGAGACCTCAGTATGACAGGACAAACTCAAACCACAACACAGTTAGATGCAGATAAAACAGATGCACAAAGGTTTGTGTGAGACAGTGGAAGTCAACAGAAAGTCCATGACAGATAGTGTGTGTGACGCTGATACCTGGCCACTTCATCGGACTGCAGGACAGCAGATCTACTGTGCAGCTGTAAATTTCACCTGTTGAGTTTCTTTTTAATGGGGCTCCAACGATGATCCTGCCAAAAACAGCCTCACAATCAATCAGACAGTCAGAAAACACCTAGCAACCACACAGAACACCCTAGCAACCAGTGTGTTTCACTCACTGTTTCCTGTTTTCAAACTCAGACTGAGAAACGCTGTAACCAAAGAAATCTTCTGCCGCGCCGTTATATCTCAGTGGATGTTCAGTGTCGATATTGAAGGCCTCTGAAAGAGACGCTGGAGAAGTGAGAGAGATTGTTAAAACATCACGAGATGTTTGTGAGACATCAGTCTTTATTAAAGATGCACTAAAAAAGCTGAAGTTTCTCTTCCTGTCTGTCTGTCGTTTCATGAGATGCTGAATATGAGTATATGAGTACACCGAGTATAAGTAGAAATTTGGTAAGTTTGGTATTACACACAGTTTCTATTACAGCAGTTCAAAAGGAAGTGACCTGGACATGAGAGGGATTTTCTGAGCCCTGGATGTATACAGTTCTTGAAGGGTGGACAGCAGAGGTACACGGATCCTCTCGGCAGTCCGGATGTTGAACCTCCTCAGAAGCACCAGCTCTGGAGTCTCTGTGATTGTGCCGCTTCTCTTCCATCTCTCAGGACCTGAAGAGACACCATCACACACTCCAGTGCTGGTTTCTCCTGACGTCCACAATCATCTGCACTGCTTTGAGTGTGTTCAGCTGCAGTTTATGACCAGATGACCAGCTTCACCAGCACAAACCAGCCTACCAATCTATTCCGGTTCTGGAAATTCAGTCAGTCTGTCTATCTAACGGAC
Source organism: Hypophthalmichthys molitrix (assembly GCA_037950675.1). NCBI lineage: Eukaryota > Metazoa > Chordata > Actinopteri > Cypriniformes > Xenocyprididae > Hypophthalmichthys > Hypophthalmichthys molitrix. Next base: position 348,465 of record CM075492.1, on the reverse strand, counting down.
AGACATCATTCATCTGCAGTCTGGCATTAAGGAAACAATCACAACAGTCAATGTGCAGCAACACCAAGAGAAAAGAGCAGTGTGTGTGTGTGTGTGTGTGTGTGTGTGTGTAACTACTTAACCATCTTTAGATGACACATTTGAGCTAATACTGACAAATCCTCCATTTGAGGACATCCTTATTTGTAAAATATTGTGAAAATGCAGAAGGTTTTAAAGTTATAATATTGTATCCAGTTATTTTAGCTGTACATAAACAGTCTGTCATGCTGAAGTGGTCTTTGGTATCATATTATTTAAATTTAATTTATTATCATAAACACTGGTTTGTAGTTCAAATAGTTTTACTGCACTTCTAACACTCTGTTCTTCTAGTTATTTGTCTATAGACTCGCCCATCCACAGGAAACTGCTTCTAAGCGAATAGAAACACAATAGAAGTCTGTGTGTGTGTGTGTGTGTGTGTGTGTGTGTGTGTCTCTGTGGGTGTTGCTTTTCCAGAGACGTAGGTTACGTGTGGGTTCCTGGCTGGAAAGATCAGTTCAACCCTGACAATAAAATCTTATTTCTGACTCGGAGAGCAGAGATATTCTGATGCAGTGTAGTGTAATGAAGATATACTATGTCAGTAAATACAGGGCTGTTCTCCGAGGAAAAATTGGATGAGAAAATAACCCACAGTACAGAAATAAAACAACGTAAATATGTCATTAGAAAAATGTTTACATCAGTTGTTTTTCCAAAGTGACTCTAAAAATGTAATTTCTAACACAAAATTCTACAGATGGCTGTGCATGTAAGGTTTATAAAACCCAGCGTGTGCTAGAGTGTGTGAACCAATAGTTTCAGTTTCGATATCCCTCAGCAGCACAGAAGAGAGTCTCACAGTTTATGTGAGAGCTGCCAGAACGCTAGAATCTCTCCCGGGACAGTGAACAGCATTACAGAGACGCAGTGTTTTTACACTGGTTATATAAACGACACGCAGCAGCGTTACGTCACCGTAAGTTTCTCAGGAGGGTGGAAACACTTGGCCGGTTCACAACAGGCTCTGACTGCAGAATGTCAACTACTTTATGAAGCCCTCAGCCAAAATAACTGTCCGAAAGACTGTTCTCAGTTCAGTGTACTGTTAGACTAACTGGAGCACTTTTTACATTTTCAAAAAAACATTTGGTGTGTTTTATAAGTCACCACACAAACACATCTAAATGAACACATACTGCTTTACATAATGTTATAATGACTCCAGACTGACACAAACTCTACAATAAAACTGAAGCATTATTAACGTTACGTATGATCTATATATTGTAAATGAATCTCTCACCCCACATGAAGAGAATCCAGCTGTGCGTCTCCATCCCGCTGTTTCTGCTGCTGGTCTGTGTGTGATTCCTGTTTATTTCATCATAGTAACTCATTTCACATCCGAGCCAGAACTCCTTCGCTTTGGGGTCTGTAGGGAGTGTGTGTAATCTGTGGCTGTTTTCATTACACAGCCAACATAATCACCATTGAAACACTGAGGCTGTTTCTCAATTCCAAGAACACAAAGAACGGAGTTGCGTCTCGTTGAGTCCGATCTTGCCAGGCTAACTTGAAAGGACCATCAGTAACACTTCAGAATACTGATCCTTTGTTAATGAATAACTACACAGGAACAAATGAGTAAGGCATTATTAGCACTCTAGTAACTACTATTAACTAACAAGAAACTCTCTTGCTGCCTCAAACCTGGGTCTGCCGGCCTCTTGAGATCATCACCGCACCAATGTAACTAGTTTATTCGGACCCGCTCCGAGCAAACTTCAAAACTTAGTTACCTTTATAGTTATTGTAATAGCTTTCGTCCACTGGTGTAAGTGCTAATATAATTGCTATTATAGTTATTGTTATAGTTATCATTATATCTTTCATCTAACTATCTTATAGTTATAATGTTTGGTGTGAGCAGGCCTGGATGTTCATCATTCTGAAGGCGACTGATATGAACCATATTCACATCTGTAAATGGCATTAGCATGTAACACACAATGCTTTTATATCTTCAGTTTATATTTATTTATATTTGTACATTTTGCATTTCACATTCTGATTAACTTAAAACAAAGACTTTATATCCAGAAAGATGGTGCACTCGTATTACTATGAATGGGAGAAAGTGCAATTCGCAATATGGCAGAATAAGTGCCACTCGCTGATTGGTAAAGTCATCGCGTCACTGCAGCTGCTGTTAGAAGCTCCGGTTGCTATAGAAACAGTCAGTGTTCTGAGACGCACGCTAGGACTGCGCATGTGCAATAGCTTGATCCAGCCTAAAAAATGCTGTTTTTTTGTCATGGTTTGAGCATTTAGAAACAAAATTTATGAGACAGTTGTTGTCAGATTTCATCTGTGATTTCAAATATGACATTTAATCATAAGTTTTGCAGACTGTTTTGGAGAATTTAATGTTTCCCCATTCAAAGAGATAGGAGCTGCACTTGCATGACTGAGAAGAGTTTCAAAGATGGCCGCTGAGTGAAATGACTTGTCTTAAAGGGACTTTGCTTAAAGATGTTGTGTGTTTTTATGTTACTGTAATCTTAAGATATGTAGTGAGGATATATAATTAGTTTAAATAAATATGAAGCATTTTGATAATTCATTTTCATGCATGTCTTGTAATAGTGCCAAAAACATCAGTCTAACAATAAACAGACCCATCAATATCACGTATAATAAAGTCATTTATTTGTATCATAATTGGACATTCATTTCTCTTCTTTTAAAAATATTAATATTCAGAACAACATGATGTGGACCAGCTTTAAAACACAAACTTAAGATCATTAATTTAAACATACTGAACACAAAATGAGCCTCAAGAAAACATTATCATACAACCAGAGCATTAAAGATGGTTAACAATGAAAGATTCTTCAGTTCTTCCAAACAAACATTTTCACTTTCATTTACTTTTGTTGTGCTGAAAATAAAATCCGCTTTTCCACCATCGGGCTGAATAGTTCTCATTCCGTTCCATTCCTTGCCGATCCGGGTCAGTTGGTACGGTTACGGGTTCATTCTCCACTGTGGGGCTGATATAACGGACGCTCATTGGAATGTGAGACAAAAGCGTCAGTCATTGCCTTGGTAACGCAAAGATTTACTGATGATATACGAGATGTAAATAATGACTGTGTTATGGAGGATGATCAGATATTTCAATTACTTTTATTATTCATTAATGTTTACATCGTTCAAATAGAGCTATTAGCCAGATAAACTGCCAAGCAACAGACAAGTGACCAATCCTGAGTAGCGACGTCACTTCACGGATACTTCGTGCAATCGTGCAGAGAATTCCAGGCCAAGGTGGTGGAAAAGCAGCTAAATGTGGATTCATTCTTCAGTGTTTGGCGGTTTAGAACTGGGATTCGTCTTTGTCATTTTATTCTCTTTCTCTGCGCTGTTGTTCTCACCGACTCCTCCGTTTTCTTTACCATTCGTGTTCATGAGAGGAGCGTCTTCAACCGCAGTTTTGTTTGAGGAAAACTCTCCAGGATGCTTTCGTTTAAAAAACCCACACTACACACACACACACACACACACATACACAGGTTGGATTGGGAATTTGAGAGGTGAATGGTGACATCAGGTGTGAGGTAATTTGATTGGTTCTTACCTTCACCAGCAGGATCAATAAGATAATGAGCAGGAAAAACCCGCCCCCTGCGCCAGTGCAGACGATCAGCATTTTACTGGGTGGAACGACAAACTCCGCCCTCACTTCAGTCTGAGAGGAACAGAGAGAAACTCCTCACAACCAACTTCAAATGTTGATCATCTTTAAATGATGGATGAAGGAATGAGATGTGGGTACCTGTAATTTGTGAGGATCGTTCTGCAGAATGAAGAAGAAATAGTTAGAAATATGACAGAACAGTATGTGTGTGTAATACTGTAACAGTGACGTCAGTCATGAACTCAAGAGCTGCAGGTCTGTGGTGTGACTTCAGACTGACACTGACGATCACACACAGCTGCTCGTCTGTAGATGGCAGCACAAGCACGACATCAATTATGGCAAAGCTACAGATTTCATTCGCTCACCTTCAGGCCGGTTGACGTCTGGTTGTAGCGGCTTCTGTTGTAGTGGAGCTCGGCGCTGATGTCGAAGACAAAATCCTCTCTGAACTCGTGGAAGGAGTGTTTCTACAGCAGAAGAAACAGAGTCTGATTTTAGAGTTATTCAGTCTTAAACTCGTGTTTGTTTGTCTGTGTTCGTCACTCACGCTCTCGTATTCCTTCACGTTCTGGAGAGCTGCGTGTGCCGTTAGGATGAAGTGAACTGCTGAAGATTTCTGCAGATCAAACTGATCACACTCAAACTTCCCGCAGTGACCGTCCTGAAACATCAACACAACACTGAGAACTGAAACACTGACAGCAATAAACCAGAGAATCAAATGACCTAAACAGAGATGAAATCTGTTGTGTTTTGGGGTTCCAATATTGTTTGAACACCAGACTTTTAATTTAAAACATCTCTTTTATGTTCAACAGAAGAAAGAGAGTCAGACAGGTTTGAATAACGAGAGTGAGTAATGATGACAGAATGATCATGTTTTGGGTGAACGATCTCTTTAACAGCAGGTGTAAATGGCTCTATGATCTCTTACCTGTGGTTCGGTGAATTTGCACAGCACTGAAGAGTTCTGTAGAGAAGAACAGAAGATGTTCATTCAGCAAAACACATGCTGGTTTGATGGTATGATCTGATGAACGAGTGACGCACCTCCTGCATGCTGAAGGTCTGAGGGGTTAAAATCACATGTGTAGTTTGACAGGGCAGGAGGAGTTTGAGCGACACCGGCAGACCTTTAACACCCAGATTATCCAGCTGTGAACACAAACACACAGACACACAGCAATCTGATCACGTCAAGCCCATGTTTCCCTCATACTGACACATGATGTTCACGACACAATGAAGCTGCAGATGTGTGTTTGACTCTCTGACCGTGTAGTTGATGTTGAGAGGTTTTGGACCTCTGTCCTCCAGAGAGAAGTTCAGATACGTCACAGAGTCTTCAGCCACTCTGACAAACACAATATAATACAACTGATAATGGTAATAACACTGAGTGTGTTTCCAACAAAGACATTAAAACAGAAAGTGAGGGAGAGGAAGACAGAACAGAGAAAGACATTCAGATGTTGAGTTCATTCAGAGATGAAGAGCAGAAACAGAAGAGAAAAGTTAAATAAATTCCGCTCACAGACTGATCGCCAGATCAATGGCAAACTGAACCGGGACGCTCCTCCTCACCACCGTATCGCTGATGTTTCCATTGTTATCACTGTGAACAAACATACAGAATTTACTCAATGAACATGAAGTCATTCTTAACCTTCATACCCTGGATCATAAGCCCACCTCTTACGGACCAAAAATATATGGAATATACTGCAAAATATAATGCAATGTATTACATAATACATTTCCATATATGGGAAACTAGTGCTTATATTTTTCAATATACTGCAGTATATGCATTGACCATGTATGACTATATATTGATACATATAAAATATTTAGAAATGAAAACAAAAATATCATTACATGTAATATTTATAAAGTTTTATTCTTTATTTTGTATATATATATATTGCACATACATGTTCCCATATAAATGTGAATATATAGTAAATGTTTAAATTAAGTGTTATTTCATGTGTTTTGCTCAATATTGATATGGGGGAGATCTGTTAGTGTTTAAAGTTGTATTATTTTGGAATTTAAAAGGTTTTCTGGTATGTGTGTGTTTCTGGGGTCATCATTGTGCTGAAGAGTAGAGTCTGTGGTTAGGATGATGATTGGACGAACATCAGTAAGACTATAATTACTTTATTAAAAACGCAATGGCTGTGCTCTCTTCAGCACAGTGATGGTCTCTTTACTAAATACTTTAGTACATGCAGGTGTGCTTTTGTTAACTAACTTGAAAATATGAAACATTAATTATGTAAATAATTATAAAATATATGAAATATATTACATTATATATGTCTCTATATATGTGTGTTTATACTGCTTGAGCAAATATATCTGCAATATGTTACACATGCAGTACCATATCTGATCACATATACATCCATATATTATGAAGTGTATTACTGAATATAAAATTACGTACATTGTGATAGTAAATATATGAAAAGCGGCAATTCCTTATGTACTATTCAATATATTCTAATACATTTACACAATATATTATTCTGTATATTTTCAAATATACTGTCATATCATTTAATATATTGATCATTCATATTTAGGGAAATATATTTCCTTTCCGTAAGGGACATCTCTGCTGAACATTACTGGTATGAAACAAACACATCTGTCAAGTTCAGCCTCACTCACCTGTTAGCAATGATCATCATCTCCATCCTGTCGGCCCAGTCGTAATCCCATTTCACACGAAAGTTTGCCAGAAACTGAGTCTAGAAGACAGTAGAAATCACAGATGTTTGTAGCAACGCCAAGAGAATGATTGAAATAAAATTAACCCCATTATCATCTCTCACATATTATATGTGACCACTAGCAGGTAAAGACAGAATGGTCAGTTTCGGGGTGAACAGTCTGTCCCTTTAAGAGAAGCGAGCTGAAACAGCCATTATTCTTCTGAGAATCTCTGCACATGGCGGACAGGATCCGTTACTAACAGTTTCACAGGTAATTTACATATATATTTTTTTGATATGCAGATATATCTATTTCTTTTTAACAGAATAAAAGACTTGGGAAAGACATAATATATGGCATATATTAAATCTGACTCTGTGACACACTGTAAAAAAAAAAATCCTAATTTTATGGAAAATAACTGATTTCTTTTACCAGTCGTTTTATTTTAAATTATACTCAAAACTCTGTACAATTACAATTACAAACAATACATGTAAATGAACAACTCAGCTGTTATTTTAAGTATAATGACATCAATGAAAAATTAAAGTAATTCACATATTTTATACAGAAAAATTACTGTATTTTTATACAGCATTTTTTCTGTTTTCATAAATTACATACAAATGTATGTAAAATTACAAAAATAATCTGTAATTAAACAGTAACAAAACAGTTAAATGATAAAACGGTCAAATGAATAGCAGCCAAAAAACTATTATCATCAGTTACCTTCACTGTAAAAAAAAAAACAAAAAAAAAACGTAAAATTAAAGTAAAATATCCTAATTTAAATAAAGTGCAAAAAAAAAAAAGAAATTTTCTTTAAATGTTAAAAACACTGTTCAATTTAAATGACTGGCAACAACAGAACATTAAACACTAACGGATCTCTCAAGACTTTATTTATTTCATACTTAACTTGATGTTGATGTCTTATTAAAAAAAAGTTTGATGTCACCATCATGGTGGTCAGTGTTTGCTTTAGTTGGGCTCTTGACTAATCAGATGATTTTGGCTGCTTATTGGTGATGATATCATCATCATGAAGTGGCCTGATTCACTGATATCACAATGTAAAATCTCAGCATATTAACTGTTAGTTTCATGTGATTTACTGTAATCTTGTGATATTGTGGCATCAGTATTATAACAACCTGCTATTCTGATTTTTAAGTGATTATACAGAAAATGAGCTTTTTTTTTTTTTTAGGTGCACAGATACATCAAGAATCAACATATAAATCTCAACAATGGTGACAAGCAACAAAGCTTTTTTGTGACTTTCAGAGTTGAATTTCTTTAATTGTCACTATTGTTGAGATTCATACGCTGATTCTTGATGTCTGTGTGAGTCTGCATGATCTTGTCAAAACATTTTCTGCATAATGACTAATGGCAGTAGTATTGGAATGTCAAATTAACAACTAATATTAAAGATTTTAATCAAAGACCAGACCACTTCATAATGACTATATCATCATTTAAAAGTGACTAACATCATCTGATCAGAGTTTTTTTTTTTTTTTTTTTGCTATAACAAACATGCATCAGAGATACACAGTTAAAGGAGCCAGAGAAATACTAATGTTAAAGAGTCAAGGGTTAAGAGTCCAACTAAAACAAGCATTGATATGACATCAAACTTTATTATTTTCAATAATATTTCAAAATCTAATCCTCTGTTAATTCTCATTAAGAAGCTGGGTATGAAATAAATAAAGTCTGGATTGTAATAAGTGTAGATGCTGAGATCTTGAGAGATCTGTTAGTGTTTAATGTTCTGTTGGGATTTAAAGTGTTTCTGTATCGTGTGTTTTGTGGGTCCTATGGTGCTGAAGAGTAGAGCCTGTGCTTCAGTCCAGGATGAGCCAGACAACATTGCTGTTGTGCTGCATATTTCTTTATGTCAGAGACAGGAAGTGTGTAGTTGCTGATGCAGTGATATGTAGTTACATTAATTCGTGCATATGTGCTCTTTCCGGTTAAATGCAAGAGATTCACATTTTACAGTCAATGTGTTTTGTTAGTTATAATTCAGGAAATACTTGTAAAATGTTTTTCTGTAAAAGTTTTTTGCACTTTACAGTTTTACAGATTTTGTTTGGCAGCCATTGCTGAAAGTCATTGACCGTACGGGGCAAAAATACCACCAAAAATTCAAAATATTAGGCAAAAAAAAGCCCCTGTATAAGTTAGTTAGGGTTATTTTTGATTGTAATATACTGAAGAGTTTCTGAATATCAGCATGAGTGCAAATTGACATCGATTTTACACAACAGTTAAAATAACAATAAAATAAGTTAATATTAAGTGGCTCATATTTTAAACAAAATATTGCCAATATTGTTTATTTTTGCTCTATTTCACCAACGAATGTAGTTCAAAACAAAGTCACAGAACCGCTCCGGGTCTCCTGGCAGCACACAGCAGTGTTACTGAATGAATCGCAGTTTTGAACAGATCGATTGAATCGAAGATGGAATGACTCGCTCATCAAGAAAACGACGTGACGCCACCTACTGACAGATTTAGTTTCAGATTTAAAAGTATCATTTAATTTTTTTTTCCATTTCAAAGTTCTATATTAAAAATGTTATTTTTAAAACAATTCATATTTTATTTATGCCACTGTAACTGCAGTGTAAATGCATATGTCACCTCTGAGCTGCATTAAACAGTCTGTGTAAATACATCTAAATGCCACTTCTGAGCCACTGCTGCAGCGCAAAAATGGATAAAGTTGATACCAATTTCATTTGATAACAGCATTTTAATTGAAGTAATTGATTACATTTAATAATTTTACTTAAAATATGACACATAGCTTTAATAAGTTTAAAAAACGTTGCCCTTATAAATGTAAAAAAAAAAAAAAAAAAAAAGACATTGGAAGTATGAAATGTAAGGAATATGGATATATTTTTCATTTCTGTGTTTCTGGATGTTTATGTTTCATTACATGAGGAAAGTTACTACAGCAATGCAGGAAACATGTTTGAACAGAAAGGTGGAGTCTGTGTGTCAGTGTGTCTTACCGTGGTGTCTCTGCGGTACACTGGTAGATTGATACTGCAGGTGGTTCTGTTCATAGCACCACCGTCACGATCACCACAGCTGCTTCGAGTCCGGCTGGGCTGTTTGTTGAACACACGCACACACACACTTATAAAGTCCTTATCACACTGCACCGACAGACAATGACCAATGAGAACAATCATCAGATTACAATACGTCACCAAACAATACAAAATAAAAACAGAAACCGAGGGTAACTCTGACCTAGTGGTTTTTGGATATTTTACTGCAAAAATCTTACATATTGCACTTTTAATATGTGTTTTTGAATTTTGAATGGATCCGCATAGTATTTAAATTCAGTCCTTTGGCATCTCCCTGTGGTCTTGTGTGGAATGACAGATTGACTTGTGCTTATTTGTTTAAGTTACTGTATAAAAGAGTAAATACTTTTAAGTTGTCTGCAAAGTATGTTTGTAAAAAAGAACTCTGAAGGTTTAAATCTATCTTGAGTTTCTTCTTTAAAGAAATATTAACATGGGGTTAAACTACAATATAAATGTTTTGTGAATTGAAAAAAAAAAGTGGGGGTGGGGGAGGCGGGCCGTGCAGTATTGATTCGGAGAGGAGGGGGGCCTTGGCATTAAAAATGTTGGGAAACACTGCTTTAAGTGTATCTTTTATTAGTGGATTTCTGTGAAGTATCAATCCACCCCTGTACGTCCTTTACATAATCATCAGTCGATCTCTTCTCGGTGAACTGTAAAGCTGCAAGATGTGTGATATAACAATAGATGGCAGTAAAGCACAATTTTAGTTTGTGATCTAATAAGACGATGCTGTGCTGCTTCAATGCATTGCAGGTTAGTCAGAATGGATAACGGAATGTAGCTTCTGGTCGTTCTACACCACTACTTGCTGGAAAAGTAGTTAGCTATTGGAAAAGCTACACTGTTTTGAAAGCAACTGACCTACTGTCAAGCTACTGAAAAATGTAGTTAGTAGCTAGCTACTCCCCAACACTGGTCATCAGTGAACAGTTCCTCTATCAGAACAAGCAATCATGTCTATGTTTGAAGCGTGTGATGCCCATGTGTATATAAACATCACTGATCCTCACAAACTTTAGCAGTGAGAATCTGTTATAAAACACTCACAGAACATTAATGTTTTGTAGAAATATGATGTTATAAAGATCAGTGTGCTGAGAGTACACATACTGTAGACGGTTTGCTTGCACATCAATAATAATGGACTTGCGCATGCCCAATGTACGACTCCTGTGTGTAACCGTCTTTGCCTTCATTACAGTCGTCACCCATTAAAAACTTTATTAGTGACACTGGTTTTCTTTATACCACTGAGAGATGTAGATTGTGTATCCTATGTTCATGATGCGGTTGGGTGTTTTGAGCCGCCGTTCAGTCTGTATTTCATAGCGGCACGATGAGGAACAGCTTGGGATGCTCCAAAACAACTACAGAATACAGAGTGGTCGTGCTTTGTTATTATTTTTTTTTTAATTTAACGTGTTAATAAAATTTAATGAATTTTATTAAATGAATTTTAAGTTATCTCACGGTCCCCCTTGGAGGATCACTGAGGCCCCATAGCGGGCCGCTGCCCGCGGTTGAGAACCACTGATATAGAGGTATATTTCAGCTGAAATTTTGATTTTATTTTTTTCTTGACAGTCCTTAGTTTGACGTGTGGACAGCTGTACCTTAACGGTGTCAAATTTTGAGAGTGAGAGGCCTTCTGGGTAGTGCAGCACTATGCTGGTGTTGAAGGAGTCGTCGCCTGGGTTGGCCAGCGTTACAAGGACAATGAAATGAGCTTTATTCGCCACCAGTAACGTGTTGTTCCTGCAGAGCAAACCGAACACAAAATCTTTATCATGTTTTCATGTTTATTTATTATTATAATTTTGGATTTATACATAGGTTGTTTCTCACATAAAACTGAAGTTCATCTTCAGATCGGCCACACAGCTGCTGTTTGAATTACAGTTCCTTTGAAACGGCACCTAGTCACATACAAAACAGAAACTTTTATAGAGATTTTGAATGTTCCAGAAACTTTATACAGTAAAGCTAAAGGACCTCGAGTTGACTGATATTGATCTGATATTTCTAGGCAGAGAGACATGAATTTAACAAGCCTATAGTGTATAATTAGAGATGTCTGAAGCTCAGCTCACCTCAACATACTCCTCCGTCCTGCTGTGGATGTCAAGAATAGTCATGGAGCTTTCAGAAAACATCTTGGTTTGTGAGAAATTCAATCGTATCTTCAGAGGAGACACTGTGTCGGCAGTGCAGTGCTAAAACATACACAACATTTGCTGTCAAACCGAAGCTGCCATGATTGTCTGAATCTGTGATGGACGAAAGGTACCTTCATGAAGATGGGGAAGTTGAAACAGGAGATCCCAGAATTCAGCAGGACGAACTGCTGCAGAGTCCTGGATGACGAATCACTCTGAACGAAGAATCCTCGACTGATTCCTCTCATCGCATCCACATTCAGGTTCAGAGAAACATTCAGGTTCTTCTTGAGAGATCCTGAGAGACATGAGAAGGTAAGACATGGAGGACATGCTCTTCATGTGAGAGAGACTCTTTGAGATATCATTGACGTTACCACTGCTACTGGTCCGCTCGGCCACCGTCAAACACGAAGTGAGATTAAACGCATTAAACGCTTTGTCACCCGGGCATTCAAAGTCGATCAGACTGATTTCATTGGGACTGAAACTGAGCTGCACAGATACAGACATCACAGGCCGAGCCCTGAGAAGAGAGAGAAAAGAGTAAAGAGCCAATGATACAGTGAGACTAACTGGGCCTTGAAAAACCTGACCAGATCAAACTGAGTTTGCTAAAATCATTGCATTTATTCTCCAAACTAAAGGTTCAGTTAAAAACTGGCCACTGATGTGACTGTACTCAAACAGATCCAGAGTTCATAAATGACACCTTGTGTTGAGAGTATAAGAGAATCTTCACATTATTCTGTAAATGTGTGGTAAAATGTCCTACTTGAGCAGCACGACCCCTCCTTGTGCTCCGATCACGACATCTGTCAGATTATCATCGCTCATGTCCATCTGACCGGACAGAGACACTCCAAACTGCTGCAGACCGGGCAGAACCGACTGTGCTGGGATCCGCTAAACACACACACACACACACACACACACACACAGGTTTATTGTGCCAAAGCAGTTCATCATTGTACACATTTATCCTGCCATGTCTGTCTTTTTATCTGTGAACGTTTGGCTCGTCTGGAATTCTTTGTTAAACTGGCCACAAACACAGTCCCAGCTAATAAATGTTTGTTCTAAGAACATTCTCTAAACGTTCAGTTTTGGTTATGGGAATGTTATAATGTCCAGTTTTCTTAATGTTAGTGGAACTTTATTTAAGGTTAGTATGATATTCCCTGAAACATTCGAACACCTGCTGTTAACAAGCAGAATCACTGAAGGAAAGAGAAACAAAAAGAACAGAAACTACAACTGACTTCCAGCCACAGCCTTAGATGAAATCAACTGAAGAGAAAAGAAGACATTAAATCTCTCAAGATCTCAGTAGAGGATGATTAAACAACCAATACAGCATTACCAGCTTCACCTGTTATTAACCAGATTGACTTTATCTCTGTCACAGAATGTCTACAGAAGTTCTTATTGAGAATTAAAGTTCACCCAAAAATGAAAATAATGTCATTTATTACGCACCCTCATGTTGTTCTACACCCGTAAGACCTTCGTTCAAATCAGTTCATGTGAGTTCAGTGGTTCTATCTTAATATTATAAAGCAATGAGAATATTTTTTGTGCGGCAAAAAAACAAAATAACGACTTTTTAACAATATCTAGTGATGGCCGATTTTACAACACTGCTCCGGAGTGTTATGAATCTTTTGAATCGAATTAGTGATTCGGATCGTGTGTCAAACCACCAAACTGCTGAAATCACGTGACTTTGGGGCTCCAAACCACTGATTCGATTCATAAAGCTCCAAAGCTTCATGAAGCAGTGTTTTGAAATCGGCCTTATTAAATTGTCTTACCTTTGAATAACTAAATTAACGGTAAGCCTGACTCGTTAAGTGACTATATTCTGATTAAACTAAGTATTACAGTATTGATGCTGTTAAAGCTACCTCAGGACATTGAATATACTGGCACACCAACAAGTGACATTTCACTGGAAGTTTTCCAGCTTATATTATTGCGGAAGTTCTAATGAACACTCCATTGGTACTAAAGGGTACTAAAATGTGGCAAGAAAATATCCTCCACACCATCACACCACCAGCACCTGTTCACAACAGACCAAAGTGCTTTCTAAGATGTGAAAGATAGGTTTAGACATCACCAGAGTTATTTTTGGGAACAAAAATTACTATTATTATTATCATTATTATTATTATAAATAACATGCATTAACATCCAGATTGACTACACATAGTTTTATTAATAGGTCTTTAAATGATGCATTAACAATAATCAAAACGATAAAAAGAGAAAAACATATGGTTCAAATAACATACTGGTTCTATGACTATGACAGAAGCGCATAATCTGCAGGAACATTGACATTTCTCTGTTCTTGCTTAGCTTCATCTGCCAGTTTATGCCTCGCTCTTCACAGCTCTGCTGCCACCATGTTTACAACACCTGGCCCCACCTTGACACAATGATTGACAGGGCAGGGGCATTATTGGCTCGGAATGCATTTTCAAATCCATTTTGAATTTTTCTACATTCTTTGTGAGACATTTAATGAAAATGCAATCATAAGTGTCTTAACTGTGAGTGTAAATGCAATTAAAAAAAGTAACATTTAAATGAACGTGTTAAACATATATAATCATTTCTGTAATACATTTGAATTTTGCGACTTATAAAGCATTAAAATATATGTTTAAATTATATGTTAAAACTAGTGTAGGAATTAACAAATGTAAATTATATTATTGAATTTGAATGATCATTTTGCTCCAAACATTGCACATATGGTATGGAAAATGTAAATTTAAATACAGAAATCCATTGCCATTTTAAATATTGCATTCCCATTTTGCATATTACATTTCAAATTGAATATTGCTACACTTAAGCTTCCATATTAATGGCTGCTCACACACAATTTTGCAGTAATTTCCCGCATTATATATGCGAAACCTGCGGGAATATGTGAAATTATATGCAATACTCACAATTCTGAGCCAAACAACTACCAAAACAACCAAGGGTCAAGAGCTCAATTACAGGAAACACTGATCACCACAATGGTGACTTCAAATGTTTGTTCCTCTTTCCTTCAGTGTGTCGTCACTAATGCTCAATCATCACTTAATTATCTCATTAACTCCAGCACTGCTTCAGTTTAACACTCTGTAGTGTGACACATATGAACTTTTATTTTTAAGCCAGAAATTTAGTTACCCTTAACATTTAAAATACATTTGAAGAATGTTGTTCAAAGAATGTTTTTTGCCAACATTATGAAAAACATTCATGAAATACTTATGACAATATGAGATGATTTCATGAACATTGTTTTAAAAGTTTTTAATTCTAACACTTGCATAACTTTTACATAAATTAAAGCTGCAGTCCACGATTTTTGGCCCTCTAACGGTTAATAAACAGAACTGCATGCATCTCGCGGAAGAACATTGTGACCGGAGCTACTTTTTCTGTGATACTCTGCAGCGGGTCCTACCAGTCCGGTCTGAAATAGTCAGAATATAAACACTTATTATAAGTGTACCATAATGATTCAGGGTAAGACAAAAACACTGTTTGGAAAATGAATTCATGTTGTACATTCTCATTATATCATTTTTTGTAAATTTTGAACACAAAAAAAGTTACGGACAGCAGCTTTAAAGAGAAAAGTTAGGAACAATAACTATGGGAAAGGTACAAAACTTTCCCACATTCCAAGGATGGTCTTTTAAAACAGCAACCACAACCATATTCATTTGAAGTTAATTGTCGTTCTGATGTTTAAAGGATGTCCCAAGAATGTTATTCTAAGAATGTTTTCTCTCAACAATTTAAAAAACCTACAAACAATGTATAAATAATGTCTTTGTACTAACTTTTTGAAAACATTATTAAAGACCAGACAACACCGAACAAATGTTCTATTAACGTTACTGGAAGAATGTTTGCTCATAACGTTAGCCACAGTTCCGAGAGCATTCCCTGTTAGTTGGGGTGTTTGGGATTGAGGGAACTAAAGCAAACTCTCACCTGAGCGTGTTTGGGGTTTATGCCATGTGTCCTGTCACCCAGGTAGATGTAGACGACTCCCTCACCTCCGTTCTCAAGCGGCGCCCCGACTGCCACATCTGACAGGCTGTCTCCATTCAGGTCCTTTAGTGAAGCCAAAGATGCTGCAAATCTGCCTGTGTTTGACTCGCTCACATTCAGTGTCTTCTGAAAATTCTACAGAGGGAGAAAGAGAACTTAATCTTTATTCATCGGCACATGACCAGCGTCAATACAATGTATTTCCATGACTTTCATGCGATAGTCCTTCACCGGGAACCTATTACACCGGTAATCCCACTGGAGCAGGGATGGGCAACTTCAGTCCTGGAGGGCCACTATCTTGCAGAGTTTAGCTCCAACCCTAATCAAACACACCTGAACCAGCTAATCAATGTCTCCAGGATCACTAGAGCTACAGACAGGTGAGTTTATCAGGGTTGGAGCTGAACTCTGCTTCATTGGAGTAACACAATGGTGATGACTAGCAAACTTTCAGTCACAGGCCCTGAACATTAACCACTGGGGCTGGGACAATACATCGATTCTTGATACATACAATGATTCTGGATCAGTTCTGATATTTTCCCTCTCAAATTGATTCTGAGCTTAGTTTTAACAGCAGATGGCACTCTAGGCTGGTATTTAACCGCATACAAATACTCACTAAGAGGACTGCTGGACAGCGATCGTGCATTCGTCATGTAAGTGGTTCAATATACTTGCACCTCTGCTCAGAATTATTTTATGAAGTGAGATTAATGTAAACTCAGCCCAATGCAAACACCCTTGTAATTCTCTTCAACCTTTTCGAACTTTATGAATGATTATTTTAGGTTTAAGTGGTGTATGTAAAGGAACTGGAAGCAGGCAGAGTACGAGTGTTTCTAAAGCACATGGTGCCATCTGCTGTTAAAAAACTAAGCTCAGAATCGATTCGGGAGAGAATCGCGAAACATCAGAAAATATCAGAATCATTCCAGATTCTTTGGATCGCGAATCGAGAAATGATGTATTGTCCCAGCCCTATTAACCACATGTGTTTCTGTACTTATTACTGGAGAATGTTGTGAATCTGTCCATACCTCCTTTGATAAAGCGTAGATGTACAGCCTCCCTTCTGCCCTCGGCTGAGACTGATGAAATAACGGAGCTCCGACCAGAAGGAAATCTGAGTCTCCATCCGAGTCCAGATCCAACACACTCAGAGACGCTCCGAAATATGACCCAATCTGATGACAAAAATCGGTCGTAAATCGAATGTAATTGTATACTGGCATAAGCTAAGCTATGTGAAAAAAAAATTATGAAAACATGTTCTGCTTTACCAAGGCAAAGGTCAATGTAGAAATTATTTTTCTTTTTCCCAGTTGGAGATGGCATTGCAGGGCCCATATTATAAGTGTAATGCTTGTTTGTTTGGGTTTTTGTTTGTGAAATGCTAAACCTCATAAGAGTGTGTCTTATTGGGTGGACTGCAGCGTTTGGGAAGCTCTGATCTCATCAGTGGAGAGTGTTAATATTGTGTCAGAGGGTTCTTCTTCACTAACTTGTTCTCCGGTGATGTTCCCCATCACTGTCCATGTGCCTTCACTCTTGGTGAAGAAGGTCACCAGACCCGTGTGTTCGGCCCGCGGCGCCCCAGAGAACAGAAAAGAGACGCCGCCTCTCATTCCCAGCACAGCAGAGTAACCTGAACATCATCACCATCATTAAAACATGCACAGACTCTTCACATCAGACAAGGAAGGAACAAAAGCTTCAACATACCCATGTACGAGTCTTTACTGACAGATGGATCCTTAATCTCGCTCTCTTTGAATCCAGATCCTGATTCCATCACTTCATACAGAGATCCACGCCAGTCATTAGATCCAACCGAACCCACAATCACAGAGTCCTGAAACAAACACAGCAATCTCAGCTTCAGTCTCAGCATACTGAAATATTACATACTAGGGGTGTAACGGTACACAAACTTCTTTTTTCTTTTCGTTTTTAATTAAACAGTGGTTTATTGAACAAATTGTGTCTCTCTCTTTAAATAAGTTAAATTACAATTAACATTGTCTTATGGATAAAAAAATGGATAAAAAAATTCTCAGTTAATGCCGTAAACTATATACAGGGGGCCCTTTCTTGCACATTATTATAATATTAAAGGTTACAATTAACAACAGAGTCCAAACTATTAAATTTTAGATATATAAAATCAACACTTCAAAAAAAAAAAACAACAACAACAAAAAAACATGCAAATTACACTTCTAAATCTAATTATAAAATTATTACTCCAATTCATTTTTTAAATATAATCATTTACACAGTTCGATACATCGATTGCTCCAGTCTGCTCCTCTCTGCCTCGCTGCTGAATAGTCTGTAACTCTGTGCGTCTGTAGCTCCGTAGAGTTTTGTTTTGAATCTATTTATTATAATTACTTGTCTATTTTATCATTACCATATATCTGATATTGCCTATCACGTCGCTGATATTGCCTATCAACTTGCCTAATCTGACGTCACTAGCATTTAATCTTTTAATCCAAATCGCTATCACAGCGCGTTATCATCTCGCTAGCTTGTTAGCTTGCCATCCGGGCCACGAACCGTCCTTTTCTCTCGCACGTTGCTTTTTCTATGATTCGAGTCCATCAAACAACTGTGGTAAGTCAGATCACTCTACAAACATGGTGAATCATGTCATCCTCTCCATTTGTTGTTACTTGCACTGCCTGTCACATGCATAGTATAGCTTTCTGTCAGCTGAAAGAGAGAATCTCAGAATTAGAGATACGCATCCAAACTTTAACTGAGGATAGCAAGAATGCAAGGGCTTCAGATACTGTTTTGGATGTGACTAGCTTAGTGAACTCTGTACATTGTTCGGTTCCGGCTGTAGAGCCCATGCAGCAGGGCACTTGGGTAATGGTGAGGCGGCCTAGCAGCGGAAAACACCACTCTTCCGTTCCAATAAGAACATCAAACAGGTTCTCCCCACTCAGCGACGCACCCACTGAGAATCCTGTTGAAAGTGCCCTAGTTATTGGCGATTCTATTACACGGAACGTGAAAATAGAGACACCAGCCACCATAGTCACATGTTTGCCGGGAGCCAGAGCACCTGACATCAAAGCAAATTTAAAAGTGCTGGCTAATGCTAATCGTAAATTCTGTAAGATTATTATTCACGTCAGCACTAATGATGTTAGACTTCGGCAGTCGGAGATCACTAAAATTAACATTAAAGAGGTGTGTGAACTTGCAAGTACGATGTCAGAAAAAGTAATTTGCTCTGGCCCTCTTCCTGTTTGCGGAGTGATGAGATAGTTCGCAGATTATCATCACACAATGGCTGGCTGTCTAAGTGGTGTCCGCAGAATAATATAGGTTTCATAAACAATTGGAAAAGTTTTTGGGGCAGACCTGACCTGTTGAAAAGAGATTGTATTCATCCCTCCTGGGATGGTGCTGCTCTTCTCTCGTAATATGGTATGAGTAATATCTAGTAATATGGCACATAGTCTTAGAGCTGAAACATGACAAACTGGGGCCCAGGTCAGGAAGCAGACAGAATGGCTAAACCGACCGTCTGCTAGCCGTCTCACGT
Organism: Hypophthalmichthys molitrix; assembly: GCA_037950675.1. Classification (NCBI taxonomy): domain Eukaryota; kingdom Metazoa; phylum Chordata; class Actinopteri; order Cypriniformes; family Xenocyprididae; genus Hypophthalmichthys; species Hypophthalmichthys molitrix. The sequence continues at coordinate 329,082 of CM075492.1, read as the reverse complement.
CACAGAAGTCAGATAATTTCTTACACCTAGATATTATCACATAGAGACTGTGTCTGTACCCCAAATTAGTAAAAACAAAAAACTTCCAAACCCATTAAACACACTCGGGCTCTTAAGAGAGCTGCCAGAAAAATGGAGCACAGCTGGAAGAAAACAAAACTAGAAATTTTTCGCATTTCATGGAGAGAGAGAATGATTGAGTACAGAAAGGCCTTAAAAAATGCTAGATCTACTTATTTTTCAAATCTCTTAGAAGAAAACAAACACAACCCTAGGTATTTATTTGATACAGTGGCTAAATTAACGAGAAAGCGAACTTCAACTTCTGATGTTTCCAAACAGCACAGCAGTAATGACTTTATGAACTTTACTTGCAAAATTGACAATATTAGAGAGAAAATTATAACCATGCAACCGTCTACTACAGTATCACGTCAGACAGTGCATTGTAGTGTCCCAGAGGAAAAATTAAATTCATTTATTGCTTTAGGAGAGGAAGAATTCTCTGAACTTATTAAATCATCAAAATCAACAACATGTATGTTAGACCCTATACCGACTAAACTATTGAAAGAGATGCTTCCAGAGGTCATAGAGCCTCTTCTTAATATCATTAATTTATCTTTATCACTAGGATATGTACCAAAAAACTTTTAAGCTGGCTATTATTAAACCTCTTATTAAAAAACAACAACTTGATCCTAGAGAATTAGTCAATTACAGGCCGATCTCGAATCTACCTTTTCTGTCAAAAATACTAGAAAAGGCAGTATCATCACGACTATGTTCCTTTTTAGACAGAAATGGTATCTGTCAGGATTTCCAGTCAGGTTTTAGACCGTACCATAGTACTGAGACTGCTCTCATTAGAGTTACTAATGATTTGCTCTTATCATCAGATTGTGGTTGTATCTCTCTATTAGTGTTACTGGATCTCAGTGCTGCTTTTGACACTATCGATCACAAGCCATTCAGTGTCCACAGCTTGTTAGTTCGCCAGAGAAATGAACTCTTTCACTTAATATATGCACTGTATTAGCCTATATAATCATTATATTTTACTAAACCTCTTAGTGATGTCTTGATAATTTATGTATGTTGAAATACACTGTCATGAAAATGACAGCCACTGTATATAGATGATTATATTTCAACAACGATACATTTACTAACTAAACATTCCCACAATGCACCACAAAAACCTTGACAAATCGGTAGCATTTTATGAGAATTTGAGAGGTTTCATTTGACTTTAGAAGATTTGGAATATGTATAGTGCACAAATCACATGAACTACTATTATGGAATAACATGAACTATTCCTTATAAGAAATAATATTTTTTTACTGATTTATGGCATATTTCTGACCTTGTGGTAGAGGACACTGAATCCACTTTGCGATAACTCTTTCTGTCTGTCTTTGCCGTGTGAGTCCTTTGACCCTGAAAACACAGAAGGAAAACTCTTAAAATCATCAGCGGATTCTTCATTAGCTGCTTATATTTAACACGTTACACAGTATGTCCATTTTATGTACGCTTGCATTTTACCTTCAATATTGTAGATCTTTTTTTGCAGATTGTCAAGAAGTCCTTTGAGTCCATTGTAGTCTTGAATGTAGAAGGTGTTGTTTGTTTTTGGTTCTGAAGCCAGTTGAGTGAGTCTGGTTAAGTTAAGTTTTCCCACCTGATGAACAAAAACATCATTAAATCTGACCGTGCAAAAACACTTTTAATAACATGTGAACTGAAACAACTCAATATGTAAAACATCTTTTACTGAACTTGGATGTTTGTTCTCAAAAAATGTAAACAAATTGAAAACTGAGTTTTTTTCTTTTGTGCACCTGGTGACGAAAAACTTAAAAGTAACAAACTACTAATCTGTGATAAATTAGTACTTGTAGCACTCGTCACTTAATGCTGAATTGTGTAATTTCTGCACTACTAGAGACACCAAATTACACAAATAATGATTGTTTCCAGACATGTTTCTTTGTCTTTTTTTTTTGTCTTTGTCTTTGTTTTATACATTTGACACTAAACACTACAAAACATTCATTAAATCAACATTAAACAATAATACTTACCAAATTATTAAATACATATATTCATTATCATTAATAACACAGAAAATGTTGTGTAAATATCCAACACATAATTCACATACAATCCCCCCTACACACAAGACAACCGTTACGCAGCGTTTACCCGCCGAAAGACGACTACTCCCAGACAAACAAACAAACAACCTGAACAAAGACATGAGGATGAAACACAAGACACGGACAGTGTGTGTGTGTGTGTGTGTGTGTGTGTGAGTGTGTGAGTGTGAAATGATCGTGCACAAGACTGGGAATGTGGAGGAATGTCCATGAGCCATCGGCCCGGTGTGTGCACCCGCTTTGCCGACAGCGGAAACAGCAGGTAAGGAGGGGGAATGGAGAGTGAATGGGGTATGCGTGCAGGTGTGTATGTGTGTGCGTACGTGCCAGTGCCTCTCCCTCAGTGATGACAAACAGGCGGATTTGTCAAACACAGTGTTTCACTCTTCAGGAATCAAACTACCAGTGACTGATTCACAGTGACTCTGAAACTGACACACCACAAACTTTCTGAACATAAATGTGAATGACCAGCTTGAGCTGTAAGGAAACTCACCCCAATGATGTAACGGAGGATATTTTCCTTATCACATCTGTCAAGGATGACATTCTCAGTATCTGGATCAGTGGGGTCTCCATCTGTGATGATCACCAGGGCTTTCTGAGCTTTGAGATCGGCTCCAGACGACACGTTATTCAGGAGATTCGTTCTGGTGATTTAATAAATCATAAATAATGACATTTGAACATTTGATCAGTGTCAGCATGCCTCTGTAGTTTCTACACCAATGTGTTTTAACTTCTAATTTAAAGTCCAACTTTAACGTGTTTATCAGAGCAGAACAAAAGAGAAAAACTACAGAAAGAGCCATCATAATGTTGATTTCAAGACTTTTCCTCTTAAAGTGTAAATTCAGTGAACATTCATAAACAAATGAAGGTTTCACTCACAAGGTATAGTTGATTGCTCTGCGTGTGTTTGTGAGAGATTTCATGTGTGTCTCTTTCATGAGTTTATCTGCAGCGGAGCCGTTCTGATAGTCATTGAAGTCAAACACAGTTCTGAATGTAGCTGAAAACTGGACAGCAGCAAACTGACACACAGAGAGACAAACAACAAGCACACGTGCCGTTAACATCATTAGAGAACTATAGACTGTCACATGTCAGTATTTCCACATTAATACTGCAAAACTAAAAATTCATTCACTCAACTTTTCTTTTTGCACTGACTCAGTTAAGCTGTCTTTACGTAGAATATTAAGTATGTTCAACTTGCCAAATTTAATGTTGTTTGAACTTCTAAAGTTTAGTTGGATTAACTTTATTAGTAAGGTGAACTTACTTTGTTTTCAGTACAAACGTTCCCTGTAAAATGTTTTTTGTTCACTCAACTTAACTTTTTGAGGTACTAATTTCCACTGACTTATTTAAGTTTTAATTACATAGAATATTAAGTATTTTCAACTTGACAAATGTAATTATTTAAACTTACGGTTCAATAGTTTTCAATACCAAAGTTAATGTTCATGTAATCTAATGTGGCTTATTTTATCAATTCAACCAAATAAATAATTATTTTATTTAAATTGTTCTTTCAAGTCAATTGTAAATAATTATTTTATTTCAAATGTTTCAGCCATTTTTCAGTGGAGAATTTTATTCGCATTTAAATTAATTTCTACTGCAAATAATAACTGATCTGATTTCAGCGACTGAAACATCAACTGCAAATCAAATCAGTTACATTTCTCAAGATCTGAGCGGAGGACGATTAACTAACTCCAAAAACAGCTTTACCAGCTTCACTTATTACAGACCAGTTTTACTTTATTTCTTTCAGAAGTTGTTTCTGAGAATTAACAGAGGTTTAGCTCTAATTAATGTCGATTTTTTTTAATGGAAAATTTTCTATAAAAATCACCATTGTAGTGAAATGTGTTTGCTTTAGTTGAGCACTTGACCCTTGGCTTTTCTTAAGTGACTTTTCTACACCAATTGCATCAGTGTTTCATTAAGATCACTTGAGCTTTGATAAAGTCAAAGTTGTAGCTGAACTTATCAGCTGAAGTTGTAGGAATTGACGACATTGAAATGTTTGTTGTACAGTGATTTAAATGACTGTTTAAATGACTGTTTCAAAGCAAATACAGTAATAATAAGGTTGAGGCCCTACTGAATTATGAAAATATTTTCTTTTAACTAAAATTTTGTTGAAAGCACTAGTGCATTAACACTGACACGACTGAGAATATCTGAATCATCGTATATGCAATCATTTCAAACTGGGCATTTAGACACACTTAGACATCAACACTCCTCATACAAACCTCAATAGTGGTGAAAAACAACTACTAAAATTCATGCCGCAATGCATGCTGGGAGCCATGGATGAGTTTTGATTGGTGCACCCAGAATGCACTGCAGCATGAAGCTTTTTGTTGATTGTCACCATTGCTGAGATTCAAATGCTGATTCTTGATGTCAGTGTGTGTCTGAATGATACCGCAGTTCAAATCTTCAAATGATCAGATTGTCATGACACTGCTGGAGCAAATGCTGCAGTATCACAAGATCAGTAGAAAGTTTAGAGGCTCTAACATTAAACCTCACAATCATTAGGTTTCAGATGTGATCAGTGAAGCAATACACTTTATGATGCTTATATCATTAATACGCAGCAAGCATCTGTGGTATTGAAAACTTAAAAAAATAAGTTCACTTTACTTTCATAAAGTTATTCCAACTAAACTTTATAAGTTAAAGTAACTACATTTGTCAAGCTGAAAGTACTTAAAATTCTACGTAAATTCAACTTAACTGAGTCAATGTAAAAAGATAACTTTAAATTAAGTTAGAAATTTCCTGGTTTTTTTTTTGGGGGGGGGGGTTGTGGTGGTGGATTATCTACCTTTATGGATGAGTTTGAAAGTTTCTTCATAACATCTTTAATGAATTCTTTGTTCTTTTCAAACTCGTGTGCTTTCATACTGGAGGATCCATCAAAGAGAAACACCAGATTGACTTCTCTCTTCGTGCATTCTGCAGAAATATCACAAGATATGGAAACACATCTGTTACACCAACTTCTTTTAGCAGTCAAACCATAAATTATTGACAAGATGGCCAATAAATTCATGTATTCCCCAAGTATTTAATATAATATCTTTAATCATATCTTTAGTCCTTAATCGAGTTGTCAATAAACATCACTTCAACTGAAATGTTACTAACTAACAAACCAGCACATGGTTTACAGTACTAAAAATTGTTAAACTGCAATTCAAGAGTTAGTTTGCCCATATAATCTTTAAACTATTAAATTTATTTGGCTTGCTATCTGCAGCGGAGGGGCTCGAGGAAGCAGCTTCAACTCAAGCTTAGATGTGAAGATGAGTCTGGTAGCAAGATGACTAAATTATGTTGGTGGAGTTGGGAAGGTGGAGGGATGCTGAAACAGCTGATGCCAGAGCAAGGTGAGCGGCTGCTTATATGCTCCGGCAGTTAATTGAAAGATTTTATGGGTTCACTCCTCCCGAAATTATGCTTAGGAAGAGCTAAAAGTGTCAGTATCAGCTGGTTTCTGTGTCAGTCTCGTCAGACCTTGGTAAGCAGCGGTAAAGTTTGAGACAGCCTGTAAACTGCTGTTGAACTGGTAGCAGACGCCGTTCAGATACGAGTTTCCATCACACTCATGAGGAAGATACGGACTGCAGCTCTGAGAAAGAGACACAATATCTGAAACATCAGGAGGATCAAATCACAAAAACAACAGCAACAACAAAAACATCTGATATAGATGTTTCTATTAACCATTTCAAAAATACAGTTCCCATTTATTTTATTTACCAAATGCCACATTTTAATGTGAACATTCTGTGAATATTAACAGTTAAAGGAAGGACTTGCCCAAAATGTATCATTCTGTCATCATTTACTCTTCCTCTGTCAGGGGCTGCTATGGGATAATCGAACGAATGAGATGTGTGTCACAGAATGAACGAATAGAGACTTTTAATTAACAGCAAGAGATAAATGTAGACCACACAACTAACATAACGTTAACACGAGACCATGAACTGAAGAAACAGAGGGCTTATATACACAGAGGATGATGATCAAAGAACAGCTATGACCAGAAATGAAACAATAAAGAGAAACTAAACATGACCGTGGCATAACTCCTTCCAGCCCCACAACCCCTGAAGGGAGACGGCAGAGACGAGCCAAGGAACTGGATGGCTTTGACAGTGGAGGAGGAGGAAGAGGGAGGCTGGGTGGGACCTTTTTTTTTTTTTTTTTTTACCTTTTTTTGTATAGCGCTTTTTACAATGCAGATTGTGTCAAAGCGGCTTTACAGTGATAACCGGAAAATACTTTTCTCTGTAAAGCTGCTTTGAAATGATATGTATCGTGAAAAGCGCTATACAAATAAATGTGAATTGAATTGAATTGAACTAATGAATGACTCAAACAGACAATGACATCTATGATCAGAAACTAAACAAGACTATGACACCCTCATGTTGTTTCAAACCCGTATGACTTTCTTACTTCTGTGGAACAAAACAGGAGAATTTCCGAAGACTGTGCTGGACTGAAGCTTTCAAACTTCAAAAACAAATTTAACGGATATAGACCAGTAAGAGTTGAGCGTGTAAACCTCACTCCCCTGATCTCAAGAGGCGCTCTAGCGACTGACACAAGAGACTGCACTCCTTAGCCTCCTTGTTAGAGTGCCCGAATCCCAAACAGATGGGCCCGGGTTCGTGTTCAGCTTACGCCTGTTTCAGCTTCAAATACCTGCTGCTCAACAGAGGCTTTTTTTTACAGCTGTCCTTTTAATACAATTAACTTGTTTGACAGAAACTTTAAGCCTTTATCTGAACAAGTTCTGCTGTGCTCTAAGTCACTCACAAATCTTCAAGTTCATCACCTCAGTTTTCACACAATATTAGTTGTTTTCATGCCTTTTGTATAACATTGCACCATTTCATGCTTTTCATCTTCAGAAAGATCTTTCTTCCTCCCCATGTTGCATGAGAACTGTGACTTGCTTAATAATGCGGAACAACATCTTTAAGTAGGGTTTCCATTTACCTAAGTAGACCTGGCAAACTATTTAACAAACCTGTCCGAGATTGTCTAAAAAGATACGGAGAAAAACAAACACTTTCTTTGAAAAACTTAAATCTGAATGTTTATTGTACTGACATTCCACTGATGCGTCACTTGCATAATAATTTGGAACACAGTGTATGAAAGAGCCTGTGTACAAAGAGAATCGCAATGCTGACAAGCCATGTTCAGTAACAACTTTTGGATTTGAAATAAAAATAAGTTAATGTTGTGTTTATGATATACAGCCACAGTTTACAGTTGCGCACTGCACACGCAGCAGGTGTGAAAGCACAATAGCGCGTGCTGCTCCTGCAACACATAGGCACTGCAGACGGAGTATGTGTGAAACGGGTGTTAGAGCAGGCGGTGCGAACTGGACGGGACTGTTTACCACTGTGACCTGCTCATTGATTCAGTGTAATCAACTATTTGAAAATGACATCACACAAAGCATCACATGACTTCAAGACATGCAATATTGTGCACAAGTTATAATGACCACTTTTCAGATGCATAATAGCTTCAGTCCCAGTTCACTGGAATTGAAAAAAACACATTTTCACATTTACCTTTTGTGTGTTTCATTCAAGAGAGAAAGTCATGTGGGTTTGGAATGATATGAGGGAGAGTAAGTGATGACAGACTGAATTTCAGGGAAGTTTTAGAGAGTTGCCAATTTCTCCCCTACAGTTTACATCAGTATGACAGTAAAAACAGAGAACATTCCTGCAGTGTTTGTGATCAGAAGTCAAACGCTGAAGTGAATAATGAAGGAAGCTGCTGAACTTACAGTCAAGCGTCTGACAGCACCAGGCGACACCGCAGTGGACATGCCGAAGAACCGGACGCTCTCTGAGCCTGTCAATCATCACCAGAGAGAGAGAGACCTCAGTATGACAGGACAAACTCAAACCACAACACAGTTAGATGCAGATAAAACAGATGCACAAAGGTTTGTGTGAGACAGTGGAAGTCAACAGAAAGTCCATGACAGATAGTGTGTGTGACGCTGATACCTGGCCACTTCATCGGACTGCAGGACAGCAGATCTACTGTGCAGCTGTAAATTTCACCTGTTGAGTTTCTTTTTAATGGGGCTCCAACGATGATCCTGCCAAAAACAGCCTCACAATCAATCAGACAGTCAGAAAACACCTAGCAACCACACAGAACACCCTAGCAACCAGTGTGTTTCACTCACTGTTTCCTGTTTTCAAACTCAGACTGATAAACGCTGTAACCAAAGAAATCTTCTGCCGCGCCGTTATATCTCAGTGGATGTTCAGTGTCGATATTGAAGGCCTCTGAAAGAGACGCTGGAGAAGTGAGAGAGATTGTTGAGACATCACGAGATGTTTGTGAGACATTTTCTTAAAGATCCACTGAGTTTCTCTTCCTGTTTGACAGTGTTTCATAAGATGCTGAAACAGACAAAACTAGAACCACCAAACTGAGCGACCAGCTTCACCAGCACTAACGAGAACCATAGAAATTCATTCTAGCTTTGGACGTTCATTCATTCATTCATTCATTCATTCATTCAGTCAGTCAGTCTGTCAGTCTGTCTATCTAACGGACAGTGCAAAAACCGACAGACATTATTCATCTGCAGTCTGACATTAAATTAAAAAAAATTACTACCATAAATGTGCAGCAACATCATGAGAAAAGAGTGTGTGTGTGAGAGTGAGAGTGTGTGTGTGTGAGAGTGTGTGTGTGTGTGTGTGTACATGTGTGAGTTCCTGTCAACATATCTATAGCCACACCACAAAACCACCACACCCTGTTCCCAACACTCACACACACTCACTACATCACCTCAACTTAATGTAAACGTTAACGTAAATGTAAAGAAAGCATTCTACAAACACACGTCTCTCACACACATGCATACAAACACACACACACACACACACACACACACACACTCACTGATCTAAGTGAACACATCAGCCTTGTGTTGTTTATAAAGTTCATTATAAAGATTACAGACTAACGTGAATGCAAAAACAAGGAAACTGAACAAAATATTGTATCTTTTTATCACTTTTTACAAAATGATAATGTACTTTCTGAATCATTTGAATCTTTGCGGGCATCTCTTACCCCACATGAACAGAATCCAGCCGAGCGTCTCCATCCTGCAGCTGCTTGTCTGTGTGACAAACGTCTTCCTGTTCATTTCTTCATGTCGAACTCATTTCCTCATTAACATGGCGTTTCTCACACTTGCAGGGCGTGTGTTTCTCACAGATCGAACAGCAGCACTGCAGATGCATTAAGTCATGGTGTTTGCAATCACACTCATCACTGAGAAACCCGTATCTGACCTGAACATCATGTTAGAGTACATGAGAATGGTGAGAGCAGACCGAGATTAGAGCTCTGGTAAAAGTAAAGGCGAAAAAAATGTGTGTCTATATAAACGATCGGTGGCGTCGTCAGTTTAAATTGAACGGGAGGATTTGTGACACAGACGTTGAGATTTTGTATGTGACTCTAAGGCCTTTCTACCTGCCCTGGGAATTTGGGTGTGTTTTGGTGGTGGTTGTTTATGTTCAAGGCAATGAGAGCTGCAGCTGCAACATCCAGAGGCCCCAGCAATTGTTGTTGGAGATATGAACTTGTGTAAACTGGATATAACAATGCCTGGCCTCAAGCAATACGTGAAGGGGCAAACAAGAAAGAGTAATTTGCTGGATAAATGTTTTGTAAATGTGGAGGGTGCATATGTGTCGAGGAAAACACCACCAATTGCAAACTCTGATCATAATGTGGTACACCTCGTACCGACTTATAGATCTAAGCTGAAAAGCAGGAAACCTGAGAAAAAAGTGATCAGAGTTTGGTCTTCTGATAGTACTGAACAACTTAAAGCATGCTTTGATTGTCCTGTGTGGGAGGAGTTTATCATGGCTCCTTGAATGAAATATCCACAGTAATAACGGACTACATAGACTTTCGTGTGCAGTCAGTGATACCAACAAAGGAGATAAGGATCTATCCAAATAATAAGATGTACATAACTAAAGATGTTAAGCATGTGATGAACTTGAGGAAGATTGCTTTTATAAAGAAGGATACAAAACAAATAAAGTGTCTAGAAAAGGAGTTAAAGGGGAGAATATGAGAGGCAAAGATGCCATATACACTACCGGTCAAAAGTTTGGACACGGTAAGATTTTAATGTTTTAAAAGAAGTTTGGTCTGCTCACCAAGGCTGCATTTATTTAATTAAAAATACAATAAAAACAGTAATATTGTGAAATATTATTACAATTTAAAATAACTGTTTTCTGTTTGAATATATTTTATAAAGTAATTTATTCTAATATGATGATCTGCTGCTCAAGAAACATTTATTGTGTACAATATTTCTTTTTCAGGATTCTTTGATGAATAGAAAGTTCAAAAGAACAGCATTTATTTGAAATATAATCTTTTGTAACATTATAAATGTCTTTACTGTCACTTTTGATCGATTTAATGCATCCTTGCTGAATAAAAGTATTAATTTCTTTTCAAAAAAATAAAAATAAAAATTCTTACTGACCCCAAACTTTTGAACGGTAGTGTATAATGTTACAAAAGCTTTGTATTTCAGATAAATGCTGTTCTTTTGAACTTTCTATTCATCAAGGAATCCTGAAAAAAAAAAGTACACAACTGTTTTCAACATTGATAATAATTTACTTTCTTAGGAGATTAAGGTCCTTTAGAGCAAATAAACAGATCTTGCTCTTGTTTTTTCAGTCTGTAATTGTTACGGTCTGGTTGTAGCAGAGAGGATGCAGAATCGGACTTCAACAAAACAATGGGTTTATTAAACAAAGGAACAGAACAACCAAACACATGTAGCAAACATAACAACATCAAGAACGGACAAGGAGTGCAGGGAAGGGAGTCCAGGTGCAGGGAATCCAGGGAGAGCAGGAGAGATGATGAGGAAGTGAGTTCAGGTGTGAAACAGGGAGGATCATGGGAAACGGAGTCCGGGACAGGCGTGAACTGTAACAGTAATACAGAGTGTTGTACAATATGGAATATGTGCATGGTACAGTTATTACAGTTATCTAGACTGGCTAGACTGATTTTATTTGTTCTAAGATTGTGGGCCAAATGCTTGAGCCAAGATTTAATAAGCTGTACATGAAAAAAAAATGTTGTTCCTGACAGGTAAAATCATTTTATATTAACTTTTGCCATCAAACAGAAGACCAAGAGTACCATATGCTAGAATGAATAGATTAAGAAAATTGTTTGTTCATCAGTCGGTAAAATTAATAAATCAGAATTGGGGGTCTAAGTAGGCCTCAGGATTCTGAAGAATGGACGGGACTTAAGTGATGCACTGGAGCTGGATGTTTTTTTGTTTGTTTGTTTGTTTTTGTTTTTTGTCTATTGCAGTGTCTTATTATTTGATATGAATTAATGTGAGACAGTAAACGCTGTTGGATGCGAGACAATTTTTGGAAGAAATTTCAACAATAAAGTGAAATTGAATTGAATTCAATGTCCACATCACAGGAAGGGTGTATTTAACACACACACACACACACAGACACGGATGTTATTTAGCAATTTCTCAAACTTGTATGTTGTGCAACAAAGATCCACACAAACCTTAATACACACACAGAGAATGAAAGATGACTGCAATAGATCACTGGGGGAGGGGAAGCAAGTAAAAATGTCTTCAATGAAAGCCCAGCTAACAAAACATGTTTTAAGAACATTTTTCTAAAAAAAATGTCTGTCAGGCAGGCTGAGATGCGGGCAGCTACCGTCGGATTGTCTGTGAGGTAGAGTTGTGTGTCATCAGAGAAGCAGGGCTAGGAAAAGCCATGTTTCTGAACGACAGATCCTAGTGATGACATGTAGATGGAGAAGAGAAGCGGTCCAAGCACTGAGCCCTGAGGCACTCCAGTAGCAAGATGATGCGACACCTCACCCCTCCACGACACCCTGAAGGACCTACCTGAGACTTGAACCATTGGAGTGCGGCTCCTGAGATGCCTTTCATCATGAGGGTTGACAGGAGGATCTGGTGTTTAACTGTGTCAAAAGCAGCAGACTGATCCAACAAGCTAAACATATCATAAATAAATAAATAAAGTTTTTGTGCTAATGTTTTCAGAACATTATTAAAGACAAGAAACAAAAGTTCTATTAGTGTTATTGTCATTCATAACTTTGAGCGAACTTTGCCAGAACGTTCCCTGTTAACTGGTTAAGCGTAGTGATCATGTTTACCCTCAGAAACAGAGCAGTGCTTCTGAGTCACTTTTCTCCACACTCCCTTTTCAGACTTCAAAAATGTTTGTGCCTCCGGTAATCTGATCATTATTATCCGATCAGTGTCACGATGCTGCTGGTGCCACCTGATTTAGAAAAATAAAAATATGTACTTCTTGTACAGTAACTTGTTTAGCAGATGCTTTTGTATGAAGCCAAATAAAAATGAAGGAATACACAGACGTTGTAACAAAGGAGCCAAAATATCAAGAGTGAAGTTATATTAAACATTTTTATTGAAAAGTGTTGTGAAAAAAAAAAAAAAAAAAAACTTTCTTTTGGCTGTCACTTTTTCTGTAGAATAACATTTTTTTTTATTGTTTAAAACAATTATTAATTGTAGAAATCAAATAAACTAATTATAAGAAATATGCAACAGAAAAAAAAACATTTTACAATAAGGTTTCATTAGTTAACAACATTAGTTAACTTCTACAGCATTCATTAATCTTTGTTAATGTTAATTTCAACATTTACTAATACATTATTAAAATCAAGAACACTGTGAACTAACATGAACAAACAATGAACTGTATTTTTATTAACTAACTTTAACAAAGATGAACAAATACAAATGTATTGCTCATGGTTAGTTCATGTTAGTTAATACATTAATGTTAACAAATGAACCTTATGGTAAAGTGTTGCCAAAAAAATAAATAAATAAATAAAAAAGCAATACTTTACTGTTGGGATATTTAAGGAAACGTTGACTAAAAAAAAGTTCCGTCATCATTTACTCACCTGTAAGACTTTCTTTCTTCTATGGAACACAAAGGTAAATTCATGAGAAACGGTCTGTGAGTGTCAAGCTCCAAAAAGCCTATATAAGCACAATGAAGGTATCATAACAGTGGTCCGTATGACTTGTGTGCTGTTTTTCAAGTTATCTGCAGTCACCATATATTGCTTTGTGTAAGGAACAGACTGAAATGTTTCACTATTCTCTGAAAATCTTCCCCTTCGCCATTCAGATCTAGCACATTAATGATAAAGAGATCAACAGATAAAGAGATGAAACTCTGCACACTTTTGGTTTGCATGTGTATCATCAGCAAGGCAGATCTGAGGAACGTTATGTGAGAACTTGTCTTGAGCTTAAAGATCACAGTGTAGCACATAAATATATATGCATGTATAGTGTGTGTGTGTGTGTGTGTCCTCCAACTGAATCCAGATAATGCTACACCTCCAGATCCGTGTAAAATCAGTCCTGGAATCTCTGCAGCATCTCACAAGTCTTCTTGTCCAGAACCTCGTGGATCTTCTTCAGGCGTCGTTCAGATATGGGTCTGACGTAACTGTCGGGGAGAATCACGGCCGTGCCGTCCTGCACCTCGCCCATGACCAGCAGGGGGAGCTGGTGGTGCTGTGTGATATTGGGGCAGGGGCAGCTCCAGTCCATACGCGTCAGCAGCACCTCCAGGTGTTGCGTATTAAAGAGCTGCAGGCCCATCTTCTCATCACGCAGGACCTGCTGCAGATGGAATCGAGCGATCCCCGAGTCCAGCTCCTCGATTAGTTCGGTGAGCCGTCCGACGATGGCAAAGTCACTGCGACAAAGACTCGCCACTATCTTTCCTCTCGGCCGGCAGTTTTTACACGGACGCGGCTTTGGCTGCGGGCAGCTGGCTTCGCATTCTTTGCGTGTACGAAAGTTGTTCTTGTTTCCATGGCAGCCGCCGTAGGCGAATGCCATGCACTGCTTCATGAGGCCGTTATAGGCCCAGCGAGCCTCCCAGTGCTTACAGGGTCCCTGAACGGCCGGCAGCGAGCACACGCCCAGCCCCTCACGCTGACAAGACGCCCGGCACTCCTCGTACGTCTCGAAGCGGTTGCGGCCGCCCTCGCAGCCTCCATGCGCAAACGCGTGGCAGGAGCCCCGGGCCGCGTCGTAGAACCAGTCTACTCGCTTCTCGCCGCACTCGCCCCGCTCCACGGCCGCCAAGCAGTCGGCCGGCGAGAATGGGCGTCCCAGCGGCAAGCCTGCCTCAGCGTCGTCGAAGAAGTCCTCATTGTCACGTCTGACGATGGAAAGCGGGTAATCGGCTCGCAGCACGCCAGCAGAGTTTCGCGCGATGCAGGTGTAGATTCCGGTGTCCCACAACTGGGCGTTATACACCACCAGCTGGCCGATGTTGGTTATGACGACATTCCCATACATCTGGTCCGGCCGCATGACGATCCGCTCATGCGCCTCAGACTGCTTCTCCCAGGTGACGTCGGGCTTCGGGTGGCCAATCACGTCGCAGTGAAAGCTGGCAGTTCCGCCCAGGTAAATGACCTGGTGCTGTGGGTTGGAGTAGAGGGTGGGTGGAAAGGGCTCGATGTCGTCAGCAGTGGACGTGGGTTGAGCCGTGGTGTCCTGCGGCAGGGGGCTGGCGTTCGGCCCGGACAGGTGATAACGGCAGGTGACCACGGTGAGCGTGACGCCCTGAATGCAGGCCTCCGCATCCATGTAGCAGCGGTTGAAATACGTGAGGCCGTCGGAGGCACACGTGAAGCTGGGTTCGCTCTCGCAGCGGTCCTGACATTTGCATACCGGCTGCCCCTCCCACACGTCACACACCGCCCCCTGCTGGCTGCACACAAACTCGTCGCAGCTGGCCACGCCTCCTGCCGGAACACCCGCCCCCGACTGGCCGTCATCACCGTCAGAGAAACGGGACGCCACGCAGCTCAGCAGGCCGCACACGTTAGTACAGCACTTCTCAAAGGCAGCGCAATCCTGCAGAAACACAAACACGAGTTAGCACAGCCTTTCAATTAACTATTGCACGTATATCCAACTTTACATACTCATGTAAAGAGAAATTTAGGCTACTACATAGCAAATCTCGAATATATAAACTAACTGATCAGCCAACTCTAAACAGACTTTTAGGGTCATTTAAAAAAAAAAAAAAAAAAACTCTGCACATCACTTTTGGCCACTTTGGTGTGGTCAGTGACACAATAGTGCTATTTAAGATCTTGCTTACTGTGGACTGAAGGCCACAAGTCATCATCTGTGGTCTGCGACTGCTTTCCAGTCAAACAAAATGCCAGTCCACAGAAAAAGAGAAGTTATTAAATTTCTTACTAGGTCAGTTACAAAAAGAATACCTTTACAAACTTTTATCGTTTTATCAACTCCAACACAGGAACCTAACATAATTTTAACATTCTTAATAATATATATATTCCTGTGACGGGTAGGTTTAGGTATAGTTTAGGGAAGGACAATAGTAAGTTGAGTCAACATATAAACATATTCAACATATAGTCTCATATAAAAGATTTGACCTTGTGGGGTAAAGGATAAGTAAAGTAATAAATACACACACACACACACACACACATTGTCATGTTTTGTCAACACACCATAAGCTATTTGCCCAAAATAAAGTTTTGATCTTTAGCTCCAGTTTTTTTGTATATTTCTGATCCCTCCACGCCACAAGTGTTGCTGGTTTTGTTCCAAAATAACTTATCTTTTATTCCATGCACCTTGTTGGATGTGTGAAGTTGCACCAGACTAATTGTATTACACTCTTCAACACACCACAAGCAACACAACATTACTGAGTAACATCAAAGATCTAGTTCACCCAAAAATGTCTTCTGGCATCTTTTAATCACAATGAACGGACAATATTAAAAAATAACTTCACTTTTGTTCTGAAGATGAAGTCGTAAGGGTTTTGAGTGTGAGTGAACTGGGTTTGGATTTAGAATAATGCAGAGTTTCTCGAAACAGCACAGTCTGACGGATTTAGTTCTTCTCAGATGCAGTGCAGCTCTTTAACACACCCACACATGTCTTTGCTGAACAAACGCGCACAGATGTGACACATGCTGAAAAACTGCAAATCTTGTTTTAAATTGAGCTAAAATTGCAAGCGACTTCCTGTCTGCATCTGAGTGTGTGAAAAGTGCAACACGTACAATAGTTTAGGCTGCAGGGTGTGAATTCAGGAGAACAGCTATGAAAACCCCCCGCACATCTGAGTCACAGTGTCATTTCAAAACGATGCTGTTCTTCGAACCTCCTGTTCATCGGTGAATCCTGAACACGGTTTCCACACTTCATGAAGCAGCACAACTGTTTTCAACACTGATAATAATCTGAAATGTTTCTTGAGCAGGAAATCATCATATTAGAATGATTTCTGAAGGAAGGACTGGAGTAATTCAGCTTTGATCACAGGAATAAATTACATGTCCAGGTCATTGTACGAGAGTCCAAGTTAAACTCTGCTTATCTCAATGTTCTACTGTTAGTGTTGTTATTAGAAAACGTCTGTGTTTGTTCACCTGGTCGGTTTGGCATTCCCTCTCACAGGTGCTCTGCGCGTCCACCCACAGGTTCAGGCTGATGTGATTCGGACAGACGCCGGGATGATCCGGAGCGGCGGATCCGACCGCAGCCGCGGGCCAGAAGCACATGAGGAGCAGAGAGCAGAGCGGAGATCCAGAGCCGCCGGAGAACCGCATGAGTGTGACGTCCAGACTGTCCAGATCCAACACGAGTCAGTCTGTCCCGCGGGGGGTTTTACGAACGGCACGAACAACTGCACAAACGTCGTTAAGAGATGAAAGAAGCTGGATCATCTCTTCTGTGAGCGTTCGCCTGTGTTCTGACTGCTGTGTGGCTTCTGAGACTCATGAAGCTCCTCTCTCAGGCTTTTGTATGCAAAGCCCGCTGGGAAAGCAAGTGAAGGCCAGTATCTGATGGGTTCTCTTTGTCCTGCAAGGAGCCCCAAGGCTTTCATTCGCTGACCACGGCCACGACCTCTGACCTGAGCGGGTCACGGCGCTCCAAACCTCCAGACTGAGCCTGGCTCTCACACAAACCTGAGTTCAAAACACGCATTCAACAAGCAGCTCTGATTTATGAGCGCTAGTTTTTTGGTGCGACTGGTGTGGAGTGTGAAAAGGCTCAGTTTCTGCATCACTGGTGAAGTGGAAACACACTGTGGTGAAGCAGTTCATGTCAGTTAATCCAGCTTCAGCAGAGCCAGAGCGAGTCTGGATCCGTCTCTGCAGAGACGACGATTCCTCCTTTACGTGACTCATTCTCTCGCCTTTGACTCGCTTCAGCCGGGGCTGAAAGACACTTGCATACAGTAATGTTATTACCTGCACTCAGACGAGAACAAAACATGAACTGAACTGATCTGAATAATGACTCTGGTCTTCTGTAGAGCTGCTGAATCTGAATGAGTCTCATATCTGATGAAGTTTGCATCATTGACTCTGTTATTTTCCTGTTTATTACTGTGAAGCTGCTGTGAAACAGTAAAACCTCTTGTCATTTAGTATTATTTTGTATCATTTATATCAAAATAAAACAATTTATGTTTTATTGACATATGCAATTTATGACATACTACAACCGAAAAAGTCATAATTATGAAAAGCTGAAAAATTATAACATACTAAGTCATTTATGAGATAAAACGTCGAAATTATGGCACAAAGTAAATTTCCACCTTTTATCTGACCTTTTACCTTTCATAATTTCGACTATTTCAGAATTTTGACTTTTCATTTCATCAGTTTTATGTCATAATTATGACTGAGCGAAGCATGATTTTTCCTCATGTGGCAGAAATGTGCTTCCATGTGAATCATCTGAGAGTCATCTGAGATGGATTACCTGATCCTGGAGCAGAACATGAACTTCCAAATCCAGGGCTGTGTTTCTCAAAAGCATCGTGAGCTAAACTGATCGTAGAGACTTCTGGTAGCAATGATGCCTGAGATGGGTTTGGAAACCACAGCCCTGATCATTCAGATGAAACTTTTTGGCAACACTTTACAATAAGGTTCATTTGTTAACATTAATGTATTAACTAACATGAACTAACCATGAGCAATACATTTGTTGCTGTATTTACTAATCTTCGTTAACCTTAGATAGTCTAATAAAAGATTTTTATTAGATTTTAATAATGTATTAGCAAATGTTGAAATTAATATTAACAAAGATTAATAAATGATGTATAGGCTAAGTGCAGTTCATTATTAGTTCATGTTAACTAATGAACCTTACTGTAAAGTGTTACCAACTTTTTGAACAAGCTCTCGCTCTGATGGCTGACGTCACACATCTCGTTCAGACTGAATGTGTACCGTCATGCACTGCGAACACACCTAAACACAAACACACTGCGACAGCAACAACATGGAGCACAGTTCTCCTCCTCTAACACTGATAACTGTGTGTTAACACAACAAACCACAGCACAGTTTGATCCGGATCAGCCGATGGACGCGCACGATGCCGGTGAGTTTTACTGTGTTTTACTGTGTTTTACAATATCCTACAAAGTTTATAATGGTGACACTGTGTGTCATACGTGTTACTGTGAGAGTTCTTCGTGTAAATACTGACTTTTAACGTGAAAAACGAGATGAAATGATGAGATTACATTCCTGTCAGTGACTGACATGATTGTTTGTTCGTTTGTTTGTGAATCCAGTGTAACAGAAACCAGTCGTGTGTGTGTGTGTGTGTGTGTGTGTGTGTGTGTGTTTGTGTTTTAGTTGTCATCACAAATGTATCTGATCAACTTCAAAGACTAAAGTGTTTTTTCTTTCTTTTGTTGTCTTTACTCAATCCAATCGAAAATATGCGCTGCGAGTCTCGACGTGTTTGATGACATGTTCGGAATGATACTATTGTATCTAATATTTGCTGTGTGTGTGTGTGTGTGTGTGTCAGCTCATATTACACTTCAAACGGAAAATGATCCTAATGGGGTTATGTTTCAAGTTTGTGTGTTTACACACACACACCCATTTATATATAATATTTATACATTTACACTGTTAAACATTTTTTAAGGCATTTTTAATTTGTTTACTTACAAATTTATTTATCTTTATTTACGTCACAAGTAAAACATTGTCAAAAGCTAATCAAAGTTGTTTTAGACTTCACTGACCTCACTTTGCTGTTGTATGTCAATCATAAACACAATTACTGTCAATTACTGTTCATTTATATCAGTTGTTAAGCTGATTACATCTGTTAACGTCTCAACGCACACGACTAAAGCCGGTTTAAGGCCTGATCTCAATCTCTGTGAGCATCTGAACTCATCTTCAGATCTGAGATAATCAAACACTAATGAACATTTTTAAACTCTTTCACACATTCTCTAAGTTCTGAAATTAAAAAATTATGCAAAATGTGTGTCTGTAATGCACAGTTTTTGTTGAGAGCTTTAGGACCGTCCCGAGCCCAGATATTGAGGTTTCCATAAACACCTGTAGAACAAGTGTGTGTTAGAGAGCCGCTGTTGTTAAAGCTGCTGGATTCACAGTACGAGTTCATAGTAAAAATAGTACAAGTGAAATAGGAACTGATTAAAATGTCAGTTCTGTGATCCTGTCAAACACTGAAAGAGCAAAGTTTCTTCATCTGCTGAACATGTGTGCGGGTTCAGAGAGCGGTCGAGGTGTTCTGTTGGTCCGAGCATCATCTCGTGTGCGGTGTTGTGAACCTGTGCTCGTGTCCGTCAGTGTTCTTCCCCGACCGCCGGGCTCCGGTCAGTCACCTCCTGCTGGAGCAGCTGCCCAGCTACCAGTCTCTGCTGTACCGCAGGAAGTCCAGCTCCAGCGGCAGCGCCCGGAGGCGGGGCAGTGGGCGGAGCCGGCAGCTGTCCGTCAGCAGCGGGAAATGGGCGGAGCAGAAAGCGGTTCACAGCGGGGAGGAGCTCAAGCCCGTGAGGGAACTTCCCAAGAGCATGGAGGACAAACGGCGGGAAAAGTGAGTTCCTCCCATCCACCTGATTCTGTCGAGCTGTGTTCTGTGAAGGTGTGAGATTCAGTGTGTGTGTATGTGTGTGTGTGTGCAGACAGCAGCGTCTCCAGCAGGGCGGCGCTCTCACAGGCTGGGGATTGTGGAGGCTCAATGTCCATCGCTCTCTAAAGCGGCTCAAGGAGGACGGGATGGACGTCCTCTCGTCTCTGCAGCTCTGGAGGGCAGATATTCATCTCATCGAGGGTCAGAATGTCACCGCGTCACACACTAATGCGTTTGTCACAGTTAATCCTGCAGCGCTTCATACGATACAGATTAATTCACAGCTGCTTTATAGTGAAAACATGACAACAGAATCAATGATGCAGACTTCATCAGCTATGTCTAAAAAGACAATAGATCAGTGTTGATTCAGTTTTGTTCAATAATTAGTGTGTGTGTTTCTCTCAGGCATGTTTGGGACGGGAATCCTGTCGTATTTTTCATTCCTGCGCTTTCTGGTGCTTCTGAACTTCATCATGTTTCTGCTGATGTTTGTGTTTGTGATGCTGCCGGTGATTATCACATCACACACTGCACACAACATCACCTACAGTAGCACCAATGGTAACCACACACACACTCATGCACACATACACACTCACACACATCACACACTCAGCACACATCACTTACAGCAGCACCAACAGTAACCACACACACACACACACACACTCACGCACACACACTCTCTCACACATGTCACACGTCGTATTGTGTGTGTGTGTGTTTGCAGTAAGCGAGTGCAGTGAGTATCCGGCCAGCTCTCGTCGGGGTCTGGTGGCGTTTCATGAGCACATCACAGACCTGCTGTCTGGAACGGTGAGACGCGTCTAGCAGCTCAATACAGCGTCTGCTCACACTGCTCTAACACTGTGTGTGTGTGTGTGTGCGCGCAGGGCTTTCTGGAGCGCACGTACCTCTTCTACGGCTACTATAAGCTGGAGTTCATTCATTCCCGCTTCACCTACAACCTGCCGCTGGCGTACCTGCTGGCCACCATCTCGTACCTGCTGCTGAGCCTCGTCTGGATCGTCAAGAGGTCAGACCGGAAAACGCGGCTCTGTGTCTGTTGATTGTTGAGCTCTGTTGATGTTAGAGGTCTTCACAGGTGCTTAGATCCGTACCCGACCCGAGTCACGTCTTAACTGAACCAGACATGCATAAATAAATGTTTAAAGATGAAGAACCCGACCTGAAACTGAACCCATGGAATCAGACCCTGCTCACCAGTGTTATTTAACCGGGTCTGAAACAAACCAGAATCAGTGATGACACACCTGTAATTCGGTTCTTTTGGACCTGAACCCACTCGGGTCGGACCTCGGGTTATGGGATCGAAGTGGACCCGTGAAGACCTCTAGGTGGCGTGTGATCTGATGATTTCTGTGCATTTAGGTCTGCGGCCGGATTCAAACGCAAGCTGATTCAAGACGAGGATCGCTTCCAGAGTTTCTGCAACAAGATCTTCTCCGGCTGGGACTTCTGCATCACCAACGAGAGCGCCGCGCGCCTCAAGCAGAGCAGCTTACTGTACGAGCTCAAGGTACGTCTCCTTTCGGTCACCGTCAGCGGTGAGATCACGACGGATGAGGACATAACTCTTTTCTTCATGTGCTGACAGACGGATCTGGAGGAGGAGCGGATCAAGCGCAAGATGGCGAACCGCACGCGCGGCGAGAGGTGCCGCATCTACGCGCTCAGAGGCGCTCTCAACCTCGCCGTCATGGCCGTCCTGGTGGCGTGCTTCTACTGCATCTACTTCGCCACGGTCTTCTCGCAGCGCAAGCAGGCGGAGGTGAGTGCGAGCGTCTGGTGTGTGGTGTTACATTCCTGATCAGGTTTCCACTGACGTTTGTGTGTTTAGGAGAAGAAGAGTGCCTTCCTGTTGGAGCTGGTGGTGGAGTATCTGCCCTCCATCGTCATCACGCTGGCCAACTTCATCACGCCGCTCATCTTCAACCTCATCATCACCTTCGAGGACTATTCGCCCGCCTTTGAGATCCGCTTCACGCTGATGAGGCAACGCTCGCACCGCACACGTCCTCCAGCGCAGGAGACGCACATACTTTTCAAAACAGCTTTTGCTCTTATTAATGCTCTTATGTTTACCAAAAGTTGCTTGTAAAACTGAGATGATACTGAGAGACACAGCCACCATATGTTAAAGGGTTAGTTCACCCAAAAATGTGAATTCTCTCATCATTTACTCGTGTCATTCCAAACCTGTAAGACTTTCCCTCATCTTCTGAACACAAATGAAGATATTTTAATGAAATCTGAGAGATTTGTCCCTTCACTGAAAGTCTATTCACTCGTAAAATAAACCCATATGACTGGAGCGGTTTAATCGAGTCTTCTGAAGAGACACGATCACATACAGATTTAATTTAGATGTTTTATTCACACAAAAACACTGATCAGCGACTCAAGTATGGTTAAACAGAAGCTTAATCGTACTTCTCTTTTTTTTTGAGTTTCAATATTTATAGCCATACTGAAAGCAGCATTGGAAACTCACCTCAGATCTTAAAAATAAACTAAAAGAAACATCATCGTATCGCATCTGGTTAGGACACAGTGTCACACACTTGTGTCTGTTTTACACATACAGACCCTGAACTGATAGACATCATGCGTGTGCAGTGTCAGGAACCCCGTGACGTGTGTTATGTTCATTATGTGTGTGTTTAGGTGTGTGTTTATGCGTTTGGCCAGCATTGGTGTGCTGCTCTTCTCTCTGTGGGTCCAGATCACGTCCTGTGGAAGTTCAGACTGTCCCTGTGGCTACAACCATGAGATCTACCCTGTACGTCACACACACACACACACACACGTATGTTGGGTGTCTGTCCATTCGTCTCTAAACGAGCGTGTGCCGTTGTCCTGCAGTGCTGGGAGACTCACGTCGGGCAGGAGATGTACAAGCTTGTGATCTTTGACTTCCTGATCATCGCTGCCGTCACCATCTTCGTGGAATTCCCTAGGAAGTATGAACATCTTTTGCACGTCCACAAGAGCGCTTCAGGACCCCCGTCAAGTGTGTTTCTGAGAGGTTTTTTTTTTTTTTGTGGTTTCAGGATCATCGTGAATCACTGCGACTGCGGTTTGGCCAAGTGGTGGGGTCAGCAGGAGTTCGCCGTCCCTCAGAACGTGCTGGAGATCGTCTACGGCCAAACCATCTGCTGGATAGGGACGTTTTACTGCCCTTTGCTTCCCGCCATTAACACTGTCAAATACATCCTCGTCTTCTACCTCAAAAAGGTCACAACTTAATTCAGTTCAATTTTGTTTCAATGCAGCTTTACAGACGATGCTTGTTTCAGTGTTACAGTTTGGGAAGTATTCAGTTATCAATCAGAGACGTCAAAGTAATGTAAATATGGCAGTGATGTACTGCTATAGTATAGTACATGATATGTGTTTAGTTAAGATTACCTTTAAAATGTTTATCGCACCAAATCTTCACACTGAATATTCGTCCAGGTGTGCCTCTGTCTGCTGTGCATGTGAGCGTCGTCTGTGATTAACCAGCCGCTCATTAACTACCGCAGGTGTCTCTGGTGACTAACTGCCGTCCCGCCACTCGTCCGTTTCGGGCGTCTAGTTCCCACTTCTTCTTCCTGGTGGTGTTGCTGATCGGTTTGGCTCTGGCGTCTGTTCCTGTCATCGTCAGCATCGCAGAGTGAGTCCACACGTTACATCACAGCACGCATCACAACCATCTCAACACGCATCACAACACACATTAAAAGCATCTCAACATGCATCACAACCATCACAGCACGCATCGCATCACAACTGGTGTCAAACATGCATCACAACGCATCACTACCGAATCACAACACGCATCACAACTCGTGTCAAACACGCATCACTACCGAATCACAACACGCATCACTATCGAATCACAACACGCATCACAACTCGTGTCAAACACGCATCACTATCGAATCACAACACGCATCACAACTCGTGTCAAACACGCATCACAACTGGTGTCAAACATGCATCACAACACGCATCACTACCGAATCACAACATGCATCACAACTCGTGTCAAACACGCATCACAACGCGCATCACTACCGAATCACAACACGCATCACTACCGATTCACAACACGCATCACTATCAAATCACAACACGCATCACAACTCGTGTCAAGCACGCATCACAACACGCCTCACTACCGAATCACAGCACGCATCACAACACAACACGCCTCACTACCAAATCACAGCACGCATCGCAACACAACACGCATCACTATCGAATCACAACACGCATCACAACTCGTGTCAAACACGCATCACAACACGCATCACTACCGAATCACAACACGCATCACTATCAAATCACAACACGCATCACAACTCGTGTCAAGCACGCATCACAACACGCCTCACTACCGAATCACAGCACGCATCACAACACAACATGCATCACTACCAAATCACAGCACGCATCACAACACAACACGCATCACTATCGAATCACAACTCGTGTCAAACACGCATCACTACCGAATCACAACACGCATCACTATCGAATCACAACACGCATCACAACTCGTGTCAAACACGCATCACTACCGAATCACAACACGCATCACTATCGAATCACAACACGCATCACAACTCGTGTCAAACACGCATCACAACACGCATCACTACCGAATCACAACACGCATCACTATCAAATCACAACACGCATCACAACTCGTGTCAAGCACGCATCACAACACGCCTCACTACCGAATCACAGCACGCATCACAACACAACATGCATCACTACCAAATCACAGCACGCATCACAACACAACACGCATCACTATCGAATCACAACTCGTGTCAAACACGCATCACTACCGAATCACAACACGCATCACTATCGAATCACAACACGCATCACAACTCGTGTCAAACACGCATCACTACCGAATCACAGCACGCATCGCAACACAACACGCATCACTATCGAATCACAACTCGTGTCAAACACGCATCACAACACGCATCACTACCGAATCACAACACGCCTCACTATCGAATCACAACATGCATCACAACTCGTGTCAAACACGCATCACAACACGCATCACTACCGAATCACAACACGCATCACTATCAAATCACAACTCGTGTCAAACACGCATCACTACCGAATCACAGCAGGCATCGCAACACAACACGCATCACTATCGAATCACAACACGCATCACAACTCGTGTCAAACACGCATCACAACACGCATCACTACCGAATCACAGCACGCATCGCATCACAACGCGCATCACAGCACGCCAGCGTTTGGCCACTCATTTCACTGAGGTGTGTTTCAGGATCCAGACGTCGCGGGCGTGCGGCCCCTTCGTCAACTACACCACGTCGTGGCAGGTGGTGCCGCGCGTGATTACCCAGCTGCCCCCGGGCCTGCAGTCCTTCCTGCTGACGCTCGCCTCTGAGGCCATCGCCGTGTCCTTCTTCGTCATCACGTGGTGAGCAACATCATCCACATGCTGTCATAGATCACGCATACGCAGTCATTTCTGTCACATGTCCAGTTAATTGCAGGCTCTTTACTCTGAACCCCACTGTGTCCTTTACTAGAGTGCAAATTAATCATTTTATTTTACTTTTCAGCTCCATTTTAATTGAAGATTTTAAACACTTGTGCTTTACCTACTTGGTGTTCCAGGTCAAAAATTACCCCCCTACGAAAAATTGCTTGTAATTCTCTCACTATGCTGTGTTATCAACTAATACTGGTTTCAGTCTTTTCCTCAGCTTTGCTTTCTTTCAGTCAGCACAGGTTTTGTGTTTCTACTGATCGTAGTCCTCATTAATCTGAGCCTCACTCAAGTTCACTCAAGCTTATTCTCCCTAAAAACACTGATGCGCATGAGCTCAGATCAGCCAGATCCAAAAAGAAACACTAAACCTGTGCTGACTGAAACAAGTTTGACCTGGAACACCACAAGTGTAACAACGTGCAAACCATCATTGTCTACTGTGTGTGTGTGTGTGTGTTGCAGTCTGGGGATGTTCTATGTCATTGCCTTGGCTGGAGCTCATAAGCGTGTGATTGAACAGCTGCGAGATCAGCTGGCCATGGTGAGTCTCTGCATCATGATGATGATGATGATGATGATGATGATACAGTCACTTTGGTTCTGAAACCTCTGCTGTATCTGATCATTTTCTTGTTATTTCTGTGTAATAAACACTATAGCTCCACTAACAGTCCAAATCTTGTGTGCTTTAGCTTATTCCTTTTATCCATGTGGTCTAGAAACCATTTTTTAAATGTGTTGATCCTAACGCTGGTCTCAAGCTCAACATGAACTTATTAAACTGAGTTTAATAATAACTAGAAATAAGGAGGGATGCAGGAGCAAATTATGTGTGCGTACATGATATATATTTCTACTAAAACATGTTTGATTTTTCAAGCCATTTTTCTCTTGCGTCCCAGTAAGATAACAGGAAGTGAAGCTGAATCTTGCCAAGGCTTTTGTGCAATCAAGTACACATCCGGGTTACTATAGTTCACTTTTTCATTGCTTGACATTAAAAAAGCTGTTTTATTTCAGCATTTTTGCCAAGGCAACATTCCTCATTTTCATTTAGTTTAACTTGTATTAAAATAACTAAAATAATTGAAATCAATAAACACACATAAATGTATATTTTAAATGACAAACACAACAAATGACTAAAACTTTAAATAAAAATAACACTGGTACACGTTGTGTTTGCACAGTTGTATTTCTTTGATTCTTCACGTCATCAGATCCTGTAGTTGTTGTTATTAAAAGGCTCTTGTCTAAACGCTTGTGTCCTGATGAAGAGACTGAGCGTGTGTTTGTCTGTGCAGGAGGGCCGTGACAAGCGTTTCCTCATTCAGAAGTTGTATCAGGCCCAGCAGGCTGGACGCGCACGTTCTCCACGGGGTTTCCGCAGAAACCGTCCTGACGCCGGACTGTATTTAGTGGAGCCGTCGGTGGTGCTGGAGACGCAGGCCTGACCCCGAACCATCGCCAGAACACACTCACCCATCTGTTCTTCCCGTCTCTCGTCACGAGATCTGAAGCTGCTCCTGAAAACACTAAACTAACTAGCCTTACACTTTACCCTGTTTACTACATTTACTGTCTAATGTTACTGTAATTTTGTTCTTATGTTTATGAAATATATAACCTTGAGGGAATCTCCACTTGTTGTGAGTGAACTGCTTTACTATCTGCACAATAAACTCATGAAACATCAGCATACAGACAAATAAAGAGATTTTCATCTGACTCGCATCTTGCAGAGCAACATTTATGGATGCCATAATAAGAATTTAGCTGTTTGATTAACTCAAACTAAACTACTGTTTTACTTTAAATGACAGAAATCAGGCCACATCAATCAAACATTCAGTTGTCAATTGTAGTATGAACTTGCTGGATTTTGCGGTTATAGAAGGACATCTCTGGCCCAGTCTGTTTTTTTTTTTATTTTATTTTTTTTTAATGTTAAATAATGTATAAAGTTTAACCGAACCAAGGGAATCTGGGTTTATTTGGTTAGATTTAGCAGATAGTCCCTGCTCGTCAATGGATATATAATTATGTGGCGAAAGCATCTCTCTCCAGGTGGTTTTTGCAAATATTTTCTTTATATTAATTCGTTGAGATTCATTTGTGTGCACAAAATTAGGTCTTTAGGTTGTGTCTTTAAGGGGAAAAAACGAAAATATGTAAGGAATATTCTTCGACAGTCTGCTGGCGGTTTAGGACTTTTATTTTGACGGTCTGCCGGAAGATGTTTGGGACTTTTATTTTGACGGTCTGCCGGAAGATGTTCGAGGCTTTTATTTTGACGGGTTGTTCGCGGATATCGGGGCCCGTGAGCGCAGAGAAGCTTCGGTCCGTCGCGAATCTTAGCAAATAAAATCGATATTAAAGCAGTAATGATCGCGCAGCAGCGTGTTTGTGCACTTTAATCACATCTGCAGGTGAGTGTGTGACCGCACATATCAGCACTGTAGATGTCAGTGTAAATCATAAACGTGGAGAGCACAAGTGAGCATAATGATTCATTCTGCGTTAATAAAGTGTTAATTACACGTGACAGCCTGTAGACACTGAGTTTGAGTTGCACACTAGTTTAAGTGTTAAGTGATCCTGAAGACGTGTGTGTGTGTTTGTTTGTGTGTGTGTGTGTTTGTGTTTGTTTGTCAAGTCACCTTTATTTATATAGTTTTATACAGCAAATTTTGTGTTTATTGTTTTTCTTAATTACATTATTTTTTAATATTTTATTATTATTTTAATGTTATTACAGCGTCACAGTGTGTCCGGTCGGGTCATGGCGTCGGGTCCAGAGGCCGTCCACTATATCCACCTTCATAACTCCAGTCAGTCGGTGCTGGAAGCCTTGAGATCTCAGCGGCGTAAAGGTCTGTTCTGCGACGTCACCGTCCGCATCCACGACGCGTCTCTGCGGGCTCACGCCTGCGTCCTGGCGGCCGGCAGCCCCTTCTTCCAGGACAAGCTGCTGCTGGGTCACTCGGAGATCTCGGTTCCGCCGCTGGTCCCGGCCGAGACGGTGAAGCAGCTGGTGGACTTCATGTACAGCGGCTCGCTGGTGGTGCTTCACTCGCAGGCGCTCTGCATCCTCACCGCCGCCTCCATCCTGCAGATCAAGACCGTCATCGACGAGTGCACGCAGATCATCTCGCAGAGACGCGCCGCCGTGGCGGGCGGAGCCTCCGCGGGAGGGGTGGGGCCCAAGCAGGAGGAGGGCGGCGGCGACGACGGGAAAGGCCGGGAGAGCGCGGCGCTGCAGGGCTTCGCTTACGGCATGGCTGGGGACTGCGGCTCGGACATGGCGGCCGCTCTGGGTGGCGGCGCTCAGGCGGAGGGCGGCGGTCTGGAAGGGGGCGGAGTCGGCCCTCTGATGCCTCTTGGCGAGTTAGGAGGCGGGGCCATGTGTAGAGGGGAGGGGCTTGGCGTTGCAGGGGGTGGGGCCATGCTGAAGCCCTCGAGCTGCTCGCAGGAGATCAGCTACATGCTGAACGCGGAGCGCGGCGCGAACGTGGGCGCGCAGAACATCGCCGCGAACGAGCGCGGTCAGATGGGGTCGGAGTACGGCGGCGTGGGGGAGGAGCTGGTGAGCGGCGTGGAGCGGTTCAGCGAAGACGACGAGAGAGACGCGCACGACGCCGACAGAGACACGGAGAGAGACAGACAGACGGCGCACACGCGCAAACAGAGACAGCCGCTGAGGCTGCAGGTAAAGACGTTCCTCGTGTCAATCTGTTTCGCTCCGTCTGTCGTTGGCTCTTTGATGAGTGTGTGTGTGTAGGTGCTGGGCGGTGAGGAGGTGGTGGTGAAAAACGAGGGCGTGCAGGAAGGGGAGGGTCTGTTTGAGATGGACGAGAGAGGAAACGCATCACACGGCTCACATCAGCCCACCTACGCACAGGTAAAGCACACACTGTGAAACACGGGCGGCAGCAGACGGCAGAAACGAGCGTGTTTGTGTGTTTCAGGGCGGGTTCTACGAGGACTCCAACGTCTTCTCAGGCGGCTTCTGGTCTCAGGCGGATCCGCAGACGTCTCTGGGCTCAAACCCCCGCGGCCGGGTCAACAAACCCCTCTCTCCGCCGCCCTCCCAGAACCTCGGCAGCCAGGTGTGACGGGCCTCGTCGCAGTCATGCGTGACGCGTCTGCGCAGCGCTCTCCTAACGCCGCTTTGTCTTTGTTCGCAGATGCTTTTCCAGTTTCCTGCCAGCGAATCGCAGCCCCCGTCCTTCTTCGTGGGCGGACCCATGGTGATCGACAACTTGGCTGATTCGTGCCAGCAGGCCCCGCCCCCTGCTCCTCTGACCCCAGCTCCGCCCCCCTCCACCCCAGCATGCATTGCAGGTCCGAGCTTTGCACCTCAGGGCTCTGAGACGTCCTTCGACTGCAGCCACTGCGGAAAGTCACTGCGCTCCCGCAAGAACTACAGCAAACACATGTTCATCCACTCCGGTACGCCTGCAGAACACGGCCATTTCCTTTAATCAAACCCGTTCATTAACTAATGACATGAATCAGAATCACCTACAAACTATGTTTTTGTCCCTTGTGTTTCACATGAGAGCCTGAAAGAGACTGAAACATTTACAGAAAAGCTTTCCATCGTTTCTTGCGTTTCCTTTCATTACAAACCCAGAGTAAAAGACGTTAATAGGATTAAAAATCAAGAAAAGGGCAGAAAGAGTTTTAAAGCGCTGGAGAGAGAAACGAGAATCCAAGTGTAATCCAGTGGGATATTGTTGATTAAATGCAGTGAGCAGATCACTCTATCAATCATGTATGATTATTGGCAGCGTAACCTCGTTTACATGTTACTTTACAGAGCTAAACGAAAACAAATCTGCATTTACACCTTCATTAAACGTCCCAGACCACATCCAGTTGAGCTTCTGATGAAGGTAAAGCAGGTGTAAACGGCCTATGATTACTTTTCGGATATTTTAAATGGGTATTGTGTCGAATAAAGGCTAATATACCAAGAACTATAGCAATAAAAATAGTTTTAAAAATCATTTTAAATGTAAAAGAATAGCAGTCACAGCACAACTGTGACGATAACGACACAGAGGAACGATAGTTATTGATGGGTTATTACTTTGTAATTACATTCAGAATGATTTTTCCAGCTGCTTTAAAGGATTAGTTTTCAAATGAAAATTACTCCAAGCTTCACTCACCCTCAAGCCATCCTAGGTGAATATGACTCTCTTCTTTCAGATGAACATAATCGGAGATATATTAATAAATACCAATGAATATGAGCTGAAGAAAGTGTCTCCTTCAGGGCTGCACGATAATGGTTAAACTGATAATCACGATTATTAATCATGATTATTCTATCAAAAAGGGTAATGTAGTTATGGCCATTTTGCACGTTCTTTACCAACCTACACTTCACCCAGAAGGCCTGTAGGTGGCACACCAACTATGATAATTTCGTTGGATGGTAAATCGGTACAAAACACATGGTTTTGGTGAGCGCTTTCTGACGTTTCAACTAAACTATCCCCTGCGAAGGCCTCCTTCCCTTTCCTTTCCCTATGTATAGATAAAACATTATCAAAATTATTCCAGTTCGCATAGATCCACGGACACAACTCATTTTTCTGTATTCTGCGGACCAGTAAAGTAATTTGGCAAATATCACTTTTTTAAAAAGACACGCAAACCTACAGACTAAACACGTAAATGACTGGCAAGAATGCGTTAAAGATATTCGGTTTTCAGTAAGAAAGGTGTCATTTAAGTAATAATTAACAATTTTTTACAACGGAGGTGATTCAATCAGAAACCAACTTTTCCTATTATCAGATGAAGACATTATAAATGAAGATGACTTGACTGTGTGTGTGTGTGTGCAGGTCAGAAGCCGCACCAGTGCAGCATCTGCTGGCGCTCCTTCTCGCTGCGCGACTACCTGCTGAAGCACATGGTGGTGCACACGGGCGTCCGGGCGTTCCAGTGCTCCGTCTGCAGCAAGCGCTTCACGCAGAAGAGTTCGCTCAACGTGCACATGCGGACGCACCGCGTGGAGCGCACCTTCACCTGCGGCGTGTGCCACCGTGCCTTCACCCACCGCACGCTGCTGGAGAGGCACGCCCTGCAGCACCAGCACCCCACGCCCATCAAACCGCCCACCAATCACATGGAGCAGGGCAACGGCGGGATGGGCGGGGCCAGCGGACCGGGCTCCGCCTCCTAGAGACGGCGATCGGATTGAACCAGGAGCTTTAACACACTCACTCACACTCACGACAAGCCAGAAAACCTCATAAAACACACAAACCTCATGGAGAGACTCACACTAAACGCAAACCACACAGTCCTGCGCGTGACGCCGGGGACTTTAACGTCTTTTCAATGTTTTACGTGTTTAATCTGTTTCTTAAGTGTTTTCATGGACTCATCAGAAACCACAATGACCTCAGGACCTGAAGAGACTTCAGAGCAGATTTATTACCTCCATTTTTTATTTCAACATCAACCTCCATTTTTACATTTTTTATCAAGTATATGCATAAATCTTAATGATATTTTTATGGTGATATGATATGTAAGAGTTTTACGTTTGGCTTAAATGCTGCGCGGGGATCGTGGGATCTCGTATATTGTACTCGGCTTTGGTTTTCGTATCTAGCATGCGCTCGCTTTACGCTGCATGAGGCTGCATTAAATGCGTTGTGACGTTTCACCGCCTGTGTCTCCTTTCTTTACTTCTCCAAATCACCAGATGTGTCTCGGCAGGTACATGATTCATGAAGGTTTGCGCTTTTAAAGATGTCGCACAAGGGTCTGGGGTGAAATCAGGCCACTGTCACAGATGTGGAAGACCTTTAGTATCAAATTTATTCTGTAAATAATTGTGTGGAAGCTTGTTTTCACCGCGGAATAAATAAGATAATTATGAGCTTTATCTCACAATTAAGACTTTTCTTCTCGCAATTCCAAGTTTATATCTCACAGTTTTGACTTTTCCCCTCAGAATTGAAAAAAGGTCAGAACTGTGCGATTAAAAAGTCAAATTATGTTGTTTATTTATCTTTTGCTCTGTGCAGAAATATAAGCTTCCATATTAATGAGCTCAATTCTGGCTCTATAATACACGCACTCTAAAGCATGTGTTGATTCCAGAATAGGGTGACCAGACGTCCCGTTTTACAGCTCGTTTACAACCCGCAAATACATTGCAAAGAAAACACGACCAACGTACAGCAGCCTGTTGGTTATCGGAGCAATCGTGTAGTGATTATATTCACCACCAGAGGGGGCTGTGCAGCTACACTTGTGTCATGAAGAACGTAACCTGGACCGAAATAATCGTTATCGGCCTCAAGGTAGTATCATACTAACTATTCATGTTAAACTAAAGTAATACTGTTTGTATGTGTTTTAGAACAGGGACTCAACAGGGTGCGAGATTGTTTTGCACAAATTTAATCGTCCACAAAAGTTCCGCATTCTAACTACATCACTCAGATATGAATAAATAAAATAATAAAATAAATAATACACTTGCAACTTACTTTGTGTCTAAAATTAGTCTAAAATGCAAAATAATAGTTAAAAAATAACTTAAACATTAAAAAGTTGTAATTTCTGTATACAGTATAAACAGCTTATTAAATTCAATAATGAATGTTAAAAAATATTTGTTAAATGCCATTTTATTGATCTTATATTTATGTTTTATTTTTGTAATGCAATGTGCTTTTGTAAAGTCATACTTCTGTTACAACATATTGTTTTGAACTGCTTTTGCAATGATTACTATTAATAGTGTAATAGTTTTTTTTTTGGTGAATTGTAGGCTATTAAAACCAGACCAAAAATCCTAATAATAAAACTAAATGATAATAATTATTTATGTAATAATATAAGGAACCTACAGCAATTAAAAAAAAAAAAAAAACATTCAAAAATGTATTGTCCCCATTTTTCAGTTAATATATAACAACAAATGAGATTTCTATGATATTTTGGCCACTCAAATAGGAAATGTCCCCGTTCTCCATTTCAGAAATCTGGTCACCTTATTCCAGAAGCTTTATATCATCCATGGAATCGTTCCATTCCACAAATGAGAGGTGGAAAAAAGGTTCATTAAACTGTTCAAATAAAACAAGGCTTTAAAGGGATAGTTCACCCAAAACACAAAGGAAGAAGATATTTGGAAGAATGTCAGTAATGGGATCTC